>JAGKPW010002414.1:600000-1110001 GCA_019926035.1 Melaleuca alternifolia
TGGTACAAACAGTCATAAACATATTGAACGTTTTCCAATTCAAACCTAAACCTTTAAATTGTGCCAATTCAGTCTTAAACATTTTAAAATCTTGCCAATTCAGTCTTTCTGGCAAATTTGTCCCGGACACGCAAGCATTTTCTGAGACATCAATGTAAGCATTTTTTGAGACAAATTTGCCCGAATGACTAAATTGACAAGGTTTTAAAAGGTTTAGGACTAAATTGGCAAATGTGCAATAGGTTTAGGTCTTTTTATACGATTTTTCCAAAGGTAAAGTATTTCTCCCAATACTTTACACAAGTTTCTAATCAACTTGCCATAAATTGATTAGTGGTGACTCCCAGTCAAAAACCATTTGTATGTTAACAATTAAAACCTTAAGTTATAAATTGGTATGGGCTTGAGACATCTCATGTTAGGATTAGTCCTAATAATCCTTTAGCAACCCTTAGGTGGTTCATTGACTGAAAGATCTAGTGTGATCACTTAGAGGGGGTGAATAGTTGATTTTGAAATCTTTTGCGGAAATATAAAATACAAAGCGTGTGAAGTGTGTTGTACAAGTAATAACAAGAGCAACAAGCACAATCAGAGAGTTAAGAGAGAATCAAGACACAGAGCTTATAGTGGTTCGGCTTAGCTCAAGCCTACGTCCACTCTCTCGGGCTGATAGCCTATTGGCTGGATTCCACTATGAATCAAAATAGTTACAGTTCAGGATCAAGACTTCACAGAGTCTTCTGCTCTCTTAAAGCAAGTATGTGTCACACTCTTTTGTTTACAATTTAAGCGCACAGTAAATGAACAGTTCTAAACTTTGGAATTATACTCTCGTACATGTCTTATTGAAAGACTTGAAGTATCTCCCTTATATACTCATTCATTCCTACACAACCGTTGGCACTTTCTAAAGGAATTCTTCCAATCAACCCGTTGGATAGAATCAATCAGAGAGATCTCGAGCAATCAGAGAGATCTCGAGCAATCTTCAGATCGTGATAAGAGCCCGTCAATCCCGATCGCCCATACAATCAGGATATTGGTTTCCATAAGTGAATACTTGCCACATTTACTTGATCTTTAGAGAATCCATTATATCCATAATAATCTTCATAATCTTGATGAGAATAACCTATCATGTTAATCAACTAATATGTTGTTTGACATCCACAAGTATCAAAGTTGTAAGAATACCATCTTACTCAAACAATCATCATAATTCGATTTCCCAGACTTCATTGAGTCTGCCACTCTAGACAATACTCTGTCTGGCATCTCCAGGTGTTACTCTGTCTAGTATCTCCAAATAATACGATATCTAGCATCTCCAGACAATACAATGTCTGTCCATGACTTTTGTCATCTTCAATGTCCACTTGTATTTGATTCAAGTTTTGTCATTGAGTTTTGTCATCTTCAAAATAACAAAAGAGTTTCCTCTAACAATCTCCCCCTTTTTAATGATGACAAAACCATCTTGCAGATTTTAGATTATATTTCCTGCAACATATCATGTTAGCAGTATGTAAAAATATTTAAATGAATCTGCAATTGGCATCCACAAGACAAAAGTTAGTCTTGATAAAACATGATTAACATCTCAGTCAGTCATTCAATATATCATTCATATCATGAACCAACATCTCAATCAGCATTTCAATCCATCCAGTCAAAGGTTCAAATAACCAAACAAACTATTGAACTCAAGTTTAACCAAACTAAACAGAATAAAAAATAGAGAGAGGCAAAATAAAAAATTTGCACTTTCTCCCCCTTTTTGTCATAACCAAAAAGTTTAAGAAGGAGGGTGAACTTGAACAAGATGGAGATGATCCAACGACTGCACTGTCAGCTCCAACTACTTGACAGATTGCCTAATTTATTAAAGATTATCCAATGTAGCAATCTGGCCAAGCTTCTGAGAAAGCTACTGGAGTATACTGTCCTGCTAAGTTTGCACAAGTTGCATATTATTGATTTTGTTCGTTAAGGTAGACAAAATATCCATGACTAGTTGCAGCTGTGCAAGTAGAACTGTTGAAACACTTGTCCCAGTAGTGGTAGTGGTTGGAATGGCAACGGGAGGTGGGCTGAACTCAGAAGATCCCCCTGTCTCGAAGGCTGGTGGAGGTGGAATATTTTCAGATTGGCCAACACTAGTTCTTGCTCTCCCTGTCTCAAAATATGTTGGGGATGGAACATCCTGTGGTAAGATAGATGGACTGTCCCCATCCTTTTCCTTCTCCTATGCTTTCTCCTTTTCAGAGTCTCTTTTCTCAAACTCTCTCATCCTCAAATAACTCCTCTTCTACCTTCACAGTAGAGACTTTTTCAACAAGTTCCTCATTCCAGGAACTATCTGAAGTGCTTATTGACAAGCCAGGGGTTGCAGTTTCAATCCCTCCCCTTGTGTGTTCATCTTCTTCTTCCTCTTCATCCTCTATGATCATTTTGTGGCATTGTGGAGTAGGTGCCTCCACCATTGGTTCCATTCCTTTCCTCTTCCCGGCAGATGATTCGGCCTTCACCTGACTTGCTGGAGCAGACTTTGAACTTGAACTAGGAAGCAAGTTAGCCAGTTTCATTTTGGTCTCCATCTTTTGTCCCATAAGAACAGGCCCAAGCATTGTGACACAAAAGATAGAGGGTATCTGAATTTTGAAGTGCTGAAAAATACGAGTTACCAAAGACGCATATGGTAATTGACCCTTATCTATCTGTGAAGGCCGATAGATTTGATATAAAATCAGAAATGGGAAAAAGATCCTGTGATTGTTCAGAATTGCAAACATCAATCGGGCCTCAGATTTGGATACATCCATCCTTGATGTCGCCTTGGGCTTGAGACAATTGATGATAATCTTATGAAGAATGACATTGGAGGCCGACGGTTTTAAGTAAGTAATTAGCCTGGCAAAAGACTAATCTGTAGTCAAGAATTTGGACACTTCTTTGTCAGTTGCCTCCATGGGTATGAAAATGGTCTTGATGACACCTAGAATGTCAGCCAAATCATCTACATCAATAGTGACATTCCTGTCTGCAACAATGAATTTTGTAGACTATGCTGATTCGAAAAGGAAAGGTTAATGTAGAAATATACCGTAAGTTCTAGATAAGCGGGGGCAGCTTTAAAACAAAATTGATCAAGGCAGTTATACAAAAGATGCAACCTCAATTTTATCTTAACCGAGTCAAGGTATTTGAAATCAATTGTGCGAGGGCTCATAACCCCTTTTCCAAGAGCTGTGTGTAAACTAACTTGTGGTCCTTAGACTGAAAAAGTTTGTTTGCCTTGCCAGGAAAATTGGCCGCTATACCCTTTCACGGCTAAAAGTTGAGGAACAACTTTTCATCCTTATCTCTGGGTTCAAAATCAAATGAGCTATGAAATCTAGGGTCTAGAGGAAAATTTTTCCTTGCATGATCAGCTCAACCTGGCAGTGCAACACCTACACTCTCCATGTACCTTAGAAAGTATTGCTCGTTTGAGAAACCACTCATCATCAGAAAATCTTGAAGTACTCCTATGGAGCATTTGCCCTCCTTGAGTCTCTAATAGTAAGGAAAAAGAACTGGGGATTTTTCCTCTTTAATGGAACAACTTCATGAACCTATTGCACTTCAAACGGTGTTGTTGAGGCCCCTTGCTGGCTTCCTGCTGAGGGAGAGTCCTCCTCTATAAGATCAAAATGAGTCGGGCCAACATTTCCTTATTTGAACCTTTTCGAAGCAAGACTCGAGGATTTCCTGGAAGGAGACATTGTTGTAGTCGAGTAAGTTTTCTCTGTTGTTTGAGCAAGAAATTTGAAAACTTTGAAGAGAATACTTAAGGGAGAGAACGAAGTGCTAGGGTTTCAGAGAAGATTGCTTTGAAGCAAAGATGCAGAATCCTAAATGGTTATAAGGAGAGAAGTTGCCTTTCAAAATTCAAGAAGAAACTAATTTGGAGAATAGTATTTCCAAAAAACAACGATTCAATTAGTCTATCAATGATGCATATTGTAAGCAACAATTCAAACTTGCAAGTAAATATGCAGAATATAACCGAAGTACCTTAACATGCTAAAAATAGATAGATACATGTTACCTTATGAATGAATGACTGGAAAATTTCATATAATAAGCTCCTGAATCATAGGATATTTAAGACGAAAAGAATTCAAGACTTAGATTGTCTAAGACGTTGTAAGGTTAGAGAAGTTGTGACGTCTGAAATATTGTGACGTTTGAGACATTGTGACATCTGAGACATTGTAAGATCTGAACTTCAGTAATCAAGGGATAAAATGTTCAGCTCGCTTCGTATGAATTCAAATGAATTCTTTTCTAGAGCCTTTGTAAAGATGTCTGCCAGCTGATTTTTGGAATCAATATAAGTAACTTTATAATCCTTTTTCTCCATGTGATCCCTTATGAAATGATGTTGAATTTTGATATGCTTGGCTCGTGAGTGCATAATTGGATTCTTTGTTAAGTCCATAGCACTTGTACTATCACCCCTGATTTCTATGCAAGAATTTGGAATTCTGAAAAAATCACGTAGTTGTTGCTTCATCCACAAGATTTGGGAACAACTTCCAAGAGCGACATACTCTTAACTCTGCTGTTGATAAAGCAACTGTGTGTTGTTTCCTTAATAACCAAGAGATTAGTCTTTCACCGAGCAGCTGACAAGTACCCGAAGTACTCTTTCAGTTGAGTTTGTAGCCCGCTAAGTCAACATCTGAATATCCAAGTAGTGTGAAGTCTTCATCCTTTGGATACCATAATCCGAATTTTGAAGTTGTTGCCACATATTTTATGATGCGCTTAACAGCACTGAGATGTGACTCCTTAGGATTGGATTGATATCTTTAAGCACACACTAAACAAAATATTAGGTGTAGATGCTGTTAAATATAAAAGAGAGCCAATTATACTCTTGTATAGTTTCTGATCCACTTGTTTTCCATCTATGTCTTTATCAAGCTTCAAGTGCTTGACATGGGTGTCTCTGTCTTCTTGCAGTTGTCCATGCCAAATTTTGTTACAATCTCTTTTGCATACTTTTCTTGATGAATGAAGATACCTTATTCTGATTGTTTGACTTGTAATCCCAGAAAGAAAGTTAATTCTCTCATCATACTCATCTCGAATTCATTATGCATGATTTTAGAAAAATTCTTGCAAAGATTTTCATTTGATGAACAAAAAATAATATTATCAACATATATTTGCACTAAAAGAAAATCTTTGCCTTCTTTCTTGATAAATAGAGTTATATCTACCTTGTCTTTTTCAAAGCCATTTTGAAGTAGGAATTTACTTAACCTTTCATACCAAACTCTAAGAGCTTGCTTGAGTCCGTATAGTGCCTTCTTCAGTTCGTAAACATGATCTGGTTTCTTTGGATCCTCAAAGCCAGGAGGTTGCTTAACATACACTTCTTCTTGGATAAATCCATATAAAAATGCACTCTTAACGTTGTGACATCCTGAATTTTTGAAAGACTCACATGATGTACGTGACACTCGAGACTGGAGGAATTAATCAGTTTAAGCAAGCCATAAAATAGACAATTGGAACGAACTGAGGGAATGGATTAGAAGGTATTGTGATTATGGAAGCCCGGAAGAACCCGTCGTGATCCGCCTTCACCCCGAGCTCTGTCCATCCATCTCCTAAGGAATTAAAATTCCGAAATCACGGTGAAGTTTTCTAAACTATTTTCTTTGGAAGAATATAATTTCTATGGGTGAGTGCAATATTTTATTAGTTACGTGATTAGTCTGAATTACTAAGAATTGACTCCCCGGTTAGTACTTTAGAAGTCCAATTTTACATGTGTTAACCCTGAGACCACTCAATTGAATTTAAACTGATAGAATGAGACGAGTTGAGACGACACCAAGACCGATTGACCAACCGCACAACACCAAGCCATGCGCCTATCTCTCTCTTTTCCTATCTCTTTCTCCGATTTTATCTTTTATGACAACCAATGAGAAATGGGTAACCCTTAGAAGTGATCATTACTTAGGAAATCATTATTTTGATTCTAAAACCTTAGTCATCATGTTATTCCGTCCTATTCCCCTTGTCTTTTTGTGTTTGTTCTATGTAAGAAGAATCCAATCATTTCATCTTACCCTAAATATCATCATTAGATTCCTTCTTGAAGGAAAAGTTTGAATTACACGCATAAACCTACCTTCAATCCACCGAATTCTTCCCCACAGCCGAACGCCCATCTCTCTCCTCTCTTGTGTCTTTCGGCCACCTCAAGAAATTTAAGGAAAGGTTAGAAGTTCTTAGGAAATTTTACAACATTTGCAAAGAAAGAAAACATATTATTTGAAAAGAAATCATTCTTTAATCTTAGTAATCATGATATTTTGTCCTATAGTCTTGTCCTATATGTATGTATTTTATTCAAAGAATCTTAGTCATCATTTAAATTTATCCCTAAGACCATCATTTCAATTCTCTTATTCTATTAGGCTTTGACACTTGTCACACATGCAAGCACACACCTCATCCTTTCTATTTCATTTTCACCGATATATATATATATATATCCCCCTCATCATTCTCTTCCGTCTTCATCTCCTTGTTTCATTTAGATTTTATCTTGGTCATCATTTCAAGTGAAATGATTAAGTCTCTTGGAAATTGGAAGCTTGGAAACCACTCTTCTCCCCCTTGGCTGAACGCATGCCTTTCTCCCATCCACTTGCTACCTTATCCTGTTCCTTTAAACCTAATCTTATTCACTTCATTATCCATAGAGCATGATTACTTGTCTTGGGAGAACCAAGATTGGCCGAAGCTCCTCTTATTTCCCCTCAAGCCGTCCACATTCATTCTTGTCTCTTGGTTTTGTCTCTTCCTCATGTCCCTTACTTGGCCATCATCACAAGAATCACATCATTACTTGCCTTAGGAAGGCATTTCCTCCTTCCCCAAGCCACCTAGCCGAACACCCCCTCTTACACTCTTATCTTCTCTCTTTTCTATTATTCTTGGTTAAGGCATTATCCACAAGACCATGATTGCTTACCTTGAGAATTGGAGAAGCCTTGCATGTTGATCTTCCCCCCAAGGCCGAACCACTCTCTTTTCCTTTTCTTCCATTCGTCCTCTTCCTCTTGTCTTTTCTTCTTGTTTTCTTTGCCTTGGAATGTCATGATTTCAAGCCTTGGAAAATGAAGATGAAGCATGCCTCCATCTCTTCTTCCTTCCTCACGCCAAATGCCTCTCTCCCATCTTCATTCTTCAACTCTTCTTCATATTGTTTAGATAATCCATGACACTTGTCATCCATGCACACAAGGGAAGCCATGATTGCACCTTGGGAGTTCAAGTTCATCTTCCCCAAGCCTTCTTGCCGCATGCCTCCCATCCCTATTATCCTCTTCTTGTTGTTCTTCTTCTTGCCTCACAAACCCACCAATGAAGGATCATCTAGGGCCATCATTTACAAGATAGGACTAGAAATCTCTTCTTGAAGCTTGAAAACCCTCAATGACTGAACCACCTATCTCTCTTGCCTCCATCCTCCTCCCATCAAAACACATGCAAAGGAGTCTTCCACCGCCACTTGTCACCACCATTTGGGTGGCCATGGAGTCTATAAGATCACAATCTCGTTCATTTCTCTTCTTCTTTTGTTCTTGTCCACTAAATCACCAAGATTGAGAGAGTTTGAGAGAGTTCTAACCGAGTCCTCCACCGTCGCCATCGCCGTCCTCCGCCGTCACCGTCGTCCCTCTCTGCCGATCATCGTCGTTCATGAGCCGAGCCATCGTCATCTCTTACTCTTTTCATCAACTTCTCTTCGCTTTGTCTAACATTTAATTTGTGGTTTGTTAGGAACTCTTGGACCGAGACCTCACCGTCAAATCGAGCCGTTGTCATCTCGTGTTGGTACTGATTTAGGCAAGTGACCTGTAGTTCATAAGTTGGGAGAGTCCTTGTCTCCTAGGATTTTTCTTTTGTTTTGAAAACGTGAATAACATACCATGCTTTGATCTAGTCTTGCATGCATTTTATGTGGTGTGATATCATGCATTTCTAGGCTGTGTAGAACTTTCGAAAAGCCTAAGTGTTGCATATGTCCATATGCATGCCTCGATTGTACATGGTATGGGACGTGTATGATTTAGACATGAATATGCACTAGATTTCAAAATATCTAGGTTACATTGATCTTATGTTTAGCAGCGTTGGCATGGTATGAGACGTTTGCAGCAAGGCCAGACATTTGATATTGCTAGTGATCTTGAGATTGTGTATATGATGCATGTGATTGTGATGATACCCTTGGGAGTTGGGATACTTCGAATGATGGTAGGTTGGGACAGCGAGGTGTCGCCAATGCTAGCCTGACGGATTGCCGTGCAAAGTAAGCCGCAACACCTTCGGAGTGAAGATGCCTGGATAGTGAGATCCAGTAGCTTCCTCGTGATAGGTCGGACTGATTGCTGTTGCTTAAACATGAAAGGAATGGGTTAGATTTATCTGATAGCAAGACGTCAGACGATGTGAAGAGTGTTCCTCCTTGGAGTTAGGGGATGCCTCGGATGAACGAGGGTCGTACCTCTTGAAAGAGTATGCACGATGCCTCCGGACGGGTAGCTTGGACTAAGATCCAGAAGCCTTCGGAGCGAAGGAGTATTGTGATGAGCATGGTTTTTCGAAAAATGTGATTTTGACACGTGACATGGTTTTTGCAAGTTTTGGTATTAAACTTGCATGCGTATGCTGATGATGATACATGACATGTTGCTTGCATTGCATGGGTTGTGATAATCTTGATTTATGTGCTGAAGTGTTACTTCGCTAAGCAATGGCTTACTCCATGGATTAACAATTTTCCAGATTAGCTATGGCACCCACTTATCTACCCCCGGTCCGCTATGGAGCGCTTCAGGACATCAGTACTCACGAGGACGAGTTCACACATTTTCATTTCCCGGATAAACATTTTAAGCGAGTCGAGACTCATATCACTATCAATACAGGCTTATTTATGGGTTATCTTTTGCTTAGATACTTCTCCTATTTTATATTGAAAGGAGATAGATGGTCAGGACTGTTGCATTCATGTTACGTTGATGAGTTAGCAAGTGACGAGGATAGTCATTCATCAAGTGACATGGAAGTTGATAGTGGGTCTGAGATGAGTGATGACTGACGTGCTTTTCCCTTTTGTGTTGTAGTGGTTAGGTTGTTGTATGTTAGTGGAAGGAAAGCTTTGTAAACTTGACATATATGTCCTTTAAATCCTTCTACAGAGAATAATAAAAGCCCTCCTTGTGTCTTGTTTTAAATGTTTTTGTGTACAACTCCAAGGGTAAGTATGGGATGGGTTGATGTCGTGATGAAATGTTAAATAATATTTACTTTCGCTAATCTATTTTTTGCGAGATCTTTCTAATGAGGAGTTTGTATTCTTTATTAGGCAGTAATGACTCGTGTGCATGTTAAGTCTGGCCTAAAGGCATATCGTTTTATATTAGTATGATCTTGAGACATATAAGGGGATTTGGGTTGTTACAGACGTCCATTTGAAACAACCTGAAATTTTTGTAATAAGCAAAGGCAAATAATAATCGAATAGCTTCTAACCTTGCTAATGGCGCATAAGTTTCATTATAGTCGATCCCTTCTTGTTGAGAGTATTCTTTTGCCACAAGTCTAGCTTTATTTCTAACAACTTTGCCGACTTCATCCATTTTGTTCTTCAAAACCCATTTAGCGCCAATGATAAATTTACCTTTAGGTTTTGGATTAATTCCCAAACATCATTGATTGCAAATTGTCTAAGTTCATCTTGCATAGCCTCAATCCAGCTTTCATCAGATAGAGTTCCATCCACATTTTTTTGTTCAACTTTAGACACAAGTGCCGCTGCCCTGGACTCTTCATGTCTGTGTGACATTGTTCGAACTCCTTCATTAAGATCGCTGATAATAAGCTCAGTTGGATGACTGGACTTATGCTTCCAATTCAAATGAGGTACTTTTCTAGACTTGGGTGTAACAGTCTCAGCTTCTCGTTGCTGTGCTTCCTTAGGTAAGTCAAGACTTCAGTGGTCTTAAGAGTAATCGAGTTTATCAAGTTGACTTTGATGTGATTGCAGGTGAGCATCTTCATGAAACTTGGCATTCATTGATCCTTCCACAGTATGAGTCTTCTTGTTGAAAACTTTGTAAGTTTTACTGGTCATGGAGTATCCAAGAAAGATACCTTCATATGACTTTACATCAAACTTACCAACACAGTCATTAGAATTCTTGAGTATAAAGCAATTGCATCCCAAAACACGAAAATAAGAAATAAATGGTTTCTTTTCCTTGAAGATCTCATAAGGGGTCTTCTCTAAAATAGGCCTGAGATAAACTCTGCTAATGATATAGCAAGCAGTAGACACTGCTTCAATCCAAAAGCAAGAAGGGATGTTACTATCAATTAGCAGAGTTCTGGCCATCTTTTGTAGAAACATGTTCTTTCTCTCCGCTACTCCATTCTGCTCGGGTGTATATGGAGAAGGGAATACATGTTGAATCCCTGTATCATCACAAAACTTGGCATAGTCTTGGTTCTCAAATTCACCTCCATGGTTAGTATGTATTCAAGAAATAATATAACCTTTCTCGTTTTGAACTTTCTTGGCAAACTTTGAGAAGTATGTAAAAGCATCAGACATACTTGCAAAAAAGTATACCCATGTGAACCAAGAGTAATCATCAACAATCACCAGATAGTAATTTTTCCCACCAATACTTTGAGTTCGAGTTGGTCCGAACAAGTCCATGTGAAGAAGCTGTAAAACACGATCGGTAGATACTTAATTTATCGAATTGTAAGAATTTTTTTACCTATTTTCTCAACACACAAGATGTGCAAGAATTTTTCTTGTGAAATGCTAAGTTGAGAAGACCACGAACAATCTTCTTTGTAGAAATCTTGGCAATTTGCTTCATGTTGGCATGTCCAAGTCTTCTATGCCAAAGATTTATTTCATCTTGAATAGAAATAAGACACTGCGAGCTATCTGGATTTACATCCAATAGATAAATATTTCCATGACATCTACCAGAGAATGATTTTGAGGTTTCCTTGCTAGAACCGTAGCATACACTTTCTTGAAATTGAATTCTATAACCACATAGCTGACTAATACTGAGTAAATCTTCCCTTTGCTCTTTCCACCAAAAGAGACTTGCCCTCCTTTTGTTCTAACTAATTCTACAAAATAGCTTGCTTCACCTATCATGTGCCTTGAGCACCCACTATCTAGGTATCATTTTGTCTTACTCTTGGTGGTAAACTGTTGACAAGAAAAGTACTCACATTTTCTTTGGTACCAAAACTTTCTTAGGTCCAGTATAGTTAGTGAAAGTAAGATTTGATCAGTTTTTTTTTTTTTTACTGATCTCCTCATCAAAGGACAATCTCTCTCAAGATGCTCTGAGCAATCACAGTTGGAGCACTTCAGAGAACTTCTACCAATAGGTTTTACAAAACTTTTTGAAATTGATTTTTATAAATATCCTTTGAAGGTTTTCGTGTCTCTCATTTACCTTAGGAAAATCAATCAAAGGAACGATCTCATGAGTCATACCTAAACCAGCTTTGTTTAAATACGGTCTTTGAATAGAGAGAGAAGATTTTCTAGCTTTTCATAACCATTTGAAAACCTTTTTGAGAGATTTGATATATCAGCTTTGAGACAAATAGCTTGCTTCTCAAGAGAATCAGACTTTTCCTTTGTAGTAACCAAACTATTGTTCAAGCTTTGAAAATTTTCTAACCAAACATTTTCCTACTTTTGAAGTCTCAAGTTCTCCTTCTTAAGCTCAGAGATTCTTTTAAGAGACGACTCCAAATTAGAGCATAATCATCAATATACTTAGAGACTTTAACATGAATTTCAAAATTATTAACCTAGTCATCTTGATCTAAATCCAAATCTGAGCTTGCTTCTGATTTTGAGTTAGAATGTCCCATTAAGCATATATTTGCGTACTCGTCATCACTTTCAGCATCACTACAAGTTTCAGCTTTGAGTTTGTATTTTTCGTTTATTCCTTTACTCTGCTTCAGTAGAGGGCAGTTGGGTTTGATATGTCCTTTCTTCCTACAATTGTAACATGTTACCTCATTGTTGGCATCGTTTTCTCATGACTGTCTACTCTGAAATTTTTGCTTTGGCTGTCTTCTTTGGAAGTTTTGAGAACTATAATATCTCAAATAAAACTTTCTTCCTTTATTGTTCAATATCTTGAACTTTTTCATTAGAAGAGCCAGTTCTTCATCATCCAATGTCTCGTCCGATGCTACATCATCAAAGTCTTCATTAGACTTTAAGGCTATAGATTTCTTACCTTTCAAATCTGATTGTTCATTAGATTTTTCCACTTCGTAAGATTGGAGAGTTCCAATCAGCTCATCAACAGAGAGAGGTTGGGTCCTTTGTGTTTCTCTGATAGAGATTTTCACATGATCCCATTCACTTGAAAGTCCACGCAATAATTTGTTGGCTTTCATGGGTCCAAAAATAGGTTGATCTTGATATGCAAGACCATTGACAATCTCAGTAACCCGGCTGAACATGTCAGAGATAGTTTCTCCAGGCTTCATTTTGAAAGCTTTGTATTGACCGAGTAGAATATTGATTCTTGTTTCTTTAACACGGCCGGTTCCTTCAAATGTGACATTCAACCTTTCCCATATCTCCTTAGCTATTTCACAAGAAGAGCTACGATTATATTCTGTAGGAGATAAGGCACAACATAAAGAATAAATAGCTTTAGCATCAATATTTTGTCTTGTTAGAGAATCTCTTGGTATTGTTGTGAAGTTGACAAAACGCGCCTTAGTTTGCAATTGTAATATGCTGAAGGAGACAGACTATACATAGCCTGTTCAATGGATAAGTTATTTGTACTATCTGGAAGATATCAGAATGTGCACCGTATGTATCTACATCATTTGAAAGATGTCAGACTAAGCTGTGTATATGACCTTCTACAATATCTGTTGGATATTTTACATCAATTATCTTTGCAATATTCTCGATCAAATCTAAGGAGTATATTTGCTTGAAGAATCACCCTCGTAAGAGAAATATACTTGGATAGTTTATTGGCTTGATTCTCCGGTTGTATATCTGTTTATTTATGGGAATAATTGATCAACCTGAAGACAAGTATTTTGAGCAAGTATTCATTGTTGGAAACTGAAGATCCTAATTGTGTGGGCGATTAGGATTGACAAACTCTTATCTCGGTTTCTAGAAACAGCTCGAAAACCCCTAATTGATTTTGTCCAACGGAATGATTGGAAAAACTTCTTTGGTAAGTGCCAACAGTAAAAAAGAATAGAAGGAGTATTAAAGGGAGCCATCTCCAGTTTTGAAAGGAGTCGAGAAAACAAGATAAATTTCTATAGTTTGAAGCTAATCATTCTACTTGTCTTTGTGCTCATACTGTAATAAAAAAAGAGAATCATTGTAGTTTCGTGAGAGTAGTGAGCTCTTTCTAGAGAAGCATCGATCTTCATCTTGTAACTCCTTTGAATCATAGTGAATTCCAGCCTATAGGCTGTCAGACCAAGAGAGTGGACGTAGACTTAATCTAAGCCGAACCATTATAATTATTGCGTTTGATTCTCTTCCTTCACTCTTGATTTTTATTTTCTACGAAGTTTAACTTGCAAATTTTATTTCCGCGCACGATTGCAAGAACACCTATTCAACCCCCCTTCAATGTGTACGCACTAGCACTTTCAATTGGTATTAGATCTTAGTAGCTTGTTTTATTGAAGTGTTTTTACTTCAGATCTCAAAGATCTATGGCTAGTGCAGTTGCTCCAGGGTTGATGGAAGGACAAAGTCACACCAGACCTCCTTATTTTGATGGAAATGATTACAACATCTAGAAGAATAAAATGAAGGCCTTCCTAAGATCTAAGGATCCTCTGGAATGGGAAGTAGTTAACAAAGGGACCATTCCCAAAAATGTAGATGCTATTGAAGCTAAGGAGATGCTAGAAGCTGAACTGACCAAGAGACAAGCTCTTGATGTTAGAGCTGTGTATTCTCTTTATTGTGATTTATCTCCTATTGAATATAATCGAATTTCTTCATGTGAAACATCAAAGAAAATCTGAGATAGACTCAATGTCACATACGAAGGAACTAATCGTGTTAAGGAGACAAGGATAAACATATTGCTCAGACAATATGAAGCCTTCAAAATGAAAGATAGAGAGACCATTCTTGACATGTTCAGTCGATTCACAAAACTAGTAAACGGTTTAGCATATCAAGGACAACCCATTTCAGAACCCATGAAGATCAATAAACTCTTGCAAGGTTTATCCAAGGAATGGGATCACATCAAGATGTCCATCAAAGAAACATAGAGAATCTAACCTCTCTCTGTAGATGAACTTGTGGGAACACTTCAGTCCTATGAAGTGGAAAGATCTGATGAAAGCGAAGAATAAAAGGTAAGAAGTCAATTGCACTAAAATCTAATGTCAATTCTGATGATGCAGGGTTCGATGGCTACTTAGATGATGAAGAAATGGCTCTCTTCATTAAAAGATTCAAGAAATTGAACAAGAAGAGAAGAAGGTTTTAGAGATCAAACTTCCAAAAGAAACAACCTGAAGAGAATGAATCGAATAGTGATTTGATATGTTTCAACTGTCACAAGAAAGGACATATCAAGCCAAACTGTCCCTTACTCAAGTAAAAGAGAGGAAGAAATGAGAAGTATAAGAAAGCACTTAAGGCTGAAACTTGGAGTGACACTGAATGTGAAGACAATAATGAAGAATATGCACATTCAGAATCCGATTTAGACTTGTACCTAGACTTAGATTTAGATTCAGAACATGATGATTAGGTCAGGATTCCTTCCAAAGTTTCTAACTATATTGATGAATTATATTCTAGCTTGGAGTCTTCTCTCAAGAGAGTTTCTGAGCTAAAAAAGGAGAACTTGAGGCTCAAGCAACATGAAATGATTTGGAAAGAAAAGGTTGAAAGTTTTGAGAAAATTTTGTTTGATTCCAAAGTAAAATCTAAATCCCTTGAGAAAGAAAAATTTTGCTTGAAAACTGATATTTCCAATGTTTCAAAGAAGTTTTCTATTGGTTCTGAAAAGCTTGAAAAAATACTCTCAGTTCAAAGACCTTATTTCAACAAAGCTGGTTTGGGCATGACTTCTAAGACTAAGTCTTTAATCGATTTCCCAAAGGTGAAATAGAGACTCAAAAATAGACTTTCCATAAAGGATTACAAAAATCATTTTCAAGAAGTTTTTGTAAAACCTATTGAGAGAAGTACTTTCATATGTTCTAATTTTAGCTCAGAACATCTTGAGAAAGACTATGCTTTGGAATGGAAACCTGTTAAAAAAATACTCTACAAAGTCTTTATATTGTGCTAACTTTACAGGACCCAAGAAAGCATGAGTACCAAAGAAAACTTGAGTCTCTTGTCTTTTTACAAGGTTCAAACAAAGTCAAGTGGTATTTAGACGGTGGTTGTTCGAGACATATGACTGGTGATTCTAGCTGTTTCACTAACTAAGTTAGAACAAATGGAGGAAGAGTTTCTTTTGGAGGCAAAGGCAAAGGTAAAGGAAAAATCATTGGACTTGGTACAGTCAAGATTCGGAGCTTGATCATCAACAATTTCTCTCTTGTGAAAGGCTTGAATAACAATCTATTGAGCATCAGTCAACTATGTGATGCTGGTTATAAAATCAACTTTCAAGAAGATATTTGTTCTGGAACAAGTGAAGATAGTTTGCATTCCTTCATTGGTCGTCGACATGGTAACATCTATCTTCTGGATATGAATTTGGATAGTTTGAAGTGCCTTATTTCAATACAGGATGAAGCCAACCTTTGGCACAGAAGACTTGGACACACCAACTTAAAGCAGATAGCTAAGATTTCCACAAAAAGGCTTGTTCTTGGTCTTCCTAAATTACCATTTCGAAAGGCAGATCCTTGTACTCCATGTATCTTCAGAAAACAGGTTAGAAGTTCATTTAAACCTCTCAATTGAATATCTTCTTATCGAGTTTTGCAGATTGTCCATATGGATCTTTTCGGACCTACAAGAACTCAAAGCTTGGGAGGAAAGAGATTCTGCTTGGTTATTGTGGATGACTACTCTCAATTTACTTGGGAATACTTTTTGGCAGACAAATCTGAAACTTTTCAATACTTCTCAAAGTTTGCAAAGAAAGTTCAAAATGAGAAAGGGTATGTGGTCCCTAAAATTCACTCTGATCATGATAGAGAGTTTGAAAATCAACACTTTATGAAGTTCTGTGATGATCTTGAAATTCAACATGTCTTCTCCTCTCCTTACACCCCCCAACAGAATGGGGTTGTAGAAAGAAAGAACAGATACTTGCAAGAAATGGCCAGAACTCTATTAATTTGAAGTAATGTTTCCTCTCGTTTTTGGGCAGAAGTAGTTTCCACTGCTTGCTATATTATTAATAGGGTATTCTTAAGGCCATTCCTTAAAAAAAACTCCATATGAGCTCTACAAAGAGAAGAAACCAAATGTTTCTTATTTTCATGTTTTTGGATATAAGTGTTTTATTCTCAAAAATGCTATTGACAATGTTGGGAAGTTTGATGAGAAATCATATGAAGGTATTTTTCTGGGATATTCCTCCTTCAGCAAAGCTTATAGAGTATACAACAAAAGATCACAGACTGTAGAAGAGTTGATAAATGTTAAGTTTCATGAGAATTTGAAATGTCCAAATAATCAAACTCAGCTTGAAGAAACTGACATGTTCTCAGACTACACAAGATCTGAACCCTCTGAAAATACTCAGGATATCTCATAACAATCTCAAGCAGGGCAAGTGACTAGCACTAGAATTCAAAAGAACTGGAAGCATATTTGAAGTCATTCGACTGATTTAATTATTGGAAATCTTGAAGAAGGTATTCGTACCAAATCAAAACGTCTAGTACTCCCAGAAAAACATGAAGAGTCAAGTGCCATTGCTTTGATTTTTGAAATTGAGCCAAAAAAGAGTATATGAAGCCTTGACATATGATAGCTGGATTGAAGTAATGCAAGATGAGCTTAGACAATTTGCTATCAACGATGTTTGGGAATTGGTTCCAAAACCCAAAGGAAAATCAATTATAGGAACCAAGTGGGTCTTCAGATACAAGATGGATGAAGAAGGAAATATGGTCAGAAATAAAGCTAGACTGGTAGCTAAAGGATATAATCAAGAAGAATGAATAGACTTTGATGAAACCTACGCTCCTATAGCAAGGTTAGAAGCTATCAGACTTTTGCTCGTTATAATAATTTCAGGCTATTTCAAATGGATGTGAAGAGTGCCTTCCTAAATGGATTTATCCAAGAGGAATTTTACGTTGAACAACCTCCTGACTTTGAAAATCCAAAGAACCTCAATTCTGTTTACAAGCTGAAGAAGGCTCTGTATGGTCTGAAGCAAGCACCTCGAGCTTGGTATGAACGGCTAAGTAACTTCTTAATCCAAAGTGGCTTTAACAAAGGTAAAGTTGACACTACCTTGTTTATGTTGATGATATTATTTTTTGTTCTCCGAATGAAATTCTTTGCAATAAATTTACTAGTAATATGCAGAATGAGTTTGAAATGAGCATGATGGGTGAACTTACATTTTTCTTGGGACTTCAAGTCAAACAACAGAAGGAAGGTATTTTTGTTCATAAGGAGAAATATGCTAAAGATATACTAAAGAAGTTTGGTTTGGAAAATTGCAAGAAGACATAGACTCCTATGGCTACTACTTCCAAACTTGAAAAGGATGAAGAATGAAAATCAGTAGATCAGAAACTCTACCGAAGCATGATTGGTTCACTCATTTATCTCACTGCCTCTCGTCCTGATATTCCGTTTAGTGTTTGTATGTGTACCAGATATCAGTCTAATCCTAAGGAAACACACTTAACTGCTGTTAAACGCATAATCCACTACCTCCAAGTTCGGTCTATGGTATCCAAATGAAGGAAACTTCACATTACTTGGCTATTCGGATGTAGATTTAGCTGGATGTAAGATCAACAGAAAAAGCACATCTGGAACATGCTAACTTCTAGGGAATAGACTTATTTCTTGGTTCCCAAGGAAACAGCATATTGTTGCACTCTCTATAGCAGAATCTAAGTATGTAACTCTTGAAAGCTGTTGTTCACAAATTTTGTGGATGAGACAATAGTTATAGGATTTTGGTATCAAAAAATATTATGTGGAAATTCGTTGTGATAGTACAAGTGCAATGGATTTGACTAGGAATCCAATCATGCATTCAAGGGCAAAGCACATTGAAATTCGCCATCACTTTATTCAAGATCATGTTCAGAAGAAGGATATCGGGATTACTTTTGTTGAATCTCAAAATCAGCTAGTAGATATCTTCACAAAGTCTCTGGATAAACGCTTATTTGAATCCATTCGGAGCCAATTGAATATTCTCTCATTATAGTATATGTCGACTATTAATCTCAGACATTGCTCAGTCTTAGACGGTGTACTTGTTTGCTCTCAGAACAATGACTAAAGGCTTTATTTGCACATTTGGATATTTTCCTACATTCCAAGTATTTAAAATGGTAGGCTTTCTGAAACATCATTGCCTTTTATACGTATGTATATTTTTAGATATTTGCCATATATTGTGGGTTGCCATAACTACTTTACAGTTTCCTTTTTCAAATTATTTTTTATAAACCGATCATATTCTTCTTCTCTGAGAAACCCTCATGCTCTACTCCCCAGTTTTTCAAAGTTCTATCTTTTCTTCAAAGTACTCTCCTTTTTCTCTCGAACACTATTGAAATTCTCAATAGTCAGCAAAATGTCTCCTCCCAAAAATTGTTCTCGGATCGCAAACAAGAGTTTTGGTTCATCAGGAGGTCCAACCCATTTTGATATTACCGAAGACAATGTTCCTCCTCCTGTCTCACAACAAGTTCCTGCCTCTGAAGAGAATGTTGAAGAGGTAATTAGTGCTCGTCCTATTCAAAGTCGCAGTACTAAGGCTATTTATAAAGTTTATAAGGTACTAAAAAAGACGAATACGCCGTTAGCTGCGATTCATGAATATTTGAAAGGGGCTAGATTTCCTAATGAACATCAGTTTCTGAAACAAGTAGAAGGGTTAGGTTTCACACCAAAAGTTACAGCAGATGAAGCTAGGAAAAATTTTCCTTTAGATCCTACTGTTGGATCGCCAAAAAAGTTTGAACCTCGTGATGAAGATGAGAAACTTTATAATCAGTTTAAACCACTGAAAGGGGTTGTGGCTGATTTGCTTGGAGTAAGAAGAAGCTATTTCGGTCGAGAGATCATAAAGAAGTTTATGATCATCTGTTAGCTAGAAGGGTTATGAACCCCGGAACTGTTGATTTTTCCTATCTAGACTCTCTTAAAGTGAAGTTGAGGACAGTCTTTCAGATTCTTAAGATAGAAAAAATTCTGCTCTGAGTCTGCTCCTGCACATCCAGAACTTACCGCTTACTTTTATTCGAATCTATCCTTCCCAAATCGACACTCTCTCAAATTCTCTGTGAATGACAAAGATTATGTTGTAGATGTGGATGATCTGGCCAAGATCATTGGAGTTTCTAAAACTCGATTTTTCCCTGTTGAGATCTTCAATAGTGAGGCTGTGGAATTTTTATCCAAAGATAAGTCTCCAGAAGGATTGCTTGGGTACCCTAGAATGCCT
This sequence comes from Melaleuca alternifolia, assembly GCA_019926035.1. Lineage (NCBI taxonomy): Eukaryota > Viridiplantae > Streptophyta > Magnoliopsida > Myrtales > Myrtaceae > Melaleuca > Melaleuca alternifolia. The sequence goes on from JAGKPW010002414.1 coordinate 619,770, forward strand.
CCTTCTAATTTCATTTTACACAAGATCCTTATAAGTTGTCTCCGTCCAAAGGTAGCCTCTAAGACAGATATATCTAAGTCTGAGACAAGGATTATGTTTGGCATGCTCCATGACCGAATCATCAATCTTCCATTTATCATTCTATATTAGATTTACGGAGCTTCACAGAAGGACAAGAGTTAGTTACCTTATGCTGCCTTGATCATAAAGATTTTCAGACATTTTCATATCGATCTTCCTTCTCATCTTTTCAAGAAAGCTCTTCCAATTTCTGTGATTGGCAAAACCATGATTGCCAAAATGAGGATTCCTGACTTTTTATCTAGACAGACTGTTTCTAGTACAACTAAGGCAGGATCATCTACTGCCAAGAGAAAAGGGAAGGCACCTTTGGTTGAACCGCCTACTAAAAAGGGTTGTCCAACACTTCTCAGGGATGAATCTGATAGTAAGAAAGAACAAACTGATGAAGAGGACGATGATCTTGATAAGGAGATAGATGATTATGTTGATAAAGATATTGGGGTAGAGGCACACGAGGGAATTCCCCAAGGTCGAGTTTCTCTAAGCTCTTCAAATGATGAAGTTGGTTTTGCTAGGGTCACACAAGTCTCTTTGAAGAAGGATTGGAAAACATAGTTTTCCAAGACAAACCTTCTGAAACTGTCCCTGAAGTTGCTACTGGTAGGATCATCTCATCTGACAAAGAGCTGTCATCCCATGACACACCTACTACTAGCTTGGATGTAAGGGGGAGCTGGCACAAGAATAGAACCTGCTTCTCCTAGTGCTAAAGGGCATCCTTTAGATCTACCACCTCCAAGTCAGCACCATGCAGATATTCCTTCATCTTCTGTTCCAACCAGCACTTCTACTGATCAATCTGCATTACTTCCTCAAATTGTCTACTTACTCTCCGAAGTCAAAGCACAACAGTCACAGCTAATCCTTACTATTGATCAATTCAAGGATTTTGTCAATCAACATTTTCATCAGATGGCTACACAAGGAGATGTTGCTAAAGTGAAAGAAGATCTTCAGCGCGACATTCTTAAGTTGGAACAATTTGTGCTAGCTATTGATTCCTTCAAACTTGTTCGATCTCCTCCAAATCCCTAAGTTCTTTTTCGATGTCAAAAATGGGGAGAAGAGCAGTTTTGATAGTTTACCAGTTATTTTTAGTTATTTTTATGTTAGTTTTTTGTTATCTTTGGTTATTCTGAACTATGGCTATCTTTGTTTGTTCTATTTTGAACTATGTTCTGTTTTAGTCTATTGTGGCTTATTAACATTGAATACATTATGCCATACTAACTTTCTCAAGAGTGAGGAATATATTCTTGTGTATGTCATAGGTTCTTGTGTGCTACAGGATTTTTCAAAACTGTAGGAATGTTTTCTCATCTTCAAAAAGGGGGAGATTGTTAGAGAATCTCTTGGTATTGTTTTGAAGTTGACAAAAAGTGCCTTAGTTTACAATGTAATATGCTGAAAGAGACAGACTATACATAGCCTGTTCAATGGATAAGTTATTTGCACCGTCTGGAAGATATCAGAACGTGCACTGTCTGTATTTACATCATCGGAAAGATGTCAGACTAAGCTGTGTCTATGACCTTCTATAATATTTGTTGGATATTTTACATCGGTTATCTTTGCAACATTCTTGGTCAAATCTAAGGAGTATATTCGCTTGAAGAATCACCCTCGTAAGAGAAATATACTTGGATTGTTTATTGGCTTGATTCTCCGGTTGTATATCTGTTTATTTATGGGAATAATTGATCAACTGGAAGGCAAGTATCCATTCTTGAAAACTGAAGATCCTAATTGTGTGGGTGATTAGGATTGACAAACTCTTATCTCGGTTTCTAAAAAAAGCTCGAGATCCCTTGATTGATTCTGTCCAATGGAATGATTGGAAGAACTTTTTTGGTAAGTGCCAACGGTAAAAAAGACTAGGAGTATTAAAGGGAGCCATCTCCAGTTGTGAAAGGAGTCGAGAAAAAAAGAGAAATTTCCATAGTCTGAAGCTAATCATTCTACTTGTCTTTATGCTCATACTGTAATCAAAAGAGAGAATCATTGTAGCTTCGTGAGAGTAGTGAACTCTTCCTAGGGAAGCATTGATCTTGATCTTGTAACTCTTTTGAATCATAGTGAACTCCAGCCTATAGGCTGTCAGACCGAGAAAGTGGACATAGGCTTAATCTAAGCCGAACCACTATAATTACTGCATTTGATTCTCTTCCTTCACTCTCTGTTTTTATTTTCTACGAAGTTTAACTTGCAAATTTTATTTCCACTCACGATAGCAAGAACACCTATTCAACCCCCTTCTAGGTGTACGCACTAGCAGTTTCATGTATTCTGGTAAAGCTAGTGTCATTTCTCCAGCCTCTATAGCATTTCTCTTTGGATTTGATGCAGCCTTAGGATTTATTCCTCTGTCAACAACATCACATTCCATTGGATCTTTTGATCTTAGGAATGCTCTCATTTTGTTTTTCCAGATGTTATATTCCTTCCTATCAAAGTAAGGTGCTCTAGCGTAACTCTGTCCCTCCATCACACCTGGAGCAAAAGCACTAGACATATATCTTTAGCTCAGAAGTAAAACACTTCAAAAACAAGCAACCTAGCTCTAATACCAATTGAAAAATTTTGTGTGATCACCTAGAGGGGGGTGAATAGTTGATTTTGAAATCTTTTGTGGAAATATAAAATACAACACGTATGAAGCATGTTGTACAAGTAAATTAACAAGAGCAACAAGCACAATGAGAGAGTTAAGAGAAGAGATCAAAACATATAGTTTATAGCGGTTAAGCTTAGCTCATGCCTACATCCAGTCTCTCGAACTGATAGACTATTGGCTCGATTCCACTATGAATCAAAAGAGTTATAGTTCAGGATCAAGACTTCACAGAGTCTTCTGCTCTCTCAAAGCAAGTATGTGTCACACTCTTTTGTTTACAATGTAAGTGCATAGTAAATGAACATCTCTAAACTTTGGAATTATACTCTCGTACACGTCTTATTGAAAGACTTAAAGTATCTCCCTTATATACTCATCCATGCCTACACGACCGTTGGCACTTTCCAAAGGAATTCTTCCAATCAACCCGTTGGATGGAATCAATCAGAGAGATATTGAGAAATCTTCAAATCGTGATAAGAGCCCGTCAATCTTGATCCCTTATACAATCATAATCTTGGTTTCCACAAGTGAATACTTGCCACATTTACTTAATCTTAAGAAAATCCATTATATCCATAATAATCTTCATAATCTTGATGAGAATAACCAATCTTGTTAATTAACCAATATGCTGTCTGACATCCATGAGTATCAAAGTTGTAAGAATACCATCTTACTCAAACAGTCATCATAATTCGACTTCCCATACCTCACTAAGTCTGCCACTCCAGACGATACTCTGTCTGGCATCTCCAGATGTTATTCTGTCTGGCATCTCCAAACGATACGATATCTGACATCTCCAAACAATACAATGTCTGTCCACGACTTTTGTTCCACTTGTTTTCGACTTCAAGTTTTGTCACTGAGTTTTGTCATCTTCAAAATAACAATAGAGTTTCCTCTAACATTGACATCACATTGCAAACCCAAGTCTAGAATACAAATCAAGCCTTGCTCTCGTTTATGTGTTTATTTGACAAACACCATCCTGAGGTAAAATAAGTCTTCTATCCCTAAACTTTGCAAATTGATCATATTATTGTACTTTCGGCAGATCCATGATAAGTGTAGATTGGTCGTGTTTTCATGTTTTGAGTAGAAAAAATTATAATTGAGTCCTTTCTCTTTGTTTAGGAAAAAGCAAAAAGAAACTTTTGCACAAAATATATCGGACCTGCTCATCAATTTCAAAAATGGATTGAGCCTTGACATATAATTTGACATATTTTTCCAGTAATGTATGAAGCTTATTTTTAAAGATAATCAAAATCGCTTTTGGCTTGTCCTTAATCTACCTTAAGAAAAATCCACCAGGCCTTTTCATGCAAAATTCTTGACGTTGCGTTACAGTTAATGTAAAATTTGACTTTTTGAAAGCTAGATTGAAAACAGTGTCTGGATTTGTTCAATATAAGTCGAGCAAACTTTTTGAAATCGGATTGGGTTTTCATATCGCATTAGCATTTCTTAATTTAAATTCTAAAAGTCCATTAGGCCTTTGCGTTACCTCACAATCGAGGGAGGCCCACAATTAATGCCATTTGAATACACACGAGTGGTCATATAATTTTATACTATCATTAGCCTTCTCATGACGATCTGTTGTATGCCCAAATCATGGAAAAATGTGAATCGACATCTCTAGTCCTTGATGTACTGGCAATGTATATAAGACTAATGTAATAAGGGCCTAGGGCAAGTGACTCTCTATTGCCCCAATTTCAGTATAAAAGAAAATCTCATGGAAGTTTCTCTTTTCTATTTGATCATTTTTCTATTGAATGCAGGAATTTAAACATCGTGAAGTTGTGAGATTTTGAGTTTACACCAGTGATGAATTTGATAATTGCCTAAGGTTGGGGAAAATCGAACTGCAAATTTGACCTTCTAAGATGCTGATCATAACGTAAGACTGAGAGTATACCTTCAAGAAGAAAGAGGGTAGTATATATTGCTATTTTATATGATTCCTCCAGAACCTAACACGTTATTGTGTTTGAAGCTGTTAAACAAATAAATTGGCATTGCATCAATGGCAACCAAACCATGGTTGAATATGTTTTGATAGAAAATAGGGGCAAATCTCAAATGGATGAAAGGACATCTAGAGAGGAACGATGTCTTTTTCAAAGAAAATGAAGTATTTGTTGTTAAATCAACTCACTCATTAATTGAATTAATTACTCATTCTTGTAGGTGCTGACAAAAAGAGCTGGCAACTGTGGAAAAGCTATACTCACTTCGAAGAGCACAAGGGAGTGTATGTTCTTGATCTCAACACTTTTGGGTTTCATGGTTAACGTCATACTCTCTCTTCAAATAGGTGATGAATGAGACGACTTATTTATGTAGAGAAATTCCAAGGTACGAAGACGGAAGAGGAGAATCTTATTTTGGGAAAAGAGTGTATCTCATTCTTAAAAATAACTCAATTTATTAGGGATATTACACTTTGTTTTTCCTTGTAGATAAAAATTGAAAGGGAATGATAGACACTCATAGCAATAGACTAAGATCCTAGTTGAAAAGGGCCTCTGATTTATCGAGTCTTATATTTACATTGCATGGTATCCTAATTCATGCCCATTCTCTCGTGTAGGGGAAAAAAGCAAAATGAGCTTCATTTCGATTGATTAATTCGAGTGTCCATTCACCTTCAAACATGGGCAACATAGGCACTTGCCCTTCTCTATGAAGCAGACGTCATAACACTAAACCTCATAAATGAAACGCGTATCAAGCTACTATGTCAAGGTTAGTATTATCAGCAGAGAGAAGCCTGGTCATTCAATAGGTAAGTAAGACCCATACATTTTTAAGGAATGTGACCTCAACTGAGGAAGGTCTTGTCCTTGTTCCCTAAATTTGGGGGCAAATTCGCCCGGAACTAGGAGGGTCCTTACATCATGAACAAAAGGAGGCACCCCCCATCCGAGCTGAAATGGATAGTCATGTATTTTCTAAACCAATCTAATTTGATTCTATAACAAAATATTACCTGTAAAAGCATCAGTTTTTTGTTGAATATTGATTGCAATGATATATGAATGATTTGAGTTATTGTAATGCAACTTGAATTATCGAAATGGATGAAGATGTTGTTCTAAACTTTCTACTAAAAAGAATATTGCAAATACTTGCATTTCTATTGAGGTAAGTCCATGCTCTCTATCCTTATAATTTACTTAAAGTTTTGATTATCGGGTGATATATAGTGTTGCACACCCATTAATCACTTCATGTTAGTTATATAAAGTTAAAATCAATCCAAACTACATGCCAAAGAGCTTTCTAAATTAAAATGGTATCAAAGAGGCGTTAGATTAATCTAGTATAACAAAATCCCCAACCCTAGTTTTCTGATTCGCAAAGGTAAAGTAGTCCTAATACTTCACATATGTTTCTAATTGATCTGCCATAAATATTTAGTGACGACTCCTAATTAAAAATATATTGCATGCTAAAAACTTGAACCTTAAGTTGTGAATTGATATGTCCTTGAGAAAACCTAAACTAGATTTAGACCTAGTAATTCATTAACTTAAACCCTAAGTAGTAAACCATTCGGGAAGGTTGCGACAACGAGATTGCTTGGATCAACCATAGATCGACGAAGGGTTGGCCGTGCTTGACCATGCATCAATCATGGATTAACTTAAACCCTAAGCCAAACATTGATATCTTGACCATGCACCGATCATGGACCAGCCATACACCTTCACCATTCACTTGACCACAGACTAGCTAAACCTTGGCCATGCAATCGATCATGACCAGCCATGCGCTTGGTTATGCAGCCATGGATCGATTGAGAGTCAACCATAACCAGCCTCACTCGACCATGCGCCTGGCCATGGATCAACTAAGGGTTGACCATGCCTTGCCTCACCTGACCATGCACTTGGTTGCACCTAGCCACACTCCATCGATGCATGGTCAATGCATCCATCGTAAATCGATTGTGCATCGACCCTAAGGCCACATTTGGTTTCAAAGGAGACTATCTTATAATGAAACTACATCAAGTGACATTCAGGGAGTGCATGATACAATTTCTGGAATAGAAATAAATTTTTTTATTTCTATTCCAGAATGAGCTTCCGCGGGAAAAAAATTGTTTGATAAAGACAAATAATTTCTATTGCAAAAACAGGAATTCGTTTGATAACATTTTTTTATACTTCAGTTTCATTTTAAAATAGATATTTCATTTTCAAGTTTGCAAGATGTTCATTTCTATGAATTTCAAATGTTTATTATTTAGTGCAAAAAATTAACAAATTCCATTACGTTTTCTATTGCCGTGTAACTACAAATTCACTTTAGCCACGCTGAAGTGGTACTTACGCAAAAAAAAAATCAAACTAAAATAACCCCATTAGGAAATACATTAGAAAAATCGAGATAGGGATAAGGAAGGTTGTGATAAGGTTGCGTCAATTGTGTGTATGATGTGTAATTCAATAAGATAAACAATTTATGAATTCTCATTCTGGAATAGAAACCACAAATTCTTTGTTTCTGATTTCTTGGCCAAACCTATTTCAGGAACATAAATCTTTTCCAAAAATAGAAAAAGAAAATTTTCTACCAAACGAATTTCTGTTCCAGAATGAGTTCTAGGAATGAGTTCTAGAATAGAAAAACTCATTCTGAAATAGATATTGGCCCTTATCATGCAGGCCCTCGGTCATTAAATTGCATATATGGCACTCATGAGTCACCTCTTCAACTCATCATTCTACTTCTAGGCCATTGTGACTATAAGACCACACATAACTTCAAAGGAGACTATCTTCCAATAAAAACATGACAAATGACAATCATGAAATAGCATCTATGGAACCCATAAGCCAACCTCATAACTCACCAATCTATCCTTTAGGCCATCATGGCTTAAGGCCACATATGGCTTTAAGTGAAGCATTCTTCCATTAAAATCATGCCAAGTGACCACCATAATTATGCTTGGGGCCCTATACACAGCTCTAGAGTGCCATCTTTCTTCCTCATCTTGGACAAGTAAACAAGACCCATTGGATACCTTTCTCCTTCATTTAATTTCCTAATAATGATTGCCACCCTAAGAATTTAGACAAGCCACACTTCACTTAGACTAGCCAAGTAAACCAAGCTTATTGGACAATTTGTGCCTAGGACTAATTAGTATAATCCAAGATTTATAATTAAAATCTTAGGTTCTTAAATGCCAAGAGCACTTGGGAGATTATTGGCCAAGTAAATAATGTCATTATGAGCCTAGATGAACACAGTAAGTAATTTAGAGTACCACCTCTTGCCATTAGTTAGGAAATGTATAGAAAATCTCACTGGGTCACTCATAGCCCTAGTTAATGAACTAATGATGATGGCCAAGGGATAGGGACTTTATAAAGGGATGGTCCTCTCATTCTTACCACCAACCACACTCTTAAGCTCCATATCTCTCCCTCGCACCTTTCTTATGCCTCTCTATCTCTCTCACACACATGCTCCCCTCTCTCTCGATCACTTCCTAGCCTATGCCATTCAAACGCTTGTCGCCCATCCTTACCTCATCCAAGTATTCTCATTTTTGGTACTAACACCTCTTTTAGGTAAGTATATTCTCTAAAGATAGTTCGGTTGAACCACTTAATACTCTTGACTTCGTTAATGCTTGACTAGTGATTGTTTGATGCATGGTTGTGATATGCATGTCACAATGATGCCCTTCATGCACTATGATGTATAAATGAGGATTGTGAAGAAGTTTACATTTGATTGTGATATACGTATGCATATAAGGCATTGTAACAAGGCTTAAGTTTTGCTTGTGATGTTTTCATACATGTAAAGCTATGATAAATAATGTTCCATCATCCACATGAGGTTGGTTCGACATTACCCCGTGTGCCGGGATGTTTGGTCTAGATGGGTATGCCCCGGGAAGTGTTTCAAAATGCCACCAAAGTGGGTGATGCTCCATTTGGGATGGGAGGACCTCAAGTTGGATATTTTCGGAGTGGTGCGGCGTACAATGTCCCAACTACGTGGATATAGGGATGTCTGTGTTTACCCGAGATGTATATTAAAATACAATGAACCTTATGCATGCCACATTTATTTTCATAATACTAGCTCACATTGAATTACATTACCAACTTGGTGAAGCTTTACTATTGATTTGTCATTGAATTCTTATGCCGTCTAACCATTTCGTAAGAGGTTGAGTAGTAGTCCGATCTCATGCCTTAGCACTAGAGATATGCTTACTAGGTTATGACTCAGTTTTATTTTTGTAGACTTGCAGAAAGGACACTAGCCCTCTTACCTATTTTGGCTCGATCGATGTAGAAGATTATGTAACCTACCACTGTTATGACGCCACCATCTAGGTAGAGGTAGACTAGACAATTAGGTCCCTCACAATTACTCAGCTTAGTACGTGTTTTTCGATGGCAACTTCGTAGGTTCCCTTCGAGGTTTTAAATGGGCCATCAGGGATCTAGTATGCAAGGCCCTTATCGAAGAAGTAGTAGACCCATAGACGGCCCTAGCCTTGGGAAACACATTTTTAATAGAAGTCGACTAACATTCCTACCCCTCTTCTAAGCCTAGATAAAATAATAGTTTTGATTTGTTGTATTAATTACTTATTTAAGATAAAAAAATCTTGCATAGTAGTTGTACATGCCTTGTGTGTTCTTATGTTGTGGGGAATGATTTTACGCTTCCGTATTTCAAAAGAAGGAAAGAAAATAAGAAATTTTAGAATGTGTTTGTGCGTAATAAGCCTAAGGCATCACACCCGGTGTGTCCTACTCTCTCACCAGTAGGGTGTGGAGGTGAATTGTTACCTCCAGCGTTGCCAGGATCGAGTCGACTCCTAGTGTGCAACATCATATTTCCTTCAATCAGCCACAATGGTTCTTAAGCATGCCAAAAATATGTTTTACCAGAATTGCTCGTCCAACCAAATATCTTTTCCTGAGAATCGTTCTTCGCTTTTCTATTTAAAGGAGAACATGGTCCTGCACTAACTCCAGATAAGAAGTATCATAGCCATAAAGGAATCAGCAATTTTGATTAGAACAAGATTGTAGAAATGCAAGCCTTGCCAAAGGTTAATTGTCGATGCAGCTCGAAAGGTATGGACTCAATGATGTGATTAGGTGTAAACAAATTATGCTGAAATTTTATCAATGACACACTTTGAGAAAATAAAGATACTATGCCAAGATTAAATTGACAACACAGCACCTAGGATAAAGATGCATGCTAGAATTTAATTAATAACGTGAATTTAAAAGTTACAGCTAGAAAAACAAAGTTCAGGAAAGTGAAAAAAATGAAAAGATGATAAATTTGTCTTATTTGTGCATCGCCGGGGCGGGGTTTGGGGGGAACCGCCGGGGGGGGGGGGGGGGGGGGGGGGAGGGGGAGGGGGAGGGGCAGTCAAGTGATGATTGCTTTTTAGCGGTTTCCATAATTGCATCTCCCTGAACAACTTCCATCAATTGCTTCCATGTTCCCTATCTCCAATAACTTGTGCCCGTGCTCTCATGATGTCCTGACTTTGCTTCAAAGTGGTTCCTTTTACCAGACGGTGGTGTGTCAACTGCTTCATGACTTCGCTTTTGGACGATTATCAACCCATGATTTTACTTTTCAAGTAATGAATATCTTACGATCTTGTTTCTAACGGTAACTATTCCCTCCAAAAACATGCAATCAATTCTCTTCGACCTCAACTGCTTTACAAGTCAAGTCTTGGATCACTCGACTAATCAAGTATACAAACTCGAAATTCACCCATTCAAGCAACCAATATGAATATATATTCTTACTTAGAAATTTCTAAAAGAATTTCACTGTGACACGACATGAGAAAATACAGAAATCCTAACGCAATTTGAGCATTATGACGACCTATATCTTCAAAGAACTTCGTTGGCAAGATGGCATCTTAGGGTCTGGGTGCTCCCTAGGGTCTGGTGCTGGCTTGGGTGCGGATGTCCTGCGCTTCGAGTCTGATGCTTCATCTTTTGTACAAGGTACATGTCCTTCGTGATCCTTTTGAAAAATACCCTACCAATCGTGGTGAAAGCCTGGTTAATCGCCCCACCTAAAAGGATAAATCTCCAGCTTAACAATTTTTTCATTTATTACTTAGATAAAAAGAAATGATCTGTCAACAAGACCATAACAGACCTTTGTTAATGCATTTAATACTAATGGTACAAAAATACTTTATTTTTATAGCCTCCATTTGTTTTGAAAAAAAAAAGTTATAGGAAAACATTTTGCAGCTTTGGGTCATTCAATTAAAAGGCTTCTTGTAATTTTACGAAAATGGTTCTCTTTAGAAACTCAAAAGTCATTTTTTTTTCAATATAGATATCGATGCTTGGATCATAAATTCTACATTTGATTGAAGCAAACACAACACTAGCCTTAGGACATTGACAGTAGGGCTCGGTCTATTAGGACCTATCAAGGCCAAGATCGAGTCCAAAGAGGCCAGGCCGGAAAATTTGGTGTTCGAGCTCGGATCCACAGAGGTGGACTTGGGACACTAACACTCGTGGCAAGGCTTAGGACTTTAATGCCAGTGCTCGACTCCCTAGTGCCCCGATGCTTAGGCCTAGGTCTACATAGGTTGAGCTTGAGACCTTAGTCCTGGTGCCATGATTTTTAACACCCTAGTCTAGGTCCACTGAGGTCGGGCTCAAGTCCATAGTGATTCAGCTCGAGCCTATGCCTAAGACCGAGTCGCCCAAGGGCTATGGATCAGGTCCATCAAGGCTAGGACCATGACCCTAGTGCTAGTGTCTAGACCCCTTATGCTTTGAGCCTATATCCATCAAGGTCAGGACTATGACCCTGATGCTAATGTTTGAATCCTGATGCTTGGGGCTCACGTCCATCAAGGCTTGGGTTAAATCCTTGGTGCCCATGCTCGGGGAGCTTGGCATCCTTAGTGGCCATGCCTGGGTCCATCAAGGTTGGGTTCGAGATATTGACACCTACCTAGGTCAACCGAGGCTACACTCGATATCCTAGTTTCCGTGCCAAATTCTATTGAGGCTAGGCTTGTGTCTATTGAGGTTGGACTTAAGACCTTGATGCCCAAGACCCCATCCTTGATGCTTGTGCTTGGGTCTATTGAGACTAGGAATGGGACCTTAGAGCCCATGCCTTGATGCCTAGATCAAGGTCCATTGAGGCTAGATCTAGCACTTTTAAAATTTATTTTAAAAAAAAACTATATTGTTTACGAAACAAATCAAATCCAAATATATAGATCCATTTCCCCCTTAGGAGTGGCAAAGAGATTTTTTTGTCTTCTCCCCTCCCTTCTCGACAAGGAAACCCACATACTGAACTTAGTCAAAAAGAGTGATAAATGAGTGTCATCATCATCTCCATGTGGGACTTGGGTTGTCACTTTATGAGCAGTCTCTTCCATTCAATCTCCAATTCGGTACGAAATCACAAGTTAAAGTAGATGGGCATATCGAGAAAAATTCTAATATTGAGCTGTCTTTTTGAAAAGCACACGCCGGAGCAATTTGTTGGTTTGCAGAATAAAAAGGCATTTGCCCTTTTTTATTTTGCAAAAAAAATAATTCAAAAATAATATCCTAAATAATTATTGTTTGCTTCATTTATAAGAATGAATGAATTAAAAATATTTTATCATCCATGTAAATATTGAGATAAAAATTTTTATTGAGACTAAAAATGTTTTTAATCGGCTAGATTTTTTTTAAAATCTTTCATTTTTCTCAAAGCAAACGGATAAATAGATAATTTAAAGAGTCTACAATCTTCAACTCGTACACTATGATTATATTGGTGCTCATGTCACTTCCAATTATATTGATATTGTAAAAATACAAGCTGTATCGATTTTTCCCACTTTATTTCGTGTCAATGGAGAGCTGACAAACTGCAAAATGGGAAGAATGATGCACGTCTTCAATTTCAACAAAAGGGTGAATGGAGTGGTCAGGACATTCACTCCTTTATTAGTTGCCCCAAAAATTTTGAACCACTTGCATTATTCGATGGCAACTTAGTTTTATCATGGAGAGTTCAATTGAATAACTCGAGTGACTGGACCCGCAGGGGATTTGAAACTTTTATGGTTTCACACTGGCTGGCACACAACTAGTGGACGTCTCATAAAGATGAGACACGTCCACTTCATCTGGTGTGGTTCGATTTGTCCGTGGGGTTAAAATATGAGTTTCGCTGATTCACGTGTCTTTATTTGATCAATTAGTTTAGGATATTCTGGTGTCAAAAGACAAAGTGGTTATCTCAATGTTCTTTCAAAGAGAAATAATGATATTCATAATATTCAAAGCGTTATTGAGGTTCTGTTTAGTTCACAAAAATTGAATGATTAGAAAAAAAAATTAAGGGTGTTGTTTTATATTGCTTATAAAATAAATAATTGAAAAATAATATTATCTTTCACAAAAATGTTTAAGATAATTTCTTTCTTTATTTCAAGCGCTATAAAGATTGTTTTTAGAGAAATATTTTTCAAAACATTCATTTTTCGCGAAACAAATAGAACCTTGATTTATAGTCCAAATATGTTCTTTTTTTTCCTTCCCTTCTTGCTTTCCGTTCTTCTCCTTCACCTCCCTCCCGTCCTCACGTTGCATCCACAGCAACTCATCGGTTGCCACCACCATTGCCGTTGGTTGGTAATTGAGGTTGCGACCTCCTAAGCATTCGTAATTTGCATGATGATTGTGCTTTCGTGTGATCTAAGGCAGTGAGATGGTGGTTATTATGTTGGTAAGGGGGGAGGGGGGAGAGAGAGAGAGAGAGCATAAGGGTCCAGATTGGGTGCATATGGTGGTTTTATGTTGGTGAGGGAATTTTTGGTAAAGTTGGAGAGAGAGACAGAGAGTGCATATGTAAAGAGGGCATTTTTGGTAAAGTTGGATTTAATAAATTATGCAATTTAGTGGAGGGAAAATAAGATGTAAATAGAACTATAAAAATGGATCTCAAACCCATGTTCTCACTTAAATTTATTTAAGTGGATTATATGTGGACCACTCAAATTTAAAAGCTAAGTCATAATGGATTTCAAATAGAAAGGCCCAAAAACATGGATTTTAGTAGGATTGTCAACTCCTTAATATCGAAATAAGTCACAAGACTTTTTGGATGCAAATTCAAACAACCCTATGAAATCTTTCAGAAGTTTGTAAAGCAGATCCGTTGTAAAGAATGGCTTTTGCAGTACCCAACATTAACAAATAATCCATCGTTTTTTGTAGAGGTGTTCCCATATCGGGGAATCTTCATAATATGGATTCATGTAATGTACATAAAGTGGCTAAACACCTAACCCCTCAAATCTAAGATACGGTTCTTTCTTCTTCTTTTTTTGGCATATAGTCATTGGTAGTCATCTCAAAGTTATGCGGTTACCTAAAATTTATTTTGCCCAGCACGAAAAACTAGTTCTAAATTTTCGGAGGAAACGAATTGGATAAAAGATGAGTTATTCAATCCAAACATTCCGTGCATTCCCACAATCTCTTTTTGATAATAAATTACGAGACACGACACCATTTCTTCGACGATCTAGTTTTTCCAAGTATTAATCATTACTTGACAGAAACGTCTGTTTTATTGATAATTTACATCTCATAGAGCCTCTAAGGAACACAATGAAATATGTGGCCTTACTGACCTTCCCTTAACATCACAATAGACATAAAGAAATGGAAATCAGTTAAAATGATTTCTTTTTATCATCCACAGTATGCATATAGCAGAATTTTCTCATCAAGATGGCAAGCAGAATCTCAAGATGCGTAGCCATCTCTCAACAAAGCTGAGGCACTACCAGATGGACTTTAAATTTTCCTAGAAATAGCGTAGAAATAATTTGCTGTCTGACAACATATTTATTTAAAAATTTAGAGGGAAGAGAGAGAGAGAGAGAGAGAGAGAGAGAGAGAGAGAGAGAGAGAGAGGAAGTACATATAGAAAGCTAAGAATTATCCCTTGGCCACCATGCCTGGTGTGCCTGAAAGCAAACCTATTCACAAGGAGGCATTGTTAGTCATTCAGACAAGTTCCACCACCCCTCACAACACCGCCACCTTCATGCCCCATGCATTTCCAAGTGCCCGTGCTCCCTTACTGACTCGGGGAGCTAGTGCACAGAGTCCCTCATTTTTCAAAGGCAACAATATTACAAGAAAGCTTCTAAGAATGAGTCTAGGTTATATTGAGTATAGATTTGAATTAGGTTGGGCATGAGTTGCTAAAATTGAATTGCATAAAAACATGTCAATAAAGGTCAAATGAGTCAATTTGGATTGAACCATTTATAATTTGACCCGAATTTGATCTGATTCACCTGTTTGATGAGTCTATATGTATAAAATTATATCATCCTATATATAAAGGAAACTATTTTTGGCCATAGATATGAAGGATTTCGATTGTGGACATATTTGGTCACGCACAACACTCATGGAATGTTTTTTTTTTTTTTGGTAAAGCCACTCATGAAATGTTAAATATGATTCAATTACTTGAATTCGTATAACTATCTTTCACAGAATCTCATTGATTAAGTATTTTAAATTTCTGTAAGGTTAATTGTGAAACAAATTATTACCTCATCCAGGCAATGAATAAGTTATATTCCACATGGAAAAATATCAAAGCACGTCATCGAATCCTGATTAATTTTGGTGTACTTATTACCTCTGGCCAATTTAATATGTTAATACGGACGAAGCCTGGTCCAAGTACGATACATGCCAATTTATCAAGGCGACTTGCTGATTTCTTACCCTGCCAGTTAATGATGTCAATATGGTTGAATCATTGATGCCTCGTCCAATACAAGGTTAGTGTTCAGGCGGCGTTACATGCAAGGGGGAATGGGTAGATCTCTATGATGGTTAATGCCTAAGAGTTGACTGAGGGATTAAGTGTTAGATTTATGGCTTCAAATCACAGCGCCTTCTGCTCATATTGATTGTAAGACCATCACTATCACCAACTTTAGGGCCATTCCTACCCATCTAATTGATGGCGAAGTGTTTACCAGATGAACCTGGACGAGAACATTCCTGAGCAGCATAAAAATTAATCATGCCAACAGTTATCTCATGTAAAGTGGAAGCAAGCAAAAAAAAAAATGTATTAGCCTCCTTTTGCTTGTAGAAAATGAATAATTTGAAAAATACATTTTAAAATGATCACTTGTATTACTTAAAATAATTTACTAGTAAAAATGTTTTCATTATTGACAACAATTTATACTTAAACAATTTCAAAGACAGTAGAAATATTATTTATTGATTTGATCAGTTATATTAAGTTTTCACTTTTAGAAAAGTGTTTTTCAAATTATTAATTTTTCATGAAAAAAATGGAGCCTTAATTTGTAGTCTTATCCTTTATTTTGCATGTTTTAATGTAGGGACAATTTTCAAAGTTCTATCGACAAACCTTCTCTAAAGATAATGACTATAGTCTAACTTTAATTATTATTTAACAAATCAATCTGTTGATGTACAAGATCAAGTAAATTACGCAATGAGATTGATTTGTCCCAATTCCACATCAATAATGGATGTGGTCTGGGCAAGAATTTGATAAGAGACTTCCATTGAGCAGCTAAATTTTCCTCTATGGTTGTTGCAAATTTTCTTCGTTGATTGGTGGGTTAAACATCGACATCACAATCTTTATAAAAAAAAAAACATAGACATCACAAACTTATATAAATTTAAATATGTCTATGTCCATATTTGAAACCCACCTATCCAAAAACTGTTCGGTTGAATCATCCAAGAAGGGATTATAGAAAACATTATTCAATTTCGAAAGGGGTACACTTTTCTCCATTTCTAAAAGACATGTTTTTCTTTGTCCCTCCATGTCTTTTATTAGTATGCTACAAGTCATAGACATTGCCAATTTAGAAATTTAACTAACATTAAACACAAATTATATCTATATTTACAATCTACCCATCAGAGATAGAGTTGGCGAATCTTCCAAATAGAGGAAAACATAAACCTTTTCAGTTAAACAAATTAAGGCTTTGTTCGTTTTACGAAAAATATAATATTTTTCTGAATAAAATTTTCTAAAATATAATATTTTAAGGAAATATGATGGAAAATGTTTTTTGCTTTTCTCACTTTTGAAAGTATTCTTTTATTGATGAAAATTATTTTCCGAAACTAGTGAAGTGTCGTGATAAGCATTGGAATCCAAAAAGCATTTTCCTGTAATTTATTTTAAAGAACGGACCTTGATTGACCAATCAAGAGAAAGTCACGTGATCAGCATTGGAACGTACTGTTTACTTTTTATGTTCTGCTCCATATATCTTCGTGTATTTATAACTTGCTCTTAAGTCTCGGGTTTCTACTCCATTGAACTGACAGGAGACTAGAGACACCCAGACAAGCAACAGCCATGTTCACCGAGCTGCTCTTCTCCTTCTTCCTCCTCATCCTCTCTCTCTTCTCAATCCTCTTCACCAGCAGAAATTCCATCTCTCATCACAAGAAAACAATACCTTCATCACCAACTAATAATCTTCTCCCAAAATCGTATCCAATCATCGGCTCCTACTTTGCGATCTACGCGAACCGTGATCGGCGTGTCGAGTGGCTCTCCGACATGATCAAGATCTCCCCGTCTGCCACCTTCGTCCTTGACCGCTTCTTTGGCCAGCGCCAGATCTTCACCGGCAACCCCTCCAATGTTCAGCATATCCTCAAGACCCACTTCCGCATCTACCCAAAGGGCGAGCTCCTCCGCTGCAGCCTCCACGACGTCCTCGGCGATGGCATCTTCAACATCAACGGCGATGCATGGAAGTTCCAGAGGCAGGTCTCAAGTCACGAGTTTAACCGCAAGTCTCTGCGCAAGTTTGTCGAGCATGTCGTGGACGCTGAGCTCTCAGGTCGCCTCATCCCCTTCCTTGCCTCTGCCGCCAAGAATGGGGCCGTGCTCGACATGCAGGACATCCTGAAGCGGTTTACGTTTGACAACATATGCAAGATTGCCTTCGGGTATGACCCGGCATATCTTCTTCCCTCACTTCCGCCAGCCCAGTTCGCTGAAGCGTTTGAAGAAGCCGTCATGATCAGCAGTGGAAGGCTGAATTCGATCTTGCCCATCATATGGAAGCTCAAGAGATTTCTCTGCATGGGTTCGGAGAAGCGTCTCAAGAAGGCAGTTTCTCAGGTACGAATCCCATAATATTTAATCTAGCAGTGACATCCTGAGTTGTGACACCAATTTATAGCAATATGAGCGAAGTCATGATAAGTTTTGCATATAAATGCTAAAGAAATCTCATTTTTTACTTTTCCGATTGTCATTGAACCGTGGGATGACTGCATGACTAATGCGTGTGTATATGTTTCAGGTACGAGGCTTCGCGAGAGACCTCATAAGAGAGAAGAAAGAGAAGATGAGAGAGGGTCGCTCGCAAGATGCGGACCTCGAACTCGACATCCTGTCTCGGTTCTTGATGTCAGGCCACTCTGATGAGGACTTTGTGATCGACATTGTTATCAGTTTCATCCACGCTGGCCGCGACACCACTTCGGCCGCGTTGACGTGGTTCTTCTGGCTCGTCTCACAGAACCCGCGAGTGGAGAGAGAGATACTCGATGAGATTGAAGAGAAGACCGGGACATTGTTGGCCGTTTATGAGGAGACGAAGGACATGGTGTACACACACGCCTCGCTGTGTGAGAGCATGAGGCTATACCCTCCTGTTCCTGTGGACACAAAGGAAGCCACTGTCGATGACGTTTTGCCGGATGGGACACGCGTGAAGAAGGGCACGAGGGTGGTATACCATCCCTTCGCAATGGGGAGGCTGCCGGAGCTATGGGGCTCCGACTGGCCAGAGTTTAGGCCAGAGAGGTGGCTGGTGGATGGGACCGGAGGACGGAAATCGGGTTTCATTGGGCGAGACCCGTATGAGTACCCGGTATTCCAAGCGGGGCCTAGGGTTTGCTTGGGGAAAGAGATGGCGTTTCTCCAGATGAAGAGGGTGGTTGCTGCCGTGCTAGGGCGGTTCAGGGTGGTGCCAGCACTGGAGAAGGGGACCAAACCAGTGTTCTCGGCCGACTTGACGTCAAAGATGAAGGGCGGATTCCCGGTGAAGATTCACGAGAGGAATGGATTATCGTAGGATATGTACACAAGTGATTCGTGCGTGGAGGTTTTGTGGCTTAGTGTGTGATAATTGCGTTATGATAATGAAAAATGCGATTTGTATGAGCCTATTTCGAAATGTACTTTTCTTGTTTGCAAATAGGAAGTAGCTTAGGAAGCATTTCTAATTAGATTAGGGTGTTTCGCCAAAAAAATGTATTATGGCGTCTACGTATTCTAATGACAAATCCAAAGCAATCTCCAAACTCACAATTATTTTTAGGATTTATCTCAAATACATGATCTATTACACAACCAAAATTTATCACGGCCTAATACCAAAAATAAACCCATAACTTTAGCTCTAGTCCCAATTTACCCTTTTTTGTCTCGTAAAACTAGTCTCAATTTTACCACATATTTTTTTTGTCTCATTAAGAACCTTTAAGTATAGGTTTGGTCCCAATACCACAATAAAAAAAATTTATCCCCTAAAAAATCCCTAACTTTTACTTGAGTTCCAAATATGTTCCCTTAACTTTTGTAATGGATTCTAACGCTCTAATACCAATTTAAACCCTACACCGAGTTCAAGTTAGATTGATTTTCGTTTATTTAGCATGGCGAAAGAGCTTCTACTCCTAGCCACTCGAGGACAAATACAAATAAACAGAACACCATAATTCACACACACACATATGTACCTCTTATTCATTAAACATGTATATAGGCAATGAGAAAATTTATGCGATGTCCCTATACATGTGCAAACTACTTTTCATGTAAGGTCACCGCTAAATTTGTAGCTTGATCCAAAAAGTGACTAAGGCTACTCCCAAAAACATCTAAAAAGTGTCATGTTTATCCTAGTCTATCATAGGGACCTAATCATGCATCTTTGTTAGACTCACTAGCACTACTGATGCTCAGTTCTATGTCCATCATGAGAGGTAGCGATCCGACCCATCATGTGAATGTTTAACATAGATGGCTAAAAAGCTATAGTCGATGTGACTAGAGAAGAGTCCGGTGTTGATTGTGAAGCACGTCTCCACTCAATGAAAAATCTCACTAGGAAATAGAGGAGTGGTTGTGACAGACTCAAACTTATAGAACCATGAGAAGTAGAAGGTGATGGTGAATGCTTTAAGAGGAGCAATAGGTGGATATTGAAGAACAATGTGATTAGCACATGGGAATGACTCAACTAACATTATTGTTTGCGCGGACAAAGAAAGCAAAAATGGGAGACATCCTCATGAAAATCGAGACCACTTGTTGCCAAAGTAATCAACATGATAACGGATTGTGGTGACTTCTTGAGATCACGCTCAACAATGAAGAACGTTGGAGTATGGTCACTTTTTTTCGACCCCTGGGTTAGCGTGACCTTCCTAAGTGGAGTTCTATTACTACGGCATGCCACCACCGGTTTTTCCCATCGTTGTGTCGCCATCCAACATTGTCCACTGCCTCAATGGCAGTTGTGACACCAAGTGGCTAGCCAAGGCGCCACATGGCACTATGCTGGTGCCACACGGCTCACGGAGGCGCCGAGTGGCAATGGTGGTACTACTTGGCTCACCGTGGCACCAAGTGGTGCAAGGCAATGCCAAGTGGCACCCAGCCACGCCAATGGCCTTTGTCTGGCACCATATGCCATGCATGCAAAAGGAGGAGGAGGAGGAGGAGGAGGAGGAGGAGGAGGAGGAGAGAGAGAGAGAGAGAGAGAGCATACTAATTATAAATAGAGCTCCTCCATAATCTTGGAACTTTTCCTCCAATCACGCAACAACACTGTCGCGACATACCTGTGAAGGGGGACGTACTAAGGTAGATTTAGAGGTATCACTTGTGAGAAGACCCGAATTGGCATTCCTAAAAGACGGCTTAAAAGCAACGTCTAATCGAAGTTTGATTCAATTCATTCCTTGCGAGCACGAACTCTCTCAAGTCCATACCTCACATGACATTTAGGTGTTTTCAATTTTAAAAGTTATTTAATAACTTAAGTAATTCTAGGAGTCGCCACTAACTTATTAGGGTCGGCTAAAAACCAATCGAGACGTAGGAGCGTCATTGCGATCCCTACGGAACCGGAGACCTAAATTCGAGGACTTGTTTACACTAACAAATCTATAGTGCCTTTTCGGTACCTAACTAAATGATTGTTTAATCTAAAGTGGTCATGCACTCTTACTCTTCTTTTAAAGCCGTAAAACGCCATTCGAAATCTCTAAGTGTCCATGCAATTGTTTTTGTAGGATCATTTTCGTGCAAATCAAATTCAACTCTAAACTTACCTAGAAAATAAATTAACATGCAATGCATTGAGAGACAAAGCGAAAACTAAATGCTGTAAATAAACACCCAAATAATTGCAGGCAATTATCTAATGATGAGAATGCAAAACCCGCAACTCGTCAGGTATTTAATAATACAATCTTATTAGACTAAGCTTATGTTAGATAATGTACATATGTCTAACATGGCATAATCCTAATGGACTTAGGCTAAATATTCACATACATAAGACCTGAAGGGGCATCGGTCTAATGCCACCAACTCATATGTGTACTACCTCTCAAATCACCATCTAGTAACATAATTTGAGGGTGTCGATTTGTCATTTGAACATCAATGCATTTAAAAAGCAAATCATCTGCAATACTCATACCACATTGAACAAATTACCTCGCGATTGACATGAAATATGTTCATGCAATTCAAGTAACTCAAATCATTCTCATGAGTCCACCCATCAAATTATGCCTCGAGTCCAATCATGCATATAAAGATCCATAGAGAAAGCTAAAAAGACATGCAATCAACCTAAGAAGCAACAATGAATGCTAGATCACTTAATTGTCCGTCAAGGGCAACTTCTTCAATTTTTTTCTTAAAAGGTGTTAATTAATTAGCCTAGGCCCATTCTAAAGCTAAATTTAATTTTTTAAGCAAGACTAGTTTCACTAAACCAAACTTCAATTTTTTTGAATATCAGAATTTCTTAATAAAAATGTCATATGTATTTTTATTATTACAATATATATTTATTTTTTTATCATTAAAAGGGTTCGGGTCGGACTCGGAACCAAGTTGCGTTTGGGCCTAATCCGAGCGCAGACTCGGAGGCTTGGGCCTGGTCGTGAACCAAGCTCGATTTGAAAAAGAGGGCCTGATTCTCAAGTAGGCCCGAGCATAGAAAACCAAGAGCTTGGTTTGCGACTAGGCCCGAGTGAGTGGAGAGCCCGGGAAAGGGATTGGTTATGCTCCTAGGAACCCGATGCCTTCTGTTTGTGGAATTGACTGCGGTCGTGGCGGAGGAGGGTGGCTTCGTACGTCTCACGGCGAGCTCGGTTCCACGTGCTAACCTCCGGTTACCTCCTATCCTACTTGGGGGCATCGACGACCAAAAAAAAAAAAAACTGAGAACAACTCAAACCAAGGCTTGGCTTCACTTAGACATTTCATCAAGTGATGCGTAGAGACAAATAGCTAACCCCCGTGCCAAGAGCAAGTGGGGGAGGATACACAACACAAAACAACCTCAATAAAGTTTTAGAACTCGCTTATATTGATGACCAGCCACGGCTAACTGAAGGGGCCTAAAGAAATGGCACATTCGAGAAGAGGCTTACTCGGGAATGGCGGGGACTCAGTGTGAGAGTCGGGGGAGAAGCGTTGGCTGGAGATCTCGATCTGGTGGTCTCGCAGAAGGCAACGAATGAGGCACTCCTTTTGTTTCCCCTTTGCCTCCATTTTCTAGTTTCCTTTCCCCAAAGACCTACATCAAAAAAAAAAAAAACAATCCTAGCACCCAGTTCCCCTTTTTGCCCTCTTGCCCGAAGACCCCTCGTCCTTTCTCTGTGTTTTTTTCTATTTTCTCTTTTTCTTCCCAAAATGTCCCATGTTTTCTCTTCACTCTCTATTTTTTTTGCCCTTCTTTTTTTGCTCCTTGCCCTCCTTCGTTCTTCCTCTCATCAAACCGCTTGCTCTTTGTGGTCGCTTGTGTTCCAGTCCTCATGTAGAGTGGGTAGTAGACTTCTCCAAACGCTGGAGTTAACCGGGCAGGAAAGGGAATTGAGGGAAATGAGCTGTGAAATGTGGCTGGTCTGATTGGTCACACAAGAGTAGGTTTAGCAGGCCTTGAAGAGGAATGGGTGAGGGCCTAGAACAAAAGGGCTTCGCGCAGTTCTGCCTTTGTGAAGATGGCAATAGGCCAGGTCAGTTGAGCCCGATTTGAGATAATTTTTTCTTTGTCTTCTTTCTTCTTCTTTTTTGAATTTTAATCAACTAATTATCCGATTAACTAGTAATTAATCATTTTTTTTTAGAATGTAAAAGAAAATCCTAATTGTAATTAACAACAATCTTTTTGAGTCCCTTTCTTTCTTTTTTATTTTTTTCAAATAAGTTTCTAATTTCTAACTAATACCAATTATCTCAAAAGTTAGGCTATATTAAAAAAACTTACCCGGACCAGCAAAAATTAGGTGTCAACAACTACCCCTCTTTGAATGGGAGCTCAGAAAATGAAAAATTAGGTTTCATTCACAGATAAGAGACGCCTAAATTTTGCTAGTAAACGGCGGTAAAATATTTTTTCATTTTCATTTTTGTTTCATTTTTCATTTTTTTTAGGTAGAAGTAATACTTACCTAATATTGCAAGAAAATCTGATGAGATTTCTCTATTAAGGAGGTGATGTTTCATAAATATATAAGTTAGTCTTCTGCTACTACAAATCGCGATCACTGCGAAGGTTGAATACTTTGGGGCTGCAAACTTGTAATCACTCGGAAAGACTAATGAAATCACCGTATCAAAGCCACAAGCCGCGATTCTTTTAGAGGGTGAAGCTCCGATGCTACGAACTTGTGATCTGCTTTGGATACCATATCATATATATAATCACCATATCAAAGCCACAAGCCACGATTCTCCCGAAGAGTGAAGCTCCAATGCTCTGAACTAATGATATGCTTTGGAATACCATACAATATTTTGGGATCACCGTACTCAAAGCTACAAGCCGTGTCCACTTGGAAGGTGAAGGCCGAGCTACGAACTTGTAATATGCTTTGACATACCTATTGAAAAATATGATAATCACTAAATTGAGGGGTTTCGGATTGAATGCAGCGAATTAGACAAAATGAGTAAGTGTACTGGCAGCGCTTGGCATAACTAGACATGATCCAATGTGAGAATGCACCATGGGCTCTTAACTTTAGCTGGGCATCATATGCAAATTCAAAGATTTTGAAGGAAGTCTCTCAAAGGGTTCCAGATTTCATGTAGCGAATCATATGAATCAAGTAAATGTACTGGCAGGGCTTGGCATAACTAGACATGATCAAATGTGACAATGTGCTGGGGGCTCTTAACTCTAGCCAAGCATCATCTACAACTTCAAAGAATGTGCTAAAAACTTGGCCTAATCGGGAATGACTAATGAATGCATCAATGCACCGGGGGCTTTTGGCTCTACCTGGGCATCATTTGCAAATTCAAAGGTTTCGAAAGAATACACTAGGAGTGGTCGGCATTTCCAAGCATCTATTCCAAATTATTGTTCTTTAGAATGCACTGGAAGCACTTAGCATAACCAAGCATCATTTCAAAATGAAAGTTTTTTTTTTGGCATTGGAAGCACTTTGCATAACTAGACATTATTAAACAAAAGTGAGAATTTCAAAGTATATGGATTGTGAATACTTTACAACACTAGACATCGCTGAAAATTCTAAAAGAGGATGCACTAAAAGTGCTTTGACATAATCAGGCATTATTATCAAATCCTAAAAAGGATACATTGGAAGCACTTAGCATTGCCAGACATTATTGTCAAATGCTAGAAAAAATTTAAGACTGCAAAAGCAAGTCAAGTTAATTTTTTTAAATGTCAATATAAAGAATTCGAATGATATTCAAGTAATTTTCAATTAATTTGCAGCCACTGCCATCAATTTATCAAAATCTATTTGGATGAGATTTTCGAATGAAGTGATATCGATTTATTTAAAGGAGCATGTTAAAGATGCTGAATTGGAGTACCCTAATCAGAAAGGTCTTCTTGCAATCTCTCAAAATGGCTTTTGATTCCATCCATTGATGAGGGCAATCATTCTTAATTATTAATAACACCTCATATAACCTATGTCAAAGGCCTTTGGAAATCTTCGCAATGAATACACTTTGATTAATTGAAAAGGTCTAAGGACCGTAATGTGGGCAAGGTCATGAACTTACACAAAGGATGGTCGCTTTGACGCCAATAAAGAATATTCAACTATATCTCAATCAGGTTTACAAGTCAAGAACCTTGAAGATAAGATAAGAAATGATTGCCTCCACTCCTTTGAGCAATATTAACAGCTTCTTTTGTGAAATGTTCCCGTCTACTCGAAAACATCCTAATTAGAAGAGGCTTCGGGAAAAGGCTGTAATGTAGGTTCAAGGTGAGGCTTGAAAGGCTTATATATATTTTTAAAGAGGTTCAATAAGAAGTTGGTGAGTACCAAGGCATCATTACCATCTCGTTCACTCAGTGCAATTGTTTTTTTGCACCAAAATTTTGAATTCTATTTGTCTCGAGAGCTTTGCTCTTGTTTTTTTGCACTAAAATTTTTGAATTCAATTTTCTCTTATTTAAATAAGAGCTTTGCTCTCTTTTTTTGTGTACCCTTTTTGTGTTTACATGAGAGCTTTTTTTCTTGGACAAACATGCTACTTTTGATATATACTTTTTTTCATAAGCATTTTTGCTTTGGACACATTTTTCATGGGCATTAGCCTTGCTTTTACCAAGCACACTGCTTTTTCATGCCCCATAGTGTTTGCTTTTCCCTTTTGTATTCTCGAGACTCTCGAGACATTCTCTATTATTATCGTTCTTTTTGGCAATTCATGTGCTTTGTCCCGGTGTAGAGAGGTAATCACCACTTGGGTTTTGAAAAGGAAATTTAAGGTTCAAGTTGGCTAACCAATGGATTTGAGTGTTTGGATAGGAAAATGAATGTTCTTCTTCACTTTGAGATGCTTTGAGCTTCAATGAGAATCCACCTAAAGCTACCATAAAAAGACAAGGGTATTTGAAGAACTCTCCTTTTTTAAGCTCAAAGTGGCTAACAAGAGATATATAGTGTGTGGCATAAACAATGAAATGCCTTTCATCATTTTGATCCATGTACTCACCACGAATAAATCCATTATCTTAAGACAATGTTTCATCTTGTCCTTCTTTTTTCACTTAACCCTCATAGTGTATTAGGAATGTGTTTGGACAGAGCTTGCCTTTCATAATCTTAAATACTCCTATCCAACACAAATAATGTTCATTTCCATGTCCAAAGCACTTGTCAAAATTGTGCTCCGTGGGAGTTTTGATGCAAGACGCATGTGCCAATGTATTGATTGACAATTAAAGAATGGAACTTAAATTCCTAAGAAGACAACTTTGAATTTGTCTCATTTTCATTTTCCACAAACTCAGGAAAGCTCATAGCTATTTTGCATTTCAAATGACTTATTATTCCTACTTTTATGAAAAGAGTTTTTAGAGGAAGGGGTACTCACCTGCCTCCTCGCTAGCTATCAAATAGCCTTGTGACATTTTAAGAACACTGTGTCAGTAATTGATTTTACGAGTAAGAAATTGGGAATGATACCATGCTACCCTTGAGCTTGTTATAGACATGTTGACACTTCCTCTGGGTGTGACGAATGTTGATGACTTGCCCCACATCACATTGCTTTGACTACTGCTTTTTTTTTTATACCATAGACTTGGGATGGCGTAAAGCAATTATGCATTTCAAGCAATTCTTACTCCTACTCTTATGAAAATAGTTTTTAGAGGAACGGGTACTTACTTGCCTCCTTGCTGGCTATCGAACAACCCTGCGATGTAGTAAAGGCATTGTGTCATGAATTGGGAACGACACTGTGTTACCCATGAGCTCGACACAGACACATTGGCGCTTCCTCCGAGTATGTCGAATGTTGATGATTTGCCCCGAATCTCATCATTTCGAATTGTCTCTTTTTTTTATATATCAAAAACTTGGGAAGGCACAGAGTGGTTCAGTGCTTCGAACAATTTTCATTTACTCTTATAAAAAAGTGTTTTAGGGAAAGAAATACCTACCTATACTGGGATGGCTAGGCGATCCTGTAAAACAAGAAGAAGAACTATGTCAATGAGTAGTCCTTAATGAATAAAAAGCGTTACCTTTTGGCTTGCTCTCCTGACATCGTCATGTCCAATACAATGAGGAAGACCGTATGTTAGAGGTAACATCAATGAGAGTATATTGAAAATGATAGTGAATTACACATTGTAGTCATTTTGAGCTTCTTTATCTGGAATCTTCGACTTGAGATTACTTGACACTCCATTTTTTTAGCATCAGATGCACTATCCATGAATGAATTTGCCTCATAATTGCTTCATTGTTACATTCTTCTCTTGAGGCTGTTCAAATAAGTACTACCTTTATGGATCGTATTGTGCCCTTCAAGAATATCACGTCCTTATATTTATTATCCATGATGAAGATGAAGTGAGGTATTCTTAAACTCAATTGAATTTAATTTTGGAATGATATACACTATTTGTGTTGAAATTGATGATTTGATCTATGTATAATTTCTCAATGAAAGTGGACGGGAATTGCTCTAACAATAAATCACGATTTGTCAAACTGGATGTTTTCTCGCACTTCATTGATGGGGTTGTTGTCACTACATTTGAAAGCCAACTGATGGATCTAGCGCGATCACCTGGAGGGGGTAAATAAGTGATTTTAAAAAATTTTGCGAAAGTATAAAATACACAGTGTGTAAAGCATGATATATGAGTAAAATAGTAAGAGCTACAAGTACAATAAGAGAGTTAAGAGAGAGAGGGGATCAAGACACTGAGTTTATAGTAGTTCGGCTTAACTCAAGCCTATGTCTACTCTCTCGAGCTGATAGCCTATCGGCTGGATTCCACTATGAATAAAAAAAGTTACAATTTAGTTCCAAAACTTCACAAAGTCTTCTGCTTCTTGATTGTCTCCTTCCATTGTACAACATCTACTTTCTTCTTCAAATGCTGATATAACTCTTGAACAATAAAATTGAGAGACTGTAACTACATATTAAAGAGGTTATGATTTTGTAACATCTCAGGTTTCAAATCAGATTGGCGAGACTTTAGCTCAAGAATAAGTCTCAGCAGTTGTTTGAATTCCTCAGAATGATTCTGTTGTGCAAGGGCTTCAGCATATACAGTCTGTGGGAGATGATATAAGGTAAGACCATTGGCCTGTTGGAATGTAGGAAAAGATGTATTAACTCCCCCTATCTTGTGGCTATCAACTTTGCTTTTGTCTGTCCATTTTGTGAAAGCAGACCTTTCAGCTTCACCCTGTGCCCTTTATGTGTCATGTGGAGATTGAACAATGATCGATTTACCATAATGACGTAACATATAATCAGCAACAGTGAGATCATCATCATCTAAACCGTCATCTGTAATGCGAATTGTATGCCTCGTCGGGACTGAAGTAAACATGACCGCCTTTCCTTTATTTTTTTTATTGAATTGGAGTTGCTAGAACAACAGGCTTACGTGTTGATTGAGAAGTATCTCTGATAACAGGTAACCCAACATTAGCTTGATTAGGTTTCTTTGTTGTAGAACTTAAAAATTTCCTTGGAGTAGACATAATGGCAATCGTGGATAATTCTTTCGATGTTCGAGTCAGAAGGTTGAAAACTGTTGGAAGGGAATGCCAAGAAGAAGACAACTTGCTAGGGTTTCAGAGAGAGCTTTTGAGTGAAGAGGCAGATCCCAAGCGGTTATAGAGAGAATGCCTTTCGAAATTAAAAAAGAAACTAAATTTCAGAAAATAACATTTCCAAAAATAACGATTCAGTAAATCACTCAAGGATACATATTCCACGCAATGATTCAAATAGGCAAGTAAATATGCACAAAATAAAGGACATACCTCAACATGCTAAAAATAACGATACATGTTACCTTATGAACGAATGGCGGGAAAATTTCATATCATAAGCTCCTGAATCATAGGATATCATAAACGAAAGCATTTCAAGGGTTGGATTGTCTGAGATGTTATAAGATCTGAAAAATTGTAACGTCTAAGACAATGTAACATCTGAGACGATGTAATGTCTAGAGCCTGGTATCATATGAGACATCGTAAGATCTGAGCTTCAGTAATCAGGGGATAAGATATTCAGCTTGCTCCGTATAAATTCGAAAGAATTCTTGTTCAAGGCCTTTGTGAAGATGTCTGCCAGCAGATTTTTAGAATCAATGAAAGTAACTCTAATATCTTTTTTCTCCACATGATCCCCTATGAAATGATGTCGAATTTCAATATGCTTGGCTCTAGAGTGCAAAATTGGATTCTTAGTTAAGTCCATAGTACTGGTACTATCACATCTGATTTCTATGATGACTTTGGAATCTTGAAGTCACGCAATTGTTGCTTCATCCATAATATTTGGGAACAACAACTTCCAAGAGCAACATACTTTGACTCTACTGTTGATAGAGCAACCGTGTGTTGTTTCCTTGATAGCCAAGATACAATTCGTTCACTAAGCAGCTGACAAGTACTTGAAGTACTTTTTCTATTTAATTTGTAACCTGCTCGATTAGCATCAGAGTATCCAAGTAGCGTGAAGTCTCCATCCTTTGGATACCATAATCCAAACTTTGAAGTTGTTGCCATATACTTTATGATTCACTTAACAGCACTGAGATGTGACTCCTTAGGGTTGGATTGATATCTTGCACATAAACACACACTTAACAAAATTTCAGGTTTAGATGCTGTTAAATATAAAAGAGATGCAGTCATACTCCTGTATAGTCTCTGATCAACTTGTTTTCCATCGATATCTTTATCAAGCTTCAAGATGCTTGACATGGATGTTTCTGTCTTCTTGCAATTGTCCAAGCCAAATTTTGACACAATCTCTTTTGCATACTTCACTTGACGAATGAAGATGCCTTCTTCTGATTGTTTGACTTGTACTCCCAGGAAGAATGTCAATTCTCCCATCATACTCATCTCAAATTTATCCTGCATAGCTTTGGAAAAATTCTTGTAGAGAGTTTCATTCGAAGAGCCAAAGATAATATTATCAACATATATTCGAACTAAGAGAAAATCTTTGCCTTTATTCTCGACAAACATAGTTATGTCAACTTTGCCTTTCTCAAAACCATTATGAAGCAGAAATTTACTTAACCTTTCATACCAAGCTCTGGGAGCTTGCTTCAGGCCATAAAGTGCATTCTTTAATTTGTATACATGATTTGGCTTCTTCGGATCTTCAAAACCATAAGGTTGCTTTACATATACCTCCTCTTGTATGAAGCCATTTAGAAATGCACTTTTCATATACGTTTGGAATAACCTAAAATTTTTGTAACAAGCAAAGGCAAGCAATAATTGAATAACTTCTAACCTTGCTACTTGTGCATAAGTTTCATCATAATTGATTTCTTCTTATTGAGAGTATCCTTTTGCTACCAGTCTGGCTTTGTTTCTGACAACTTTGCCTTCCTCACCCAATTTGTTCCTAAAAACACATTTGACTCCAATGATTGATTTACCTTTAGGCTTTGGGATTAATTCTCATACATCATTGATTGCAAATTGTCTGAGCTCATCTTGCATGGCTTCAATCCAGCTTTCATATGATAGAGCTTCATCTACACTCTTTGGTTCAACCTAAGACACAAGTGCTACTGCACTGAAATCTTCATGTCTCTATGACCTCGTTCGAACTCCTTCATTGAGATCGCCAATAATAAGTTCAGTTAGATGACTGGACTTGTGTTTCCAATTTGAATGAAGAATTCTTCTGGCTTTGGATGACACAGTCTCATCTTCTTGTTGTTGTGCTTCCTTAGGCAAGTTCAAGTTTGAGAAGTCTTGTGAGTAATCTGGAACATCAAGCTGCGGTTGAAGTAAATGTAATTGATTATCTTCATGGAACTTGGCATTCATTGATTCTTCCACAGTTTGAGTATTCTCGTTGAAAACTCTGTAAGCCTTGCTGGTCATGGAGTAACCAAGAAAGATTCCTTCATATTAAACTTACCAACATGGTCATTAAGATTCTTTAGTATAAAGCAATTGCAACCAAAAACAGGAAAGTAAGAAACAATTGGTTTTTTATCTTTAAAGATCTCATAGGGGGTCTTTTCTAAAATAAGCCTGAGATAAACTCTATTAATGATATAGCAAGCAGTAGATACTGCTTTAGCCCAAAAGTGAGAAGGAATGTTACTCTCAATTAGCAGAGTTTTGGCCATCTCTTGTAGATACTGCTCCGGTGTATATGGAGATGAAAACACATGTTGAATCCCTGTATCATGACAAAACTTGGCAAAGTCTTGGTTCTCAAATTTTCTTCCATGATCCGTATGTATTCAAGAAATAGTACAATCTTTCTCATTTTGAACTTTCTTGGCAAACTTTGAGAAGTAAGTAAAAGCATCAGACTTACTTGCCAAGAAATATACCCATGTGAAGTGAGAGTAGTCATCAACAATTACCAGACAATAATTTTTGCTTCCAATACTCTGAGTTCGAGTTGGTCCAAACAAGTCTTTGTGGAAATCTTGGCAATTTGCTTCATGTTGGCATGTCCAAGTCTTCTATGCCACAGATTTATTTCATCTTGAAAAAACATAAGACATTGCGAGCTATCTGGATTTACATCCAGTAGATAAATATTTCCATGACATTTTCCAGAGAAGGATTGTGAGGATCCCTTGCTAGAACCATAGCATAAGCCTTCTTGAAATTGAATTTTATAACCAGCATTACACAACTGACTAATACTGATAAGGTTATAGTTCAAACCTTTTACCAAGGAAACATTCTTGATAGTCAAATTTCCAATCTGCACAGTTCCATAACCAACTATCTTCCCTTTACTTTTTCCACCAAAAGACACTTTCCCTCCTTTTGTTCTGAATAGTTTAATAAAACAGCTTGAATCACCTGTCATGTGTCTTGAGCATCCACTGTCCAGGTACCATTTTGTCTTGCTCTTGGTGGTAACCTGTTAAAAATAAAAATGCTCACTTTTTCTTTGGTACCCAAACTTTCTTGGGTCTAGTATAGTTAGTGTAAGCAAAGTTTGACAGTTTTTCTTTACTGATCTTCTCAACAGAGTACAATCTCTTTCAAAATGTTCTGAGTAGTTACAGTTGGAGCACTTCAAAGAACTTCTCCCAATAGGTTTTACAAAAATTCTTTGAAAATGATTTTTGTAAGCAGCCTTTGAAGGTTTTCGTTCAAGCTTTTCCTTTACCTTGGGAAAATCGATTAAATGAATGGTTTCAGAATTCATATGTAAACCAGCTTTGTTAAAATAAGGTCTTTGAACTGAAAGAAGTTTTTCGAGCTTTTTAGAACCATTTGAAAACCTTTTTGAGAGATTTGAAAAATCAGCTTTGAGACAAACAACTTGCTTCTCAAGAGAATTTAACTTCTCATTCGTAGCAACCAAACTTTTGTTCAAGCTTTCCAATTTTTCTGACCAAACATTTTCCTGCTTTTGAAGTCTCAAGTTCTCCTTCTTAAGCTCAGGAATTCTTTTTCAGAGATGATTCCAAACTAGAACATAACTCATCAATGTACTTAGATACTTTAACAGAAATTTGGAAGTTATAGTTCTCCTTCTTGATATGATCTGAATCAGAACTTGCTTCTGAATCTGAATTAGATCGTGCCATTAAGCGTATGTTTGCAAACTCATCATCACTTTCAGCTTCACTCCAAGTTTCAACTATAAGTGCTTTCTTGTATTTTTCGTTTCTTGCTTTACTTTGCTTCAATAGAGGACAGTTGGGTTTGATGTGTCCTTTCTACCTACAATTGTAACAAGTTACATCATTGTTGACTTCGTTGTCCCATGACTGGTTATTCTGAAAATTCTACCCAGGCTGTCTTCTTTGGAAGTTCTATTCTGGCTATCTTTTCTAGAAGTTCTATTCCGGCTGTCTTCTCTGGAAGTTTTGAGAACTAGAATTTTTCAAGTTGAACCTTCTTTCTTTATTGTTCAATTTCTTGAACTTCTTCATTAGAAGAGCCATTTCTTCATCATCCAATGTCTCATTCGATCCTGCATCATCAAAGTCTTCATTAGATTTTAAAGATATAGATTTCTTACCTTTCGAGTTTGATTGTTCATCAGATCTTTCCACTTCGTAAGATTGGAGAGTTCCAATTAGCTCATCAATAGAAAGAGGTTGAATTATTTGTGTCACTCTAATAAAAATTTTGACTTGATCCCATTTACTCGAGAGTCCACGTAGTAACTTGTTCACTTTCATTGGTCCAGAAATAGGTTGACCTTGATATGTAAGACCATTGACAATCTCTGTGAATCGGCTAAACATGTCAGAGGTGCTCTCTCTAGGCTTCATCTTGATGGCTTCGTATTGACCAAGTAGAATGTTGATTCTTGTTTCTTTGACTCGATAAGTTCCTTCAAAAGTGACATTAAGCTTTTCCCATATCTCCTTAGCTATTTCACAAGAAGAGATACGATAATATTCTGTAGGAGATAAAGCACAGTATAAAGAATAAATAGTATAAGGAATAAATCGCTTTAGTATCAATATTTTGTCTTCTGATAAGTTCAGCTTGAGTCATTTCTTTGGCTTCTACAACATTTCTCTCTGGGTTTGATGCAGCCTTGAGATTTATTTCTCTATTAACAACATCCCATTCCATTGGATCTTTTGATCTCAGGAATGCTCTCATTTTGTTTTTCCAGATGTTGCATTCCTTTCCATCAAAGTAAGGTGCTCTGGCATAGCTCTGTCCCACATCACTCCTGGAACAAAAGCACTAGACATAGATCTTTAGCTCAAAAGTAAAACACTTCAAAAATAAGCACTAGGCTCTAATACCAATTGATGGATCTAGTGCGATCATCTAGAGGGGGCGAATAAATGATTTTAAAAACTTTTACGAAAGTATAAAATAGACAGCTTGTGAAGCGTGTGTTAGAGGAAGATCTATCGATGATTTTGAAAAGGACAAAACTCTAGATGAAAGGACAAAACTCCGTGATTTGACTTGGAGTCAAATGTTTAGTCACGGCCAGATCTTGCTTCGTTTTCCTCTATTCTGCTCTGCTCTTTTGTTAACATAAAAGGCTTCACAAGCCCATTGAGAATCAAAAGGCTCAATGAGTCCTTGTTGTAAGAGTTCAGAAAACTCCTTTTGAGCAAGAGCAAGGTGTTCAGGATTCATACACGTATGACTGGCTTTTGTTGGGTTGATATCCTCATTCTGTTTGAATGGAAGGCGAATAAAAAATTGAGAGTTTTGCCACAAAGGATGTTGGCATTTTTGCAAACTCTGAGTGGTTATCCGCACAAGAGTCTAAAAGACTTTGCATGATAGGATCAATGATATTTATATCAATGGAAAAGAATCTCTGAATACTGGTGAATTCTTGGAAAATACCATTGAATTTGAGGCCTTTTCCACTAATAATTCTGAGTTTAGGTAGTTGGTATAAAATATCCCAACCAATGATAAAATCCTTGTTTGGCAAGGGGCATCCAATGACTTTTGTAGTGATAGAACACTGAGGGAAAAATAATGGTTGGTGATGGTTTTTGATCTGACACTGGCTGAAAAAGTGTCTCCAGATGCTGAAGTGAAATATCGAACATAAGGTGTCCAATATCATATGGGAGGATTTTTGGGTCAAACAAAGAGGCGTGTGCCCCAGTGTCAATCATAGCTATGATAGTAATGGGTTTAGAGTATTTTGAGAGGAAAACTTTTACAGGGAAATATGGTGGAAGATAATGTGCATCTTGAGAAAGAATTTGTGGGTAAAATGAAAGATATCTTTCTCACCATAGTCTTCTTCGTCTGGAATATACGGGATGGGACATAGTTTCTCATCTGAAGGTTTCTCATCAATGGAGAAGATTGATTCCAGATCATCATCGTCAAGAGATATGCCAGTTTGTTCTTCTACTTGCATGATGATGTTGATGTTATTCCGCTTTGCCTGTGGACAATTTTTGGCAAAGTGCCCCTTTTTGTTGCAAATGAAGCAACGGTTGGACTTAGAGGATCTTCTTTTCCCAGAGGGATTGAAGGATTTTCTTTTCCTTCGGAGGAATCTTCTTTTTCTGAAGCGCTTATGCTGGAAGCTATCATCATGAAGATGATACTTATCAAAGTACTTCTT
The DNA here is from genome assembly GCA_019926035.1 of Melaleuca alternifolia. Classification (NCBI taxonomy): domain Eukaryota; kingdom Viridiplantae; phylum Streptophyta; class Magnoliopsida; order Myrtales; family Myrtaceae; genus Melaleuca; species Melaleuca alternifolia. The sequence continues at coordinate 654,910 of JAGKPW010002414.1, forward strand.
CTTCTTTTTGTGTCTGCGATGGTCGCAAACTATCATCATGAAGATGATACTTATCAAAGTACTTCTTCTTCTTTTTGTGTCTGCGATGGTCGCAAACACAACCTTTTTCTCTAGGGCATTTGATCTTCAAGTAGCCCTTTGAGCAATTCTTGTTCAACTGATTGCTCTCTTTGAGAAACTGTTGGAAAGCATTTTTCCTGGAACACAATTCTTCAAGTCCCTTATGGATTTCGTGCTGGAAATGACCAAAGGGAACATCTTCAACCTTCAAACCTTTTGCAAGAAGGGATTTTTCGACTACCTGCGAGATCTCCTTTGGGATGGAGTTTATGAAGACTTGCTTCAGATTCGAATCTGCTCCCAGGGCATAGAAGAGCTTGATCATTTTTTGAAAGTGGCGATCTAAGTCTTTTCGCCAAAGATAACAGCATTTTCTTTCAAAAAATTCTCGCTTCTGGATTTCCGAGACATCGGCTATTTCTCCACAAAAATGAGTGTGGATAGTAGCAATGTTTTCTTTGAAATTTGTGGATACCAGGAATTGGACTTGGTATGTTTCGGAAACACATTGCCACTAGCTTTTCAGGGTACCGGTGAATTTGGAAACAAATTCCATAAGGATGTCATAGTTGTTATCCCGGGTCAGTTTTTGGGTGATAAGCCATGTATGGAATTCCTGGAGTTGGTCTGGCCATTTGGAATAAGGAATATCATCAAGGGTAAAGAACCCTGGATTTGAATGGGATGAAGTTGGTTGGGTTGGGACCCTTGGGGGTACAACTTCAGGTTCTGTGGTGTCTTCATGCAATGATTCTGTTGGAGGGTCAGCCATGTAGATAGAATCTACTTTAGAATCACTGGATGAAGATGAAGAAGAGAATTCTTCTGGGATGTCTTCCTCAGAAGCAAATTCTTCCGGAGGATCAACGGTTGCTATGGTGGGGAAGGATTGTGTAGCTGAGGGGTGAGAGGTCAAGTCCTTTAGATATGTTTCTAAGGGATTTGACACCATGAGCTGTTTGGACTGATCTGGACTGGAAGACGAATCTTCCATTTTTATTTTCCCTATTTTGATGGCTTTTCTTTTTTTTATATCTCGAATGATATTTCTGAGTCTTGTGGGATCAAAACGATCGGGTTCAGTAGTCACAAAAAATGAATCAGAAGGTATATTTCGAGATACCTTTGGTGTTTGAAGAATGAATGGAAACTCTGGGTTTGGCTTTGATGGTGTGCGTCCTTCTTGTAGGAACGCAATTTGTCTTTTGAGCTTTTCCATTTCTGGCCTTGAATCTTCTCGGTAGGAAGAATAGACTCTTCATTCTTCTAAATCGAACAGTCTTTTCCAAAAATCTTGAAGCATCTTCTGTGTAACATCATGGTGATGTTTGAGGCTATGATGGACACCATCAACCTTTGTGTTAATGGTTCTGAGTGCTTCATTTTGCGCCAAAAGGGTTTCAGATTGCCAATTTAAGATTGCTTCAGCGGCGCTGGTTTTCCTGTGTCTTCCTTGTTCATCCACTTCTTTAGGCATGTTTATCTTAGGCATATGGTGATGCCTTCGATCTGTGTCTATGAATTCCTGGGTTTCAGGAAAATTAAGATGGATATTCCCTTTTGGTAAAGGAGGGAAATCTCTGTCATTGAACGTGCATATTTCTGGAAGAGCAGGTGGTGAAGATGACGAGGATTGGCAGTCCTTCTTGATCTCATCGAAAGCAGTTGGGAGTTTTAGTGGGAAAGAATGTTTCTTTACCCTTTTTGGATTGGCTTGTAAAAAGTGAAACAACATGTCTGGCTGATTTTTTAGATGGTGGTGAAGTAGGAGGTGGTGAAGACGGTGGTGTTTGAGGTGATGTGGTTGACTCCTGTGTATAGAAAGAAAGAGGAGTAGAAGAAGAGTAAGATACCAGGTACTAGTATCCCTTTTCATCACCAAGACGACCTACCGTGGGATCTTTTTCAAGATACCTTTGGTAGAGTGGGTCTTTCCTCTTGTTGTTCTTCTTTCTTTTCACCGTTGGGTCGATCTCATCAGGTGAGTCGATGCAGTAAGAACATTGGCACCATGGATCCCAAAAGCAGTGGCCATAGGGATCTTTGTAGTGGTGGACAGGATGTCCGTCTGACTTGAAGAGCTCAACGAGCTTCTTCGGGTCATCGTCTTCAGGTACTGGATCTGGAACACATGGTTCAATTAGGAAAAGTGTTGGGAAGATTGGTGGTACTTCTTACTTTCCTTTGTTGAACTTGACTTGAACCATGCCATCTTTTTTCCGAATAAATTCGAAATCAACAAAATGAACAGGCTTGTTGCTTTGGTGGAGCTGTTCATAATTTGTTATCTAAGTTTCAAGTAAAAGCTTGGCTAACTTTTCTTTGGGAATCTGCCGGGGAACATGGATGCAGGAGGCTTGGTCATTCTCGAGAGAGATGAACAAGGCATCTTTGTTGCCGTGGAAGTTCAGATCGAGTGCATGGTTCTGTACACGATACACCATTTGGTAGTGGAGGGTTGCTGCAACAGAGTCTGCAGTCTATGGAACTCCTGTGAGCTAAAGTTGGACCTTCAGGAACGAGAGGAGTTGTGGATTTGCAAGAGCAACATTGAAGTTTGGATATAGAGTAACAAAAACTGTGTCGGTATTTAGGGTAGTTTGCACTGTTCCTATGCATGCATGTTGATACTCTAAGAACCTTGTATCCAAAAGTGCCATTCTGGCAACTACAGGAAGGCCCTTTCTTCCGTGGAAGGTAAGAGCAAGATGAACTGCACCGTAGTGCATGTGAGTGTAACCCTGTTGTGCCTACTGTCGAGGGAACTCGGGGGGTATCTGAAGGGTAACAAAGTATTCCTTGTCTGTGGCAGGAATGGGGTGTTGATTGAACTTGGATGACTGGACACATTCCTTGACTTGAGAGGGAGTATGTCGGATGAGCTGTTTAATGGAGCGGATAGGGGAAAAGGATAATGATGGTTTTGCAAAAACAGAGTATAGATTCATGAGAGGTAACTGGGTTTCTGAGATTCTAGTGTCTTCGGTCTGAGTGACTTCATACAGGAAGTCAATCTTTGAAGTATTAGAGATGCGGAACTCAGAAAGGGATGAAGATGAAGGTGAATGAGTAAGGAAAATGAGTGCATTGAGAACTGTTGGAGAATCACTCATACTGTGGATCATCTTCTTCGTCGTACTGGATAGTTCCAACTAGGAACACCTACTAGGCGCATGAATCAACTACATTCTAACATGAGGTAAGGCTCTGATACCAACTAGGGATAAGGCCACGTTCTTCCCAGGTATGCTACCGACACGGCGAGCTTCCTTGCTCAAGCCTCAAGGGTCTGCCTTTTAGGGAATTGAACAGGACCTTAGCCAGCGGAAACCAAGAAATTTTAGCCCCACGTTAGAACTAGATGAAGCTTCATCTCATAGAGGCTTTTACCAGGCTAGGAAGAAGAAAGGAAAGTGTTTAGGGAAACATGGTTTCAAAGAGGATTCTCACAAACTCGGATCTCCTGATCTTATTCTTCACGCAACACACCTCGCCTTATAATGACTATTACAAGTCACTGTTGCTACAGTTCTACGGTGCTTTCTACAGTACTTTTACTGTTTGCACAGTGCTAAATAGTATTACACTCCATGACTGCTACAGTAACTGCTATAGTGATTGCTACAGTGCAATCCCATGACTGCTACAGTAACTGCTATAGTGATTGCTACAGTGCAATCCCATGACTGTACAGTAAACACGCACACTTAATTCGGACAGTTGACAACTATGTCCGATACATCAAGGCACACTAGATAATACATTCATCAATAGACTAGTCTCGATACTCGTGGTGGATAGGTTCTTCAGTGTTATCATTGGAACTAGAGCCATCTAAGTCTTCAGGTTCTTCTTGTCTTATTTGATGAGTGGGGGTGCTGGTGCTTAGGATCCGTTCCCAGTAGGAAAGATGTGCTGGGGAGTCCAATGGTGGATTCTCTTCACGCGGCATTGTTGGCTGGGGCCAATTTTGCGGATCAAGATATGATTGCAAATCTGTGTTGATCTGTGAGAGAGAAAGATTAGCTTCTTCTACTTGTGTGGATGAGGATTCACCGAGATATAAGGCTGGGCCGTCTTTTTGTCTTTTAAAATCTCTTATCAAGGCTTCGATTTCTTCTTCCACCAAGTGAGGTGGTCTTGTGGACTTGCATGGAATGGGTCAGAAAATGGCCCATAGGCAGCCCATGGGTCTTAGGAATCTTGAAATATGCTTGAAGCATATCGATTTGGCAAGATGCTAGAAGCATATCGATCTGGCTAAGTGTTGGATGATGATGGGATATCTTCAGGATGCTCCAATTGGTAGATTTCCAGGGCTTCTTGGACTGATTCCTTGGGATTATTGGAATCCCATGAAACATTATTTGAATGTAAAGGCCAGGCTTCAAGGGGAATCACATGGTTTTCTTGACAAAGAATTCTTTGGAGTTCTCTGTAAGCCTATGGATTAGATGAGATGCATCTTGGAAAAGTTCTATACACAGAGTGTTTTTGTAAATGATGCTGCGGTCTATAGGAACTTGTTTCCTACTGATGATGGTTTTTCCCATGATCTCCTGTTGGATAAATGAATGTCCATGGTCGATGAAAAAGGATTATGGTGTTTCTTTCAGGTTCTAGTCGACCACGTTGGTTTTCTGCACCGAATGTTTGGCGCCAAGCACTAAGAGGCATAAACCAATTTAACAATGAAAATAAATGTTTTAACCTGTGGCGTCGATGGTCTTGTGCTCTGAGTGTTTCTGTTAGAGCTCGCCAGATTTGCTCAGTGGAAAACTGAACAGCTATAGTGTGTAGGTTAAACAAGTACCAAAACATCCATTTTAATTCTTCAGGAAAATCCTGATTAGGATCCCAAGTGAGAGGATGTATGAATGGATAGTCATAATGGAGTTCGTCAGGTTTCAGAAGTAGACCTCCATAGTTAGCGAATATGTTGTATTCACTAGACTGGAGAAAGTCGGGAAGTCGCTCGAATAACATATTCTCCTCAATAGCGGCTTGAATCTCAGGAGGATATTCGATTCTGGGTCTATCTTGCATGTCTTGGACCCTGTATGTTTCACTGTGATGGTGTTTTTTAACATACATATTAATTTCCAAAGGGGCCTTGGGTCGTGAAAGAAAATTAGCAAGGACATTTTTCTTTCCTGCAATATGTTTGGTTTCAAAATAATATTTTGAAAACCATTCTGCCCACCTTAGAAGCTGTGGATGAGGGATTTGCTTCTGTTTAAATTTTACCATTTGAGGGAATGAAGCCATATCCATTTCAACTAGGAAGTGATGGCCAATAAGATGGAATTAGAATTTCTTAATTCCATTTTTTACTACCAAGATTTCCTTGAAGGTGGAGTGGTAATGAGTTTCGGCTTGAGAGAACTTACCACTTTTGTATCCACAGATGTCGCTTGCCATCAATCTCTTCATATAATACAGCTGCGCAGTATTCGTCACTGGTATCTTTCTGGAGAATTCCTTTCCCTGTTGAAGGACTGAAGAGGAGAAAGATCTTGCATGATCTCTTTAAGTTTGACAAGTACTTCAGTCTGGTCCTTTCCCCAAGGAGGGGCCTCTTTTTTCAGCATTTTTTGAAGAGGTATAAGGAGCTTGGACAGTTGAGGAACAAAATCTCAAATATAATTGACTATACCAAGAAATGTTTGAACCTATTTAACTGTAAGTTCCTTTTCTGGGAATTTGAGTAATTCCTTTCCAATATTTGGACCTGGCTAGTACGTTCATTGGTCAAGGTTCATTCCAAGAAACTCAATCCTTTGCTACGCAATAATCATCTTTTTCTAAGATAGCATGATGCCATGCTTCTGGACAATCTGGATAAATTTCTGAAGAAGTTTAGCATGGGATTGCTCATCAGAGCTGTAGAGCAAAAATATCATCTATGTAGATGGCAGCACTACCCAAGATTGGACCAAAGATTTGGCACATAGCCTTTTGGAAAAAGGATGGGGCCGTTTTAAGCCCAAATGGCAGTACTTTCCACTGGTAGTGCTGGTTCGGGATGTAGAATCCGATTTTGAATTTGTCATCAAGATGAATTCCAAGTTGCCAAAATCCTGCTTTACGATCAAACTTGGAGTACGTCTTAGCTTTGGACAGGCTAGCAAAAAGTGATTTTCTGGAAGGTAGAGGAAATTTGTCATCTCTGAGAAAGGTGTTAAGAGGTTGGATCATCATATCTTTATCATCTGGAGAGATGTTAGACTTGGATAGTCTAAAGGTTCTCAGATCTTTAACATCTAAAGGTATTCAAATCTTTAAGATCTGAAGGTATCAGACATGTATCGTCTGGAAGTCAGATTTGGTAAAATCTGGGAAGTCAGAATTATGACGACTGTTTGAGTAAGAGGATATTCTTACGACTTTGATACTCGTGGATTTCAGATAGCATATTTGTGGATCAACAAGATTGATTACTTCCAAGAATATGAAGATTATTATTGGCATATTGGAATCTCTGAATATCGGGTAAATGTGGCAAGTATTCACTTATGGAAACCAAGATCCTGATTGTATGGGCGACCAGGATTGACGGACTCTTAACACTATATGAAGATTGCTTGATATACTCTTGATTTTGTCCAACGAGTTGATTGGAAGAATTCCTTTAGAAAGTGCCAACAGTCGTATTGGCATGAAAGAGTATTTAAGGGAGATATTTCAAGCTGTTCAAAATTTACGAAACGTTGACGAGAGTATACTTCAAAAGTTTAGAACAGCTCATTTACTATGCACTTACATTGTAAACAAAAGAGTGTTACATATACTTGCTGTGAGAGCAGAAGACTTTGTGAACTCTTAGAACTGATTTGTAATTCTTTCGATTCGTAGTGGAATCCAACTGATAGCCTGTCGACCTGAGAGAGTGGACGTAGGCTTGAGTTAAGCCGAACCACTATAAACCTTGTGTCTTGATCTTCTCTCTTAACTCTCTGTTTGTGTTTATAGTTCTTTGTATATCACTCGTATATCACTCTTCACAAGCTTGTTTTACATACTTCCACAAAAGATTTTAAAATCACCTATTCACCCCCCTCTAGGTGATCGCACTAGATCCTTCAATTGGTATCAGAGTTTCGTGCTTCTTTTTGAAGTGTTTTACTTCTAAGCTAAAGATCTATATCTAGTGTGTTTGTGTCAGGAGTGATTGAAGGACAGAACTTTGCCAGAGCACCTTACTTTGATGGAAAGGACTACAACATCTGGAAAAACAAAATGAGAGCATTTCTGAGATCAAAAGATCCACTGGAATGGGATGTTGTTGAAAGAGGAGTAAATCCAAAATCTACAACAAATTCAGAGAGAAATACTGTAGAAGCTGGAGAGATGAATCAAGCTGAATTCATCAGAAGACAACACATTGATGCTAAAGCTATTTATTCATTATACTGTGCTTTGTCTCCTACATAATATAATCGTATCTCTTCTTGTGCAACAACTAAAGAAATATGGGAAAGGTTGAACATCACTTTTGAAGGAACTGACCGAGTCATGGAGACAAGAATCAACATTCTACTTGGTCAATACGAAGCCTTCAAAATGAAGTCTAGAGAAAGCATCTCTGATATGTTCAGTCGTTTCGCGGAGATTGTCAATGGTCTCGCATATCAAGATCAAATTATTTCTGGATCGATGAAAGTTAACAAGTTACTATGTGGACTTTCAAGTGAATGGGAACAAGTGAAAATCACTATCAGAGAGACACAGAGGATTCAACCTCTATCTATTGATGAGCTGTTGGGATTCTCTAGTCTTACGAAGTGGAAAGATCTAATGAACAATTAGACTTAAAAGGTAAGAAATCCATAGCTTTAAAATATAATGAAGAATTTCAAGTTACAGGATCAAATGAGACTTTGGATGATGAAGAGATGGCTCTTCTAATAAAGAAGTTCAAGAAATTGAACAATAGAGGAAGAAGATTCAACTCAAGAAATTCTAGCTCTCAAAATTTCTAGAGAAGACAACCTGAGCAAAACTTCCAACAGCCTAGACAAAACTTTCAGAACAGGCAGTCTTGGAATAAAGAATCCAACAGTGAAGTAATGTGTGATAACTGTAGGCAGAAAGGACATATTAAACCCAACCGTCCTTTACTGAAGCGAAGCAATGGAAGAAATGAAAAATACAAGAAAGCACTCAAAGCATAATCCTGGAGTGATGCTGACAGTGATGATGAATTTGGGAACATCTACTTGATGGCACGATCAAATTCGGATTCAGAAGCAAGTTTTGATTCAGACTCAGATCAAGATGATGAGGTTAGTAACTTCCAAATTATTGTTAAAGTATCTAAGTACATTGATGAGTTATGCTCTAGTCTAGAATATTCTCTGCAAAGAATTTCTGAGCTAAAGAAGGAGAACTTGAGACTTCAAAAGCAGGAAAATGTTTGGTCTAAAAAATTTGAAAGTTTAAGTGAAAAACTAGCGGCTATGAAGGAGAAGTCCAATTCTCTTAAGAAGCAAGTTGTTTGTCTCAAAGCACACTTTTCAAATCTTTCAAAGAAGTTTTCAAATGGTTCTAAAAAGCTTGATAAACTTCTTTCAATTCAAAGACCTTATTTTAATAAAGCCGGTTTGGGTATGACCCTTGAAACTATTCCTTTGATTGATTTTCCAAAGGTAAAGGAAAGGCTTGAACAAAAACCTTCAAAGGTTGTTTACAAAAATAATTTTCAAAAAGTTTTTGTAAAGCCTATTGGAAGAAGTTCTTTGAAGTGCTCCAACTGCAATTGCTCAGAACATGTTGAAAGAGATTGTCCTTTGTTGAGAAGATCGGTGAAGAAAAACAGGTCAAACTTTGCTTATACTAACTATACAGGACTCAAGAAAGTCTAGGTACCAAAGAAAAAGTGAGTATTCTTCTTGTTAACAGGATACATCAAGAGCAAAACAAAGTGGTACCTGGACAGTGGATGTTCAAGGCATATGACAGGTGATTCGAGCTGCTTTGTTGAGTTAGTCAAAATAGAAGGAGGGAAAGTGTCTTTTGGAGTTAAAAGCAAAGGAAAGATAGTTGGATGTGGAATTGTGCAAATTGGGAATCTGATTATCAAGGATGTTTCTTTGGTGAAAGGTTTGAACTATAATCTTATCAGTATTAGTCAATTGTATGATGTTGGTTACAAAATTCAGTTTCAAGAAAGTATATGCTATGATTCTAGCAAGGAAACTTCATAATCCTTCTCGGATAAGCGTCATGGAAATATCTATCTACTTGATATAAATCCAGATAGCTCGCAATGTCTGTTATCTATTTAGGATGAGATAAATATGTGGCATAGAAGACTTGGACATGCTAACATGAAATAGATTGCCAAGATTTCTTCCAAGAAGATTGTTCGTGGCCTTCCCAGTTTGGCATTTCAAAAGAGCAATTCTTGCACATCCTGTGTGTTGGGAAAATAGGTCAGAAGTTCTTATAAGTTGATAAACCAAGTATCAACTGACCATGTTTTATAGTTGCTTCACATGGACTTGTTTGGACCTACTCGAACTTAGAGTATTGGAGGGAAGACTTATTGTCTGGTAATAGTTGACGATTACTCTTGGTTCACTTGGGTTTATTTCCTGACAAGTAAGTCTGATGCAATTACTTCTCCAAGTTTGTCATGAAAGTTCAAAATGAGAAAGGTTATACTATTTCATGGATTCATACTGATCATGGAAGAGAATTTGAGAATCAATATTTTGCCAAGTTTTGTGATGATACGGGGATCCAACATGTGTTCTCATCTCCATTACGCCTGAACAAAATGGAGTTGTGGAAAGGAAGAACAGGTCATTGCAAGAGATGGCCATAACTTTGCTGATAGAGAGTTACATGCCTTCTCAATTATGGGCTGAAGCTGTATCTACAGCTTGTTACATCATCAACAGAGTTTATCTCAGGCCTATCCTGGAAAAGACACCTTATGAGATTTACAAGGATAAGAAAACTATTGTTTCCTACTTTCGTATTTTTGGTTGCAATTGCTTTATACTGAAGAATCCTAATGATTATGTTGGTAAGTTTGATATGAAGTCAGATGAATGAATCTTTCTTGGATACTCCATGACAAGCAAAGCCTATAGAGTCTTTAACAAAAGAACTCAAACTATGAAAGAGTCAATGAATGTCAAGTTTCATGAAGATACTCAATTACATTCACTTTAACCACAGCTTGATATTCCAAATTATTCTCAAGACTTCTCAACCATGAACTCTCATGAGGAAGCTCAACAATTAGAAGATGAAACTCTATCATCTGAGTCCAAAAGAATTCTTCGTTCAAATTGGAGACATAAGTCCAATCATCCAACTGAACTTATCATTGGCGATCTTAATGAAGGAGTCCGAACAAGGGCACAGAGACATGAAGAATCCAGTGCAGTAGCACTTGTGTCTGAAGTTGAACCAAAAGGTGTAGATGAAGCTCTGCTGGACGAAAGTTGGATTGAGGCTATGCATGATGAGCTTAGACAATTTGCAATCAATGATGTTTGGAAGTTAGTTCCAAAACCAAAGGAAAAATCTATCATTGGAGCCAAATGGGTGTTCAGAAACAAATTGGATGAAGAAGGCAAAGTTGTCAGAACAAAGCCAGACTAGTTGCAAAAGGATACTCTCAGTAAGAAGGAATTGACTATGATGAAACTTATGCACCAGTAGCAAGGTTAGAAGCTATTCATTTATTGCTTGCCTTTGCTTGTTACAAAAATTTCAGGTTATTTCAAATGGATGTCAAGAGTGCATTCTTGAATGGTTTTATACAAGAGGAGGTATATGTAAAGCAACCTCCTAGTTTTGAAGATCTGAAGAAGCCAGATCATGTGTACAAACTAAAGAAGGAATTCTATGGTCTGAAACAAGCTCCCAGAGCTTGGTATGAAAGGTTAAGTAAATTCTTACTTGAGAATGGCTTTGAGAAAGGGAAAGTAGACATAACCTTATTTGTCAAGACTGAGGGCAAAGATTTTCTCTTAGTTCAAATATATGTTGATGATATCATCTTTGGTTCCTCAAATGAAACACTTTGCAAGAATTTTTCCAAGGCGATGCAGAATGAGTTCGAAATGAGTATGATGGGAGAATTGACTTTCTTCCTCGGCTTGCAAGTCAAACAATCAGAGGAAGGAATCTTCATTCACCAGGAAAAGTATGCCAAGGAGATTGTGTCAAAATTTGGCTTGAAAAATTGCAAGAAGACAGAGACGCCCATGTCAAGTACTTTGAAACTTGATGAAGACATCGATGGGAAACAAGTTGATCAGAGACTTTACAGGAGTATGATTGGATCTCTTTTATATCTAACAGCATCTAGACCTGACATTTTGTTTAGTGTGTGTCTATGTGCTAGATATCAATCCAATCCAAAGGAGTCACATCTCAATGCTGTGAAGAGAATTATAAAGTATGTGGCAACTGCTTCAAAGTTTGGATTATGGTATCCAAAAGATGGGGACTTCACTTTACTCGGATATTCAGATACTGATTTAGCAAGTTGTAAGCTAAACAGAAAAAGTACTTCAGGTACTTGTCGGCTGCTTGGAGAACGACTTATCTCATGGTTGTCAAGAAAGCAACACACTGTTGCTCTTTCAACAGCGGAGTTAGAATAAGTTGCTCTTGAAAGTTGTTGTTCATAGATTTTATGGATGAAGCAACAACTGCGTGACTTCAAAATTCCAAGGTCATGCATTGAATTCGGGTGTGATAGCACTAGTGCTATGGATTTAACTAAGAATCCTATCTTGCACTCTAGAGCAAAGCACATTGAAATTCGACATCATTTTATACGAGATCATGTGGAGAAAAAGGATGTAAGAGTCAACTTCATTGATTCTAAGAATCAGCTTGCGGATATCTTTACAAAGGCATTGGATAAGAATTCTTTCGAATTCATTCGGAGCAAGCTGAATATCTGATCTCCTGATGATTAAGATTCAAATCATATCAAGGTTCAGATCTTACATACTTCAGATCTTACGACGTTCAGACCTTACAAACATCTTAGACAATCCAAGTCTTGACACACTATCATCTTGATATCTTATGACTCAGGACTATTTGATATGAATTTTTCCCGCCATATGTTCTTAAGGTAACTTGTATCTTTATTTTCAGTATGTTAAGGTATGATCGTTACATAGTGCATATTTACTTGCCTCTTTGAATCGTTGCGTGATATATGCAACCCTTGATTGTTGAATCGTTGTTTTGGAAATTTTATTTTCCAAAAATACAGTTTTTCTTTATAATTTCAAAAGACACTCTCTCACTCCTTAAACCAATTGGGATTCTGCCTCTTCGCTCAAAAGCTCTTCTTTCATCTGAAGCCCTAGCAGTTTCCTTTTCTCTTGTTTTCTCTCTTGCAAAAAGTATTTGCTTGATCAAACGAAGATTTTATCTACTACTGCCAATATGTCTATGTCAAGGAAGACTTCAAGTTCTCTTGAGAAGAAGGTGACGTTTGCTGATGCTCCTCAATCAAGTAGGACCGGAATTCTGTCAATATCAACTTCATCCGAAAAGCACTTGGATAAAGGAAACAATTGTGTTTGCACCAATTCCGATGAGGAATCCCTTAATCCTTCCTGATGACAACTCTGATGATGATGATACTCTCACTATTGCTAAATATATGTCTCGTCATGGGAAATCAATCATCACTCAATTCCCACATAACTTAGGCAAGATTCCAGTTGAAGCTGAAAGGTTTGCTTCCAGAAATTGGACTGATCAAAGCAACTTGGATAGCACCAAGACAGGGGGAGTGGGTACTTTCTTTCCTACTTATCAACAAGCCAATGCTCCATCCTTTTATCATATTCCTCAGACTATATATGCTGAAGCCCAGCACAACCAAATCATTATGACGAGTTCAAACAAATGCTTGGACTCATTATTGGATTAAAGTCTCGTCAATCTGATTTGGAACTTGCTTTATCGAAATATCGCAATCACATCAATCTGCAGATTACGGCTCTCTACTTTGTTGTTCAAGAATTTTCTCAGCAAATTCACAAGAAAGTAGATGTTGATCAGTGGATTGAGACGATCAAGAAGCTGGAGCATACTGTACAGTCATTGGACAATCTTCATTTTGTTCGTGTTCAACCCCCCTCTTAAACTTTTTGATTATGACAAAAAGGGGGAGAACAGTGCAGATTTTGTCGTCTTTGACTTAACGTTTTTGATCATTTTGATGTGGTTGACTGGATGGATGATTGCTTGATTGGTTGATTGAATGAATGGATGATTCGTGATGCTGACTAGTTGCATTGTCTGCAAAATTGTTTTATTATCTGTTTAAGTAACAGGGACATATAGGGATATTGTTTATTTCTCTAAAGTTTTATAAACTGTCAAGACTAACTTTGTCTTGTGGATGCAGATTATACAGAGAGGATAATGCTTTATATATGTTTAATGAGATATTGTTTTATCTAACATTTTGTGTTGCAAAATATATTTCCAAAATCTACAGGATCGTTTTGTCATCATCAAAAAGGGGGTGATTGTTAGAGGAAGATTTATCGATGATTTTGAAGATGACAAAATTCTATGACGAAAATACAAAACTCTATGATTTGACTTGGAGTCAAGTGTTTAGTCACGGCCAGATCTTTATCATCTGGAAGTCGTCAGATCTTTATCATTTGGAGAGATGTCAGACTTGGATAGTCTGAAGATTCTCATATCTTTAACATTTGAAGGTAGTTAGATCTTTAAGATCTGAAGGTATCAGACACGTATCGTCTGGAAGTCAGATTTGGTAAAATCTGGGAAGTCAGAATTATGACGACTGTTTGAGTAAGAGGATATTCTTACGACTTTGATACTCGTGGATTTCTGACAATATATTTGTAGATCAACAAGATTGATTACTACCAAGAATATGAAGATTATTATCGGCATATTGGATTCTCTGAAGATCGGGTAAATGTGGCAAGTATTCACTTATGAAAATTAAGATCCTGATTGTATGGGCAACCAAGATTGATGGACTCTTAACACTATCTGAAGATTGCTTGATATACTCCTGATTCTATTTAACTGGTTGATTGAAAGAATTCCATTGGAAAGTGCCAACGGTCGTATTGGCATGAAGGAGTATTTAAGGGAGATATTTCAAGCTATTCAAAATATACGAAACACTGACGAGAGTATACTTCCAAAGTTTAGAACAAATCATTTACTGTGCACTTACATTGTAAACAAAAGAGTGTTACATATACTTGTTGTGAGAGCAAAAGACTTCGTGAAGTCTTAGAACTGATTTGTAATTCTTTTGATTCATAGTGGAATCCAGCCGATAGGCTGTCAGCCCGAGAGAGTGGACGTAGGCTTGAGGTAAGCCGAACCATTATAAACCTTGTGTCTTGATCTTCTCTCTTAACTCTTTATTTGTGTTTATAGTTCTTCGTATATCACGCTTCACACGATGTGTTTTACATACTTCCGCAAAAGATTTTAAAATCACCTATTCACCCCCCTCTAGGTGATCGCGCTAGATCCTTCAGCGTGATATATGAGTAAAATAGTAAGAGCTACAAGCACAATTAGAGAGTTAAGAGAGATAATAAATCAAGACACAGAGTTTATAGTGGTTCGGCTTAGCTCAAGCCTAGGTCCACTTTCTCGGGCTAACAGCCTATCGACTGGATTCTACTATGAATCAAAAGAGTTACAATTTAGTTCACAGACTTCACAAAGTCTTCTACTTTCACAAAACATGTATGTGTCACACTCTTTTTGTTTACAATGTAAGTTCACAGTAAATGAACAACTCTAAACTTTGGAATTATACTCTTGTCAACATCCCTCAAGAAAGACTTGAAATATCTCCCTTAAATACTCCTTTATGCCAATTGGTATATTCCAAAGGAATTCGTCCAATCAACCCGTTGGACAGAATCAATCAGAAAGATCTCAAGCAATCTTCAGATTGTGATAAGAGCCCGTCAATCCTGGTCGCCCATACAACCAGGATCTTGGTTTCCATAAGTGAATACTGCCACATTTACTCGATCTTCAGAGAATCCAATATGTCAATAATAAGCGTCATAATCTTGATCAGAATAATCAATCTTGTTAATCCACAAATGTGATGTTTGAAATCCACGAGTATCAACATCGTAAGAATATCATCTTACTCAACCAGTCATCATAATTCGACTTCCTAGATTTTGCTAAATCTGACTTCCCAGACTTTAGGTGTTTGCTACCTCTAGACGATACTCTGTCTGACATCTCCACATGTTACTTTGTCTGGCCTCTCCAAACGAGATAATGTCTGACCTATCTAGACGATATAATGTCTGACATCTCCACACGATACAATGTTTGGCCATGATTTTTGTATTTGACTTCAATTCAAGTCACTAAGTTTTGTCATCTTGTCACTGAGTTTTGTCATCTTCAAAATCAACAATAGAGCTTCCTCTAACACCAACTTATGAAACAAGAAATGGAAGAAGTCATTTTCCATTTCAATTAAATTAATTTAGGAACGACACACCCTTTGATGTTAAATCAGATGCTCTTATATGATGAAAAACTGGTAAGACGTGGTTGCCTTTTGATAAAATGTTTTTTGGTGTAAGTATCATCTCAACTCACTTGTGCTCGACTTTCATATAAATACATCTCATGTAAAAGGAAAGCATGTCCAAAGTATATTTAAAATGTCTGAATTTGAAAAGACTAGATCATTGGATTGGATAATTTGGCCATTTCTGCTCATAATCTATCCTATCATTTTTCCATAGGAGTCTTCCCTTTTTAGGGCCCTATGTTCTTCGATGCAAACTTTTGATGCTTGATGGTCCATGGCATTATTGTTCCTCAAGAGACGACCTCAAGTTGATTCCTTTCCATCTTGATTAAATAGAAAAATAAAACTCGTAAGTCTCAAGACGAAATGCTCTAACTGGAACGATTACAGTTTGACTCTCTCAAAGATGTTCCGCGGATATCCTGTGAAAAATCCATATTAGTTTATAGAAAGAAAATAATAGCATTGCTTCAATTATATTAGCTCTTTTGTTGGAATGAATGTGAAAAGCTAATCTAAATACCTTATCATATGAAATTAAGCTATTGCCCAAAAACATAATTAAGAGAAGACGTGTTTGAAATGGGAGTAATGCGGGATAATTAATCAATCATTACTCACAAAAAGAGTGATATTTTTCTAGAAGAAATTATGGTCATGGATGAAACACTTGTTTTACAAGGAGAATCAAGATATGTTACATGAGTTGAAAATCTTTTCTTGTAATGTTACTCTAATTAAAAAGCTGTCTCTCTCTTGAGAAGCACATCATATAAGAGCTTTCATTTGCACTAAGCATGCCCCACATGATTAGAGATGCTTCCTTTGAAATTAATACAATTCAAAACTCGAGACCAAAGAAGGCATCTTGATCAATAATTAATTAAAACGTAAATTCATCAAAATGAATCGTACTCATCAAAATCCAAAAAAATATATCGAATGATACTTACAACCATTTATTCAGTAGAGAATAAAGTTATCCCAAACATAAAAACAAGTCGCATGTGAACTAGTGAAAGTTTGACGACTAAAGGTGAGATTCTACAAGGCTTAAGGTCCCCACTTGATTGAATAAAAAGAGTTTACTTCTCACTACTATCGTCGGTCAATGCACTTTTTATCAATCAAAATGAGTGGGATTGAAAAATGGATTACCATAGGTTTGACACCCACGCAAGTCCATTCTCCAACGCCTCCTAATGGTTTCCTAATTGCGGTTGGGGTTTTTGAGCGCGGGTTGTGTGCAAAGTGTAGTGATGCAAATATGAGACATGCATTTAGATAAGCCTCGCATACAATCCATAAATCTGTACATCACCTGCACGACAAATGATTTACAACCACTTCACCCCTTATAACTCCCAACCTGCAAGAGCATTTAATACATCGTTAGCGGACCAACCTTGTTTTCCACGCAATTTCGGCATGCAGATGATCTACAATATAAACCGCGTTAGATAACAACCAACAAGTTCATTACGTCTTACGTCCACTAAGGCCATTAACCAAGTTCATGACATACTCAAACCTCCATGTGGAGGGGGACATACTAAGGTAGGTTTGAAGGTATCACTCGTGAGAAGACTCGAATCAGTATTCCTAAAAGATGGCTTAAGAGCAACGTCTAATTGAAATCCGATTTGCGAGAACGGACTCTCTTATGCCCATTCCTTGCGTGATGTTTAGGCATTTTCATTTTAAAAGTTATTTAATAACTTAAGTATTTCTAGGAGTTGCCACTAACTTATTGGGGTCGGCTAGAAAACGTGAGAGTGTCATCTTAATCCCAATGGAACCAGAGATCTAAGTTTGGGGACTTGTTTATCCTAACACACCTATTAGCGCCCTTTCAGTACCTAACTAATTGATTGTTTAATCTAAAGTGGTCATGCACTCTTACTCTTCTTTTAAAGCCCCGAAAATGTCATTCAAAATCTCTAAGTGTCCATGCAATTATTTTTTGTAGGATCATTTTCATGCGAATCTAAGCCGACTCTAAACTAACCTAGAAAATAAATTAACATGCAATGCATTGAGAGACAAAGCGAAAACTAAATGCGGTAAATAAACACCCAAATAATTGAAGGCGATTATCTAATGACAAGAATGTAAAATCCGCAACTCGTTAGGTATTTAATAATACAATCTCATTAGACTAAGCATATGTTAAATAATGTACATATGTCTAACATGGCATAATCCTAATGGACTTAGGCTAAACATTTACATACATAAGATTGGAAGGGACATCATTCTAACGCCACCAACTCATATGTGTACTGCCTCTCAGATCACCATCTGGTAACATATTTTGAGGGTGTCGACTTTGACATTCGAACACTCAATTGATACATTCAAAAAAGCAAATCATCAGCAATGCTCGTATCAAATTGAACAAATGACCTCACAATTGACATGAAATCTATTCATGCAATTCAATTAACTCAAATCATTCTCATGAGTCACCCATTAAATCATGCCTTGAGTCTAATCATGCATATAAACATCCATAGAGAAAGCTTATAAGAGATGTAATCAACCTAAGATGCAATAATAAACACTAGAACACTTAATTGTCCGTCAAGGGCAACTTCTTCAAAATTTTCTAAAAAGGTGTTGATTAATTAGCCTAGGTCCATTCTAAAGATAAAATTTGATTTTTTTAAGCAAGACTAGCTTCACTAAACCAAACTTCATTTTTTTTAATTTCAAAATTTGTTAATAATTTTTTTAAAATTATTAAAAGGGTTATGGTCGAGCTCCAAACCGAGTTAAGTTCAGGCCTGACCTGAGCTTAGACTCGGAGGCCTAGGCCTGGTCGCAAACTAGGCCTAAGTTAGAAAATAGGGCCTAGTCCGCGAACAAGCCCGAGCACAAAAAACCAAAAGTCTAGTTTGCGACCAGGCCTAAGCTCATATGACCAAAGCCTTGTCCGCAACTAGGCTTAAACGAAGAAGACCAAGGCCTGGTCGTGGACCAGGCCTGAGTGAATAGGACCGGGGCCTGGTCAACAACTCGGCCTAAGTGCAGAAGACCAAGGCCTAGTCTGTGACCAGGCCCGAGTTACAGGAGAGCCTGCGAGAGGGATCAGTTCTGCTCCTGGGAACCATATGCCATCTGTTCGCGGGATTGATTGTGGTCTTCGCGCCTCTCACGGCGAGCTCGGCTTCCCGCGCTAACTCTAGTGACCTCCTATTCTATTTGGGGGCAATGACGATGACAACAAAAATGACAACAACTCAAACCAAGGGTCAGGTTCACTTAGACATTTCATCAAGTAAGTGACGCATATAGACAAACAGTTAACCCCAGAGCCAAAATAGAGTTAGATCTACAAATGGCACATAAAAGAGCAAGTGGGGCCTCAACACTAAACAATCCTCAATAAAGTTTTAGAGCTCACTTGGATCGATGACCAGCCACATCTAATTGAGAAGAGGCGTACCTGGGAATGGTGGGGACTCAGTGTCAGAGTCGCGGGAGAAGTGTTGGCTGGAGATCTTGGTCCAGTGGTCTCGCAGAAGGCAATGAACAAGGCACTCCCTTTGTTTCCCATCTACCTTCGTTTTTTGGTTTCATTTCCCTGAAGACCCGCACCCACAAAAAAAAAATTCCCATCACTCAATTCCTCTTTTACCCTCTTGCCTGAAGACCCCATCCTCCTTCCTCGGTTTTTTTTGTTCTCTATTTTCTCTTTTCCTCCCCAAAACGTCCCATGTTTTCTCTTCTCTCTCTGTTTTTTTTTTTGCCCTTTTTTTGCCCCCTGCCCCTCTTTGTTCTTCCTTTCATCAAACCACTTATTCTCTAGGGTCTCCAGTGTTTTAGTCCTTGTGTAGAGTGGGTAGCAAACTTTGCTGAATGCTGGAGTTGATGGGGTAGGAAAAGGAATTGAGGGAAATGGGCTATGAAAAGTGGCTGGGCTAATGGGTCGCACCGGAGTATGTTTTTTGAGCCTTGAAGAGGAATGGGCAAGGGCCTAGAAGAAAAGGGCTTCACGTGGGTATGCCTTCACGAACATGTCTGTGGGCCAGCTCAGTTGGGCCCGATCCGAGGTCATTTTTTCTTTTTCTTCTTTCTTTTTTTTTTGAATTTTAATTAACTAATTATCCGATTAACTTGTAATTAATCATTTTTTTTCAAAATGCAAAATAAAATCTTAATTGTAATTAACAACAATCTTTTTGACTCATGTTCTTTCTTTTTTTATTTTTTTAAAATAAATTTCTAATTTCTAATTAATACCATTATCTAAAAAATTATGCTATATATATATATATATATAACTTACCAAACCAGCAAAAATTAGGTGTCAAGAGACACTCCGCCCTACTCTCCATCCAATACCCTCAAAACACGTCATAAACCTTTACACTCTACCCCTCTACCACTACCCACCGTCCGTGCCACCTAGCCTAGCAAAAGATGTCGTTGAGCCACTATGCCCCTACCCTTCATCACTTGCCGCCACGGCCAAAAAGCTTATCGGAATGTTGTTGTTGTGTCCATGAAGCTCGCCTAGTTATGGAAGGATCTCTCCTCATTTCTTAACCACTCTACGACGACTAGTACTTAAGGCAAGTAGTGTCATTTTGACGTTAAATGCTATTTGTTATTCGAGCGAATCATAGGAAAAATGAGATTTATTTGGCAATTGGATGAGTTAATTCGTTAGAACTAAATTGGAACCGAAAGAAATTTGATTATGGAATGATTTATGCTTGAACTCTTAATGTGCATGATCAGCTCTTACCTTTTTAGGAACTAGTTTTGAAGGATCTCTTTTCATAAGAACCTGATTTCGTGGCCATTTCAGACAAATTGAAATTAAGTTGTTTTCTTTGAATTTGTCTTATGAATCAAGATACATGGCTTGATTTCTCTTGGAATTTCATTTGAAAGGCATTAAGATTTCATATGATGCATCTTATTTGAACTATATAATGCATGCGATGCTTGTGGTTGTATTGAATCAAGTGTTTATTGTGCATAGTAAACGACGATGCCCCTAGGTAATAAAGATGCCTTGGATGATGGGAGATGGTAGTAGGAGGAAGTAAGGATGCCTCCTGGTTAAGATGCGGTGCAATGGGTCGCGATGCCATTGTGGAGATGCTTGGATTTAGAACCTGGAATCCTCCCACGACAAGTTGAGATGCACTATTGTGGGTATATGAGGAAAGGCGGGGCATTTCGTAGGATCAGGTTGTGTCGCTGATGTCAAACGGCAGGCGAGTATAGAATTAGTGTGTGATTATAGTATGATAGCTACATGCACTACTTTGAATCATTAGAAATGAATTGTTTTAATGTCATGCGCCTATGATGTCACATGTTATGTGATTGTGGTATAATGTATTATGTGAATCAGGAAGTGCATGCGTATGATTGAAAATGCATTACTTGCTAAGCATTAGCTTACTGTTGTGGTGATTTCATATTTTCACACTAGAAAGATGTCAAATTTTCTGACAGATATGATGCCAAGATATGGTGTCCCATGTGACTTTTCCTTTGATTTCTTGCAGTTAATTTTGCTGAGACTACCCGACCATCTTTTTTTATTAGTTGAGTCGTCATTTACGATCAATACAAGTTTGTTTAGAGGCTAGGTAGTGTACATGTTTTATGCCCGTCATGGCAACAACTAGATGGGTTTCCTGTCGATTCCCTTGGACCCTTTTTGTAGCGGGAAAGAGTTAGACCTTGAAGAAGACTAAATTGAGCAGAAGGATCTTGCACTTTTTGGACGTTAGGAGGCCAAAACAATGGTTACCACTTTTGGAGAAAAGACAGTTGAAAATTGCATAAGTGAATAGGAAGATTGTTGATAGAAATTTTTTATTCCTATTATGAATTGACACTATTGTCATCATAGCATGTAAATAAAGCGGATGTAAGTTTTCAGGTGATCTGACATGTAGACAAATGTTGGTTCCCCATCTATGTCATGCTTCTGGTGTGCCTAACCAACATCTAAGCGATTAATCAAATTAACAGATTGTGTAAGTAATCATTTTGAACTTAAAGGTTATGGTGACGATAAGGGCATCATAGCTAAATGGGCATAATAGTGATAATGGCATGAGGGTATCACGGTGGTAAACTCATCATAATCAAACTAGAATTCTATAGGGACTCTGTATCTAGGCGAAGGGTTTAGTGGAGGTGCCATTACTATATGAAAAATTTTAGCCACATAAATAGTAAAGAAACAACTTAGCAAGTAGTGTATTCAGCCACACAACTCAGTTAATCACGTAGTTCATGCACTATCATGATATCATGTTCACTATAGACATGTGCGTGAATATCACAATCACCACAAATCATTCATATTTTGTCAAGTCATCACAATCATGCACATGTCTACATAGTAATCCTTCTCAACTGTTTGGTGATGGACTCTCCAACGATCACAAGAAGGCTTCTAAACCTCTTACTCAGCATCTTCACTCCGAAAGCATACAAGACTTGTCCTAGGGGGTCGTACTTACTTTCTCATAGAGTCTCGATACCTATTTATCCTAGGCAACCTTACTCCAAGGGGCCCCGTATTGTCTTACGTCTAACATCGGGGTGCAACCTGACTTGTCACGAGAGAGCTTTAATATCTCTTGTCTAGGCATTTTCACTTCGAATGCATTCGAGATTACATCCCAAGCACTCATCCAAACTGGCATTGGCAACCGCCTCAGATCGCAACCCACCATCATTCGAGACATCCCCACTTCGAGAGGAATTGAGAGTCTCACACATAATATCTAGCGAAGTCAAGCATTTGACCTCACTATAACGTCCTATATATTGCATAATTGGACTATAGCAAGATTATGCAATGTTATATTTTTCAAATCAAGTAAATGATATATTTTTCAAATCTAGTAAGAATTCTCACTTAGACCATGCAAGTCCTATACCATGCATGATCCAATTAAAATTCCCTAGTCATGCAAGTAGCAGAAGATTGGTGGTGACAAGTAGTGGAAGAAGGGTGACAAGCGATGGTAGCATACCATCCACTTGATAGGGAGACTTGAGGCAAAAGTTTGGTAGCTGGCTGGTAATATTAAGCTAGGCAAAAGTAGCGAGAGGCAATGGCAGACTTGGTAGAGGTGGGTTAGGCATGTCTTAACATGGAATAGACATCTCAAGGTTTTTCGAGACTAATGATTGGCCAAGGCCCACTTAAGTCAATCCCGTTTAGCATTAATTCATAAATTTGTTTAACTTATTTTGAATGTTCTCCCTTACCATGCATCCATCATGTTCCATTAATCCAGGTCGTTTGGCAATCGAGTCCTTAAATAGTTCATACGAAGTGTTCAGATTTGAGAATGTCACAAATATCCATCTCTTAAAAAAATTCATATCGAGATAGTTGAGGGTATTGCCGTTTCATTTCTTCCTTACTTTCCCATGTTGCTTCCTTTGTCTCATGATACTTTCATAAGACTTTAACAATGGAATAACCTTAGTTCTTAAGACATGCTCTATTTTATCCAATATCTAATCTAACTTCTAAACATATGAATTGCTTATGTCAATTGTATCATACTATAAGATTTTGATGCATCTTTGTACTCCCTTGATAGATATTGTAATTACAGTGGTGTGCTTTTGACAATAAATCATCCTTTAGTTATTTGTCATTTGGCATTCACATTTTTCCATGGAATTTGATGACACCATTTTCCGCTTTTGTGAAATTCAATCTTGTCTTCTCATAGAACTCATTTGTGAATTTTGGCAATACCAAGATCCTACTTTTGTTCAGCTTTAATCTTCTATATGATTTCCAGTTTAATCCTAATGGTAGTCATCATTTCAATTAGCTCATCTATTACTATCTGATACTCAGTGTTCGAGGATTCACTAAATTACTTCCATTCTTTGATCATCAAGTTGGCTATTTCCGTTGTATATTTCTGACTTATGGGCGTCTGCCACTTTATTTGCCTTCTTTGGATGATATATGATTTCACAATCATATTCCTTTAATAATTCCATCCACATTCTCTATCTCATATTTATTTCCTTATCGAAAAATATATATTTCAAGCTCTTGTGATCAATGTAGATTTAAAACTTTTTCCTATACAGATAATGTCTCTAAATCTTCAATATGAAGATCATTGCAGTCAACTCCAAGTCATGCATCGAGTAATTCAACTGACATGGTTTAAACTATATGGAGGTATACGTGATGACCTTCCCATGTTGCATTAGGGCACCACCAAGACGTTTATTAGAAACATCAATATATGTTACAAATCAATCAGATCTCAATGATATTGTCAAGATAGAGTAAGGCCAATTTTCTCTTGAGTTCCTAGAAATGCTTCTCACATTCCTCAGTCCATTCGAATTTCACACCTTTCCTTGTCAATTGGGTTAGAATACCGGCAATATGTGAATCCTTTCACATCAATAGTATTTGGCAAGTTTTAAGAAATGCTAAACTTCAGTTATTATAGTAGGTCTAGGCCAACTAATTATTGCCTCAACCTTTGCTGCATCTACTAATATTTCATCATTACTACATGGCCCAAGAATATCACTTGATTGAGCCATAATTCGCATTTGATGAATCTCATATACATTTTGCATTCTATAAGGGTTTGGAACACAATCCTTAAATGTTAGTTATGCTTTTTCGGGTCCCTTAGAGTATGCTAAGATATTATCGGTGAAGATTATAATGAATTGAATCAAATGTAGCTTCAAAATCCTATTCATGAGATCCATGAATTCCGCAAGGGATTCGTCAAACCAAATGGCATTACTAAGAATTCATAATGCATGTATTGAGTTCTAAAAGTAGTCTTAGGGATGTCTTCATTTTTAATCATGAACTGAGATATCCTGACCTTGAATCGATCTTCAAAAATATTGATGCACCTTGTAGTTGATTGAATAAGTCATAATTCTTGACAACAAATATTTATTCTTGACATTGACCCAGTTCCATCGCCAGTAATCAATACATAATCATAAGGATCCATCGGTTTTTCTTAGGAATAACACTGGTGCTCCCTAAGGTGACAAACTAGGCCATATGAATCCCTTGTCCGATAGTTCTTATAATTGAGCTTTCAATTCTATTAACTTAGCCAAAGCCATCCAATATGGGGCTTTAGATATTGGCTTTGTTCCAAGAGCCAATTTGATCACAAACTCAATCTCTCATTTCAAGGGTAGTTATGATATTCTAGAAAGACATCTACAAACTCTTGAATTACTGGAATTTCCTCAAGCTTGGTTTCCTTACTAGCTTGATCTTTTTATTACCATAAAAAAATACTTGACATCCATTACTTAGAAGTTTATTGGCTTTTTACATGTGTCACGACCATTCCGAAGGTGCACCACCTAGGGTTTGACTAACGGATTACTAAGTTCTACTTAGCTCGAGATTTCCCAAGCTCATACCTATTTGCGACTTAAAGGTTTCACTTCTTAACATGCAAGATCAATTTCAAATAGAGTCACCACTAATCAATACACAGTGGGTCGATCAGACACTCATGCAAAGCACTGGGAATTGTACTTTACCCCTACGAACCAGAGATTATGAATTCGGGAACTTGAGTACCTTTTCTATTTTTTCAAAAAAATTATTTTCCAGGCAACTTGAATTGATTATGCTTAACTTTCCTAATATGTGTGGTGATCACGCAGGTGCGCAAACATTTATCTAAATGCTTGACAAGAAAATAAACAACGATGATCTAACAAAAGCAAATCAAATGATTTTTTTAGGATTTTCACTTTTTATGTGGAAAAACTATTCTAATATGCGATACACATGATGAAATCTAACCCTAAATGTGACTAATCTAATATGTTATACGACATGCAATTCTAAAATAAGCTGGTCTACATGACATGCTAATGATATTTTTAGGCATTTTTTATTAATAAATGAAAATTCGAAATTAAGTAATCTAATAAAATATGAATTCTAATCTACGTGACCCTAGAATTCTAAATGTATTATTCTAACATGATATGAAATTTTTATGACCTAGACATGCAATTTCTAGATGACATGGCATGGGATTTATGCACCTAATCTAAATGTCAAGTAAAACCTAATATGCAAACTATATGAAGTGAATTATGCTATGATGTGCATATGAAATATTTTTAGATTTTATTGGATTTTGAAATAAAATATGTAACCTAATTTAAACATGCAATGTTATCTAATATGCAACGTAATCTAAATATGCAATGCAATATTATCTAATATGCAACTTAACCTATATATGCAGTGCAATCTTTTCTTTTTTGGGTAATTTTTAAATAATAAAATAAAACACATCAAATCAAATAATCTTAACATAGAAATAACATCTAAATTCACCAACAAAGTTTGCAAATAAAATCGATAAATTGATCTTAACCCGTAAAGATCAAGAGATCAATTTTAAAGATTCCCCCGCAATTAATTATACCATCTAAAGCCTTATAGATGGAATAAAAAATTGATATTGCGGTTGCAAATTATGAATTAAATCCTAACAGGTAATGCCTCAAAAAAAAAACTCAAAATTTATGTCAGTCCAAACTAGAAAAAATGATATGGAATTCAAAGGTGAATTGAATAATTACCTAGTTCAAACAAGTTACCCTCAAATCAAATCGGCGGACAAAATTCGCAAACAACAATTTCCACGGACTTAACCAAGCTCACATTCGAATGAAGGATCAACAGCGGCAATAGTGAACGGATTTTGATGCAAGGTCACAATGAACGAGCAAGACTGAAACTTCATTGATATGGTCAACATGAGCTTTAGGAAACCTGCAAGAATAAAAATTCTCCAAGTCGCGGAGAAGCGGTCGGCATCAATAAGGAAGGGTGAAGTAGCTTGAGAGACCAAACTCCCTTCGTGAAAATAACTTCCCCAATTCTCTCATGCCCTCTCTCTCTCTCTCTCTCCCTCTCTCTCTCTCTCTCTCTTGTACTCGTGAAAGAAAAGCACCCTCAATGTGGCCATGTCTATCCATTGTGCGGACTCCTTCGATTTGTATAAGTGCCCCCTTTATATAGCCGGAGATCAAATTTTGAATCAAGGAAAAGAAATATATTCTTTCATTTTCTCTCAATCAAGGAAGATTGATTTTTTATTTCTTCCCCATTTTTTTTCGATTCTCTCCCTAAGATCCAATCTTTTCGTCGATTTCTTGTCAAATATACATCATTGGATCTCCTCCTACCAAAATCCACATGTAATCAAATCAGAAATTTCTTAAATCTTTCTTCTCACATATTTCATAATCTTGACTGAATTTTCAAACAAAATTACAAAATCGATGCACATATTCCCTCAAAGATTATTTCTAAATCTTGACTGAATTTTCAAACAAAATTACAAAATTGATGAACATATTCCCTCAAAGATTATTTCTGATTGACCAAAATTTTGGTGTCAACAGCTACCCGTCTTTGAAGGTGAGCTCGTAGAGGTTGCATTCAAAGACAAAATGATACGTAAATTTTGATGATGCAATGTGATGGATGATATTTTTGTCAAGACCATGAATCCCATTTTATTCATGCAATGCCATGTGATGAATTTTTTTTAGAAATGTAGACCTCAATGAGTCCACACTCATTTTTTCATTGTTATGCAAATGCAGAGATAGAAAACATACTTGTAGCTACTTACCTGAGCACTTGAGGAAGTAAACTTCGGGTAAAAGATTATTTTAGACAAATATCTAGAAAATTCCCTTCGAAATTTCTCAGAGATACCTGAAATTGCAATCAGATATCTGAATTGGCACGAAAATTCCCTTCGAATTTTCGTAAAAGCTAATACTTGAAACTCCAATCATGTATTTCAATAAGATAGAAGATTCCCTTCGGATTTTCTAAAAAGATAGCTGAAACTCCAATCAGGTATCTCAACAAGATAGAAAATTCCCTTCGGATTTTTTAAAAAGATACCTGAAACTCCAATTAGGTAATAGACTCGAAAATTTCCTTCGGACTTTCGAGAGAAAAAGTGAAATAAGTTTGAAAATTCCATTCGGACTTTCAAAAAAAGAAACCTGAAACTCCAATCAAGTAATTGATTTAAAAACTTCCTTCGATTTTTCAAGAGAAAATAGTGAAATTGGTTCGAAAACTCCCTTCAGACTTTCGAAAAAGGTACCCGAAATTCCAATCAGGTAATTAACTTGAAAATTCCCTTTGGACTTTTAAGGAAAATATGCTTGAAACTCAAATCAAGCATTCTGGAATATTGAGACAAATGTGAGGCCTCAAAGAACAAACTCTAGCACTCTTCAGTCTTCAAGGAAACATTACATGTCAAACACAATTAGAGCAAAACAACATATGCATTCATCAAGGCATACATTTCAATCGAGTTTTTTTTCATATGTGATGGTTTCACCATGCTTGGCATCATCAAATTTCCACTAGAGAAGATCATCAATCAAGATCATTTTCACTCATAGCGTGAATTTCTTAAGAATGAAAAATGAAATATTTTTTGTTAGAAAGGGCTTTCACTCACTCTCATTGGATAAAGACTATTTGAGAGTTGCTCTATCTCACTATCATCATATCGACAAGGGTCCAAGTACTCTCGCAAGTAGTACTGCTTTACCAATTAGAGAGGTCTTTATCAGGGATGTAATGTGGGGTTGGTCAATGGCTCAGCAAACAGGACTCTTTGAGTCAAGGCTTAAAAAAAATTCTCAACAAATGTCTCTAGTTTTACAAGTCAAGAACCTTACAAAAGAGATAGAAATAACCTTGCCTATACTCGTTCGAGCTAAGCTTAAAACGTTTGAATCATACGTTAATTCAAGTGCCCCAATCAGAAGAGATTTTAAAGTGTTATAATGTAGGTTCAGGGGTGAGAAACGATTGAATCGTTAGGATAAAAAAGTGTGTATGAAGTGAAGAATTTGGGATCGTCTCAAAATTATCACCAGATTTCTTTCACTAGGGATTGTTTCCAAGTTCAGTTTTCGAGCTTCTAACTTTGCTCCACTGAGGATGATATTTGACATCAAATCAATTGGAGATTATTCACAAAATTGCTCCATTTACCATTTCTAGGAAAACCCAAACACATTGATGGTTGACTTTTACAAACTTGAGCCTTTGGCTCTGACTTCTATGGGCATCGGTCTTGCTTTTACCTGGCACAATACTTTTTCATGCCCCTAGATTCTTTCACTTTTTTTTAATCCGGATTCGGGCATTGGCCTTGCTCTTACCAAGCTCACTACTTTTTCATGCCCCATTTTCACATTTTTTTTTGTTACTTGACCTGTGGATTAAACTGGACAAGTGTGATTAATATATGCTGGGTTGACGTCCCATGATGTGACACTTGTACTTTGCTATTTCTGATGGCTTTGATTTTTTTTTCGCCATGCCCTAGTGTAAGAGATGATCAACAATATGGGTTTAATAAAATAAAATTGCTGGATCAAAGTGGCTAGCAAGAGATGAAAGTGTCTATGATAGAGAAATGAATGCTCTTCATCAATCCTAAGGCACTTGATTTACCATTTGATTTCACATGTAAAAGCAATACTCAAAGATTGATGTAAGTGAAAGCAAGAAAGTTTCTATCTAATTTTCTCATCTTTTGACACCAATCAAGCAAATGTACTCCCAATATGCCCCAATGTGGGGTGGTTCTTAACAGGGGTAGTATGGAAAGAAACTTCACAAGTGTTTGGGCTCAAAGTGGGTAAGCAATGGATCATTATAGTGTTTTAGGTAGAGAAATGACTGCCCCTCATCATTTCAGTTATCGTACTTTTCGCGAGAGAACTCTTTACTTTGTGGACATGGAATTTTATACGCTCATCTTACAAGTGTATAAGTATAGGACTGTGTATGAATAGGGCTTGCCTCTCGTCATCCTGATGCATCTCATTTAGCATTCTCAATCAATTCTGCATTAATCACCAAATTGCTTTACTTTGGCAATCCTCAGTAGGAATGATGGATGAAACAAGCAAAATCATTAGGCAAAACTTTTCAGCAGATATGAGCAATTTGAGCACAAACAACTCATCTCACCCAAAAAGAATGAACATGATATCAAATTCAAAAGAAATTTATTGGAAACGAGAGTCTATTGGTCGCCTTTGTGTGTGAACTCAATCCTTGATACCACATTTTTGTTCTTGCCCCCTACATGAAAAGAAAAGTGCATGAACATGGCTCTAAGTAAATGTAATCCATGATTGGGGAAAATCTATCACCCAACAATGCGCTACATTTGTTGGATTGGAAAATGCCCCATAATTTTCCATGTTAATCTTTGCAAATCATTTTCCTTAGCAAGTGTCAACTCTCGATCAAATAAGAAGAATTAGACTCTAACACATGAAGTAAATGGGTTAGAAAAACAAACAGAGTTTATCCAATATGCATCTTTTTTCTTTTCTTTTTTCGTTTTTGAAGAAATGATTTTTTTTTAGAAAATGGTGGCCTATGACATACTCAAAATTGAAAGCATATAATTGAAAATTTTGATTTCATGGAAACTTTTCTATTTTTTTTGTTTTTTAAGGGAAATTTTTTTAATGATAATTAATTTTGACTAAAAAATCATTATGATGACATTACTGACCTAAACCTATCATTATGATGACTTCACTAGGAAAATAAGACAATCACACAAACATGCGCATGATATGTGCAGCTCTATTTCTACTCTAGAAGGCTTAACAAAATGGAGCTACAAGGATGGAATGATTAGTCGCAGCCTCGCGTACTAAATCAAAATCCTCGCAACTCCGGCATGGTCAATAGTGATGCCCTGATGCGACGGAGACTCGCAGGCAGAGGCAAACACTCTTGACACTAAGAAAGAAAGTTTTCGGGATTAAGTTGGGCAACCTCTACTACGCGGCCTCGCGGTTGAAGTCGTATCCAATTTAACACCATCTTAACCAATCCTAGTGAGGCCTAGGTCCGACGGAAGGTTGTGTGTACAAAAGTGTAGTGCTAAAGCAATGAGAACATGCACAACAATTGATATCAATCAACACTCCTAACAAGGCATTCAACCATTCATCTCGAAAACCATCCTGCAAAAACATTCAACACATATGTTAGGGACTTACCTAGAATCCTCGCTGCCAATTTTTTTTTTTTTTTTGCAAAAAGAAAATTAGCCTAAGTCCACTAGAGTTTTTTGAATATCATCCCCAGTGGAGTTGTCAAGCTGTCGTGACCATTATAAAGGTGCACCACCTAGGGTTTGGCTAACGGATTACTAAGTTCGACTTAACTCGAGCTCTCCAAGCTCATACTGATTCGCGACTTAAAGGTTTCACTTCTTAACATGCAATATTAATTTCAATTAGAGTTGCCACGGTGGGTCGATTAGAAATCCATGTAAAGCATCGGAAGTTGTACTTTACCCCTAAGAACCAGAGATTATGAATTCGGGGACTTGAGTACCTTTTCTTTTTTTTTTTCAAAAAAATATTTTGCAGCCAGCTTGAGTTGATTTTACTTAACTTTCCTAACATCTGTGGCGATCACGCAGGTGCGCAAACATTTATGTAAATGCTTGACAAGAAAATAAACAAATATGATCTAACAAAACCAAATCAAATGACTTTTTAAGATTTTCACTTTTTATGTGGAAAAACTATTCTAGTATGCGATACACATGATGAAATCTAACCTTAAATGTGACCAACCTGATATGTTCTATGACATGCAATTCTAAATTAAGCTAGTCTACATGTCATGCTAATGATATTTTTAGGCATTTTTATTAATAAATGAAAATTCGAAATTAAATAATTTTATAAAATATGAATTCTAATTTACGTGACCCTAGATTTCTAAATGTATTATTATAATATGATATGAAATTTTTATGACCTAGACATGCAATTTCTAGATGACATTGCATGGGATTTATGCACCTAATCTAAATGTCAAGTAAAACCTAATATGCAAACTATATGAAGTGAATTATGCTATGACGTGCATAAGAAACATTTTTAGATTTTATTGGATTTTGAAATAAAATATGTAACCTAATTTAAACATGCAATCTTATCTAATATGCAACTTAACCTAAATATGCAGTGCAATCTTTCCTTTTTTTTAGGTATTTTTTTAATAAGAAAAGAAAACACATCAAATCAAATAATCCTAACATAGAAATAACAGCTAAATTCACCAACAAAGTTCGCTAATAAAATCGATAGATTGATCTTAAGCCTTAAAGATCAAGATATCAATTTCAAAGATTCCCGCGCAATTAATTATTCCATCTAAAGCCTTATATATGAAATAAAAAATTGATATTACAGTTGCAAATTATGAATTAAATCGTAACAGGTGATGCCTGAAAAAAAAAAACTCAAAATTTCCTAATTCGAAGGTGAATTGAATAATTACCTAATTCGAACAAGTTACCCTCAAATCATCAACGGATGAAATTCGCGAACAACGATTTCCACGGACTTAACCAAGCTCACATTCGAATGAAGGATCAACATCGGCAATAGTAAACAGATTTTGACACGAGATCAAAATCAACGAGTAAGACTGGAAACTTCATTGATGTGGTCGACAAGAGCTTTAGGAAACCTGCAAGAATAAAAATTCTCCAAGTCGTGGAGAGGCGGTTGGCATCAATAAGGAGGGATGAAGCAACTTGAGACTTTTGGTCAATGGGAAACCAAACTCCCTTCGTGAAAAGAACTCCCCAATTCTTTCACGCACTCTCCTCTCTCTCTCTCTCTCTCTCTCTCTCTCTCTCTCTCTTGTACTTGTGAAAGAAAAGCACCCTCAATGTGGCCGTGTCTATCCATTGTGTGGCCTCCTTCGAATTGTATGAGTGCCCCCCTTTATATAGTCGGAGATCAATTTTTGAATCAAGGAAAAGAAATATATTCTTTCATTTTCTCTCGATCAAGTGAGATTGATTTTTTATTTCTTCCCATTTTTTTCCGATTCTCTTCCTAAGATCCAATCTTTTCGCCAATTTCTTGTCGAATATACATCATTGGATCTCCTCTTGCCAAAATCCACATGTAATCAAATCAGAAATTTCTCAAATCTTTCTTCTCACATATTTCGTAATCTTGACTGAATTTTCTAACAAAATTACAAAATCGATGCACATATTCCCTCAAAGATTATTTATGATTAACCAAAATTTAGGTGTCAATAACATGAATATCGTTTTTAAGGATATATGAGTTCTATCCCCATGAATTTCATAACTAGGTTGGTTAGGTGGATTGAATAGTCTTACTTTCCCATAACAATCCACTTTGACCATTTACTTACTGAGCTAAATCATACCGAATATTAATTCAAAATCACCGTTATAAAATAACGAGATCAGCCTCTTGCTTTTGTCTACCTATTATATTTCTACAATCCTTACACCTTTAAGTGGATATAACTAAATCTTTCAATGGTAGTGATATATTGAGTGGGGTTATCAATTATAACTTCATAAATCTCATTGATAAAAATGAGTAGGTTGCACCCATATTGAAAAAGACATAAGCTCTGATCTAGAAATAGAAACAGTAACTATGATAACGGTTTTAGAAGTTTCTGCCTCTTCATGGGTCAAAGCATGGATATGTCCTTAAGGTAACAATCTTTGTTGGTTTCCTACGATTGGCATTGGTCAATTCCCTATAGGTATGACTAGCGCGGGTGATCTAGTTGCTTGCAAATCTAGTTCAGAACGGGGTTGTTGATTATAAAGTAGGCACTGATCGTGGATATACCCTTATTATCCACACTCAAAGCATTTCCTCCTTTTTATAAAATGTGGAGTATTGTGCAAGTTTCCACACCTAGGACATCTCTTTCCCAAATTGGATGCCCTATCTGTCATTGAGTTTCCTCTTGCTACTCTCTACAATCTTAAATTGTGTCTTTTGTTGGTTATTTGGGGCATTCTTCTGAATTGACTAGGTTGCTTATCTCTCTTGTTGACTTGCACATCAATCTTCCTTGTGATATGGCTCTCTGTCATGTACTGAAGTAATTCGTGCTCTACCAACTGAGCTCATTTATATAGTTTATTGTAATCCTTAATATTGAAAGACACTAGTTGTCTTTGAATATCGACCCTCAAGCCTTCCAAAAATCTAATTGCCTTGTCCTCCTTATAATTAATAAGTCTAAAAGAAAACTTGGATAACTCGGAGAAAGTCACCTCATACTGCTCCATAGTCATGTTATTTTGGCAAAGCTCCATGAATTCGATCATTTTCTTATTTTTATCATAATTTGTAAAGTGCTTGGCATAAAATACATTCACAAACTACTCTAAAGTGATCTCCATTTTGGGTGGAAATGCAGTTTCTTTGGTGGTTCTCCACTAATATTCATCATTTCCTTTGAACTGATACTTTACTGGGGTTAACTTGTCAGTTTCACTATAGTCCAACAAATGGAAGATCTTTTCTATTAAATTATCTCGTCGTTTTGCTTCCTTTAGACCTCCCATTCCATCAAACTTTGGTGGTTTCAATTTCAAGAATAATTGAATAAGTCCATGTACCTAGAGATTAGTACTTCCTTATGCCATATGTTGTTGTTGGGTCTGCTATCCTACATAGCTACTACTTGTGTCAAAGCCTCTAATATACCCTTAATTCGAGGATCCAACTAAGTAGTGCCTGATGATTCTCCCCTTGTCGTGCTAGATTGTGTTCCAGCTCTCTTTATCTCTGCCTGTCACTCTTTCCGTGCAGACTAATCACTATATTTGTGGTCAAAAGAATTATTAAGGTGCTCAAGTAAGAAAAACCGATTCCTTTCATTTTAGCATACACTTTTGTAACATGCATTATCCCTCATAAGATGAGTCACTAACTTATCTAATACCTAAGGTGCTTTGTTTGTCTTTGCCTAGGGCCCATGTCCTTCCTAAACTTTCTACATTATAACTTCATATAACATAGACTCTGATACCATAAATATCATGCAAGACGAAACCTATTGTAATGGATTCTAATGCTCTGATACCAATTTAAACCCTCATTCAAGGTTAAGTTAGATTGATTTACATTTATTTAGCACAATGGAAGAGGTTCTATTTTGACTACTTAGGGCCAAACACAAGCAAATAGGATATTAGAAATTCATATGTATAAACATATCCATACCTCTTATTCATTAAACATAAAAGAATAGGTACATAGGTGATGAGAAAGTTATGGAGTGTCCCTATGCATATGCAAACTACTTTTCATGTAAGGTCACTAATGTATTTGTAGCTTGATCCAAAAAGTGACTAAGGCTACTCCCAAAAACATCTAAAAGGTGTCTATTCAAAAAGTGTCGTGTCCGTCCTATTCTACCCTAAGGGCCTACTCATGCATCCTTGTTAATGTTACTACCACTTTTGCTGCTCAGCTCTATGTCCTTCGGAGGAGGTACTAGTTTGACTCATGGTGTGCCATGTCTAACATAGATGGTGAGAAAGCTATAGTGGATGTGACCAAAGAAGAGTCTGATGTTGATCATAAAACACATCTCCACTTGGAGGAAAATCTCACCATGAAGCTGAGGAGTAGTAAACTTAACATAATCAAACTAGATTTTCGTAAGGACTCCATATCTAGGTAAAAGGTTCAATGGAGATGCTTGAAAAATGTTTAGACACGTAAATACTTAAAAAATAGCTTAGCAAGTAGTTCATCTAATCATGCAACTTTGTCAATCATGTATGTAACATCCTCAATTTGGGACCCTGATTAATGAAATGAGGTTTAAGGTGTCAAGGCCTAAATAGCGAAGCGGGGTAGTTAGCCCACTAATTCCTTTTGGAAAGGCAATTAGAGATCGGCGAGCGTGGTCAAGGAGAGTACTTGGCCCTATAGTAATTACTCAACTATAAGGATTGAAGCAAGATGACCTTGCACTAGCATGAGTCGATGCGCGATCTTTTAGGAACAAATTCGTCGGATGATTATGGCCAACTCATGGGTAATAATTAACTCGAACTGGCCCTACAATTGTCTGCACTACCTTGTGACTAGGCAAGACAATCATCCTGCTCGATTGCATGACAATCGAGAATTCTCTAAGGATCGGCGAGACTCAATGCGGATCAATTCTAGAAATGACTGCGGAATCGCAAGCGATGCCCTATTAGCCGCCTTCTCAAGGAAACTATTTTAAGGTCACCGAAAGGTGACTCTTAACCACGAATCATGAGATTAATTATGGGCACTAAATTGAGAGAGATGGGCTCTAACCCTAATTAAGGAATTAGAGGTGGGACAACCTAGGAAGGCTAGCTTTGACCTAAGAAAGGTAGACCAAGAAGCTTGGCCCAAGGTGGGCCAAGGTCATTCAACCAAGGGAAGGCCGAATAGAGTAATTGAGAGAAAAAGAAAGAAAAAGATAAAGAGAAAGAGAAGGAAAATAGAATAATGAGATTTTGTGATGTCTTGACAATTATTTGAGTCAAAGGAGATAAGAAAATCTAGAGTACTTTTGACCTAGAGGATTATTAATTCAAGGAGTACAAGTGTAAGATGATTTAAGATGACATAAGGCTAGATTGTAGTACCTAATATCTACTTGAGAAGACCACACGTGGGAAGGAAGAAGATAGAGTGGCCCGCGGCAATTAAGGGGAAAAAGGGAAGAAAAATAAAACAAGTCAACATTAAGGCTATTTTGAGATTAGAATTAGGCATGAGGCCTAGTGAGCTTAGGGTGATGTAATGTGGGTGATGTGATGCACCTAGTTATAGGATGAAGTCATCCTAAAAGGCTATTAGAAGAATAGCTAATTAAGAGCCTAACTATAGTATCATCATGGGAATTAGAAATAGCCATGTGAGCTATTGGGCATAGGATGATGTAAGCTTGGTGATGTAAGATGCCTAGATGTAGGTTGATGTCATCCTAAAAGGCTATTAGAAGAATAGGCAATTAAGAGTCTAATTATAGTGTCATCATGAGAATTAGATATAGCCATGTGGGCTATTAGACATAGGGTGATGTAATATTGATGATGTAATGCACCTAGATGTAGGATGAAATCATCCTAAAGAGCTATTAGATGGATAGGCATTTAAGAAGCTAATATAAGTTATAAATTAGGCACATGTGCTATCATTTAAATATTGCTGTATAGGCTTAGTACCTAGTAGATAGAATAGTCTTATTAATAGTCACATGGGCTAAAGAAATAAAGGACAAGAGCATTAAATGTTGAATAGTATACCTAAGCTAGTGACCATAGGCCATTAATGCATTAAATGTCCTATAAACTTGCTCTCCAAGTTTCTCCTCTAGCCTTGGGCCCCAATCTTCCTTGCCTATAAATAGAGGGCAGGTCACTTCATTTGGACACATGCCACAAGCCAAGAATTCACAAACCACTTCTACCTTATACTGGAAATTCGTAGCTCAGCAAACCCAGCCACTGTTCTGCCTTCAAATACCCACCAGAGCCATTTGCTTCACCAAAACCCTCCACCACCATTTTATATACTTCCATACCGTCCCTCCTGCAAAAGTTCAGCCCCAACGGAGCTCTGGTTACTCCCAAATTAATTCTGGAAGTTCTAGACTTCTGGACCGAAATACTACACCGATGACCGTTTTGTTTTGCTCTGGTTGACTGACCAAACGACATCCGAATCGAGTGAA
The DNA here is from genome assembly GCA_019926035.1 of Melaleuca alternifolia. NCBI lineage: Eukaryota > Viridiplantae > Streptophyta > Magnoliopsida > Myrtales > Myrtaceae > Melaleuca > Melaleuca alternifolia. The sequence goes on from JAGKPW010002414.1 coordinate 692,190, forward strand.
ATCAGTGCCATTCTCTTCATAACATCTAGAGCTTTCCAAAGCCACCAACCACGCCCCTAAAACGTTGAGTATTTGCTGCTGTAGGGCCCCTGGAAGTTGTCCATACGGTTACGGAGCTGGACGACGGGTTGCTATTCGCCGCTCCGATTAGCTCCTGCTTATGTTTCTTCGACTCCTCTTTGTGTTTTTGGGTAACGCCTGTTAGTAAGTGGACTTTCTAACCCTTGGGTAGGGCGTGACGTTACGTAGTTAACTTGTGAAGTGATTTTCTAAATTTATTGTCCGCTTTGGTCTTACTAATCTTTACAGAAAATGTTTCTATTCTTGCTATGGTTTCTAATCCATTTCTTAAGTTAAAAAATCTGTCTTTTGAAAAGAGTTTTCTAAGTTGTAAGTGGACTTTCTAACCCTTAGGTAGAGCGTGACGTTACGTAGTTAGCTTGTGAAGTGGTTTTCTAAATTTATTGCCCGCTTTGGTCTTACTAATCTTTACAGAAAATGTTTCTGTTCTTGTTATGATTTCTAGTCCGTTTCTTGAGTTCAAAATCTATCTTTTGGCAAAGTGACATCTTATTTGAGCTTCTAAAATTATCTTTGATCTTTGGTCTTACCAGTCTTGTTTAAAAGGTTTGTCTTTTGCTTTCAAAGTTGTATCATATTTATTGAGTCAAAATCTCTCTCTTTTGCAAAGAAGATGCTGGTTATCTCAAAGATAAAATGAAATAAATGAATTTTGAAAATGTTTTGATTGTGTGTAATGCATTCGCCTCCTCGTCGGATGGACTTCGAGGGAGTAGACCCTACGAGGTGTGCCTGGCTTTCGAGTTAATAGACGCGCTAGACAGGGCTAGGCGTGATGAGCTTGGAAGAGTTCCGGATGGTTAGCCTCCTCGTCGGATGGACTTCGGGGGAGGCGCGCTCTGCAGGGTATGCCCGGCTTTTGAGTCGGATGGGCCGTACTAGATGGGGCTAGTGCGTTGCTTGGGCTGCGGTCCAAAAGGCCGGATCATTATGGAACTGGCAGCCAAGGAAGGCCAAAAGATTTAAAAAGATTATAAAAGACAAAATGCATGCAATGATGTGTGGAGTCTTGTTGATTTTTGGGAATGGGTGATTTTTTTTGGAAATCCTTGGAAATATGATCTTTTCAAAAGGGGCAAGGTTTTGAAATGATTTGATGACAATCTTTATTTGAGATTTTCAAACCTTTGCTTGTTGATTGCGAGGCCACCTCTTAGGCATGGTTTAGAATTTCTACTTACTGAGTTATCTCACCCCGTGGTTATTAACATTTTCTGGATTGTACCATGGTCAGCCACGTGATTCATTTTGGTGTGCCATCGAGATGATCACCGAAGTAGGAACAATTGATGGCGAATGTCTCCTTGCTCCCTTTTGTTGAGAGGTTAGGTTAGAGGAATTAGGGATAACCAACCCCCCGATCCTATTCCACTCATGTTTAAAAATGCTTCTGGCGCGTCTTGTTGTAATCACTTGTTGGAGATTATGTTCAATGGTTGCTTGTTATGTTGTTAGTGGTCGTTTGTGTTGATATGTAAATAACTTTTAGTGATATATGAAGTAGATGATTATGTAACATGTTCCTTAGTTTGCCTATCTAACTACCAAGTAATGTACGGGGATTGCTTTCCCGTGATGATTAAATCGACAATGGGTCCTAGGATAATATTGTCACAAGTGATAAATGAATTAATGGCCATGTGGGGATTTGTCACGTGCCTAACGAACCAAGGCGCGATAAATCTGGGTGTGGCGAGCCCTTGAGCTTAATTAAAATAATTAAGTTCGTTTTATCTATTAATTGGTGTTCGGGGCGTCACAATGTAACTTCATGCAATATCATGATATCACATTCACTACACACATATACATGAATATAATAGTTATCAGGAATCATCCAAGTTTATTCAATCATGCACATGACTACACAACAACCCTTTCAATTGTTCGACATCAGACTCTCTGACCTCTTAGAGAAGGCTTCTAGTTCTTTCGTCTAAGCATATTCACTCCGAAGGCATTTAGGACTCATTCTAGGGAAGCACATTGACTCTCTCATAGAGTCTTAGTCTCCATTGATCCAAAGCGGCCCTGCTTCAAGGAGCCTTATATCGTCTAACATTTGACATTGGGGTGCGACCTGACCTATCATGAGGGATATTCCAAATCTCTTGTCCATGCATATTCACTTCGAAGGCATCCAAGATTACATCACAGGTAACTCGTTCAGATTAGCATTAATGACCACCTCAAATCCCAATTTACCATCATTCAAGGAATCTCTACTCTGAGGGGAACAACATTCCACAAGCATCTCACATAGAATATCTAATAGAGTCAAGCATCTGACCTCACTATGCACGTCTCACACAATGCATAATTGGGCTAGTCGCAAGATATGCAATCCTATAATTTTTAATCTAGTATTTATTATCACTTAAACAATTGCACATCCCATACCATGCATGATTCGGTCAAGAATTTGCAGTCAAGAATTTGCAGCCATGCAAATCTTAAGTTTTTCCAAAATTTTAATCGGTCATAAGATGCATACAACCTATGAAACGACTCACTAAACATGCCAGAAAATTGAAGCGAAACCCTAAAATGAACTAGGAATTCTTGAATCACAAAACCAAAGCACCACTTGCCTCAACTGTAGCTTTCCAATCGAGGCGAGGCGATCCTTTCTTCTGGGATGACGGTGACAACTCACGACCAAATGAAGATTATTCTAGATAGTATGAAGGAGGAAGTTCTAAAGAAAATGAAAGTGGAGGAGGGCCGACTTTTATAGCCTCCCCCTTCATGGTCGCGCCACTTGACTCAGCCATTGGCCGAATGGTGCCAAGCCGTTGGATGGCTTGGATGATGGCCACATGGCCACCACTTGGTGGAGGGAAGCAATCCACTTGGCCAACAACTTGGAGGGGTAGTGGATGGGTAGAAACAAGTGGCGAAAGGAGGGTGACAATTGGCGATAGCGTGCCATCCCTTTAGTGGAAAGACTTGAGGTGGAAGTTTGGGTGGCTAACTGGTGGTATTAAGCTTGCCAAAGGTGACAAGAGGCAGTGGTAGAGTCTTGACAAGGAATAGCATCCTGAGGTTGTTCGAGATTGATGAATGGCTTCCGAGGCCTACTTAAATTAGTCGTGTTCAACATTAATCCATACACTTGTTTAACTTATTAATGTCTTGTGTCTAAGACTGTCTCGCTCTGATGAAAATCAAACTCCACAGTTCATGCACATAAGCATACGACAAACATCTTTAACAACTGGAACATTTCACATCAATCATCATATAATCATAAAGGTCTCGATTATAAGGCCAAATCAATATGACACATCCCATATCATGTCACACAATTTCGTTCCATAATAAGATTCAACATGTCAATAGTTCAATCAAACATTCAGATGTTTCTCGACTTGCGTAAGCACACCTCAGGTCCTTGCCACAACCCTCAAAGATTCTCTCCTTAGGGATGCGACGGTTTGCCTTGTCAGGCTTAACTCAACCCCGCTAAAAGATCTCGCCTCAGAGATACCCCGCGAAAAGTTCTCGCCTCAGGGTAGTCTGTGTAACAAAGCCTTAAGCTTTCATACCCCGCGAAAGGTTCTCACCTTAGGGTAGTCTGCGTCACACGCCAGTCATCACACAATCATACACACTATCCAACCAACATTAAGAAAGTCAAACATCCTGCCTTGCTGCACACATCCCATTTCGTGCCAACTCAACTAAATGTAAAACCACCATAACTGACAAAACCAAGTCACTCGCATGTCTCCATGTCTAAATCCAAAAACATAATCAAATAAGTTCGTAATATCCTCAAATTTGAATATGTTTTAAAGGACACATAAAATAACATTTTTCATGAGACACCTTGCGCCAATTCTTTCTAGAAAGAGAGTAGTAAATCGATCAAATTGCTACAAAACTGCATCAGTTTTCAAAAATCACGTTTTCCAAAACCAATTTGGTTAGAAATCCAAAACCCATCCATTTGATCTGAAATTTGACTACGTTGAAGTACAAGATGTGATAAACCACTTTTGTGAAGGAACTCTTCAAAATCCGAGTTCCAAGAGTTGATAAAAATCCATAAAACATCAAAAGGTCACAAGTTCCAGCAAAAACAAAAGTTCTGTTTTGTTCAAAACGAAGTTGACATATTACCCTTTTAAATCTATAAAATCTTGGGTAAAATATATCTCATAGCTGAAAATGTATAAAACATTTTTCATGAAGGAACCGACTTCATAATCTCATCACATCTCGATCCACAAAATTAGCAAACAACAATAGTTCAGTAAACATATTCCAGAGAAATCCTTTAAGCTAAACTAAACCATTGTCACTTGTAATAATCTAGTTTAACACTCATCATCAAGCTGATCAACACTCATCTAACCCTCTAAGTGTAATCACATCCTAAGAAAGGATTAGGAAGTAAACTAACCGGATAAACAAGCCGACAAGTCCACGACAATTCCGAAAGAGGCTCGAATGATGATGAAAAAGTCTTGTAAGTCGCTTCCTGAGTTGCTAGTTTGAGAGCAACGGATCTCAGCTGGAAGAATGGAGGTGGAAGAAGAAGTGAAAATATCTAGAAGAGGCTGAAGAAGATATAGATATAATCTCCAACGTTCTGTTGTGCATGGGGGAACAAGAAGCTTTGAAAGTCAAACCAAAATATCCAAAACACTTGAGTACATGCCCCATAAATTTTCACCTCTAACCAATAGCAATTTCCTCTCTCAATCTTCTCCAACAAGCTAAGAATGAAGGTTGTAATGCGGTAGCCCCTCATACCTACGAATTTGCACCCATTCACCTCAAGTCACATTCAAATCCTTACCAAATCAAACCTAACTTGAATCTTTTCGCAAAATTCCATCCCGACTTAAATTTCCCAAAAGAAGAGACCATGTCCTAAAATTAAATCGCGACACGCTCGAACATTCATTTCTCAAATCCAAGTTCAATTTCCTGCTTAAAATGAACCAAACACAATTCTAATCCAATCCAACTTACCAGATAGCTTTTAGAGATTACATCCCTTAACGGCTTCACCTGATAAGTTGTTAACTCACAAGTGATCAGCTCCGAGAAAAACAATCATAGGTGCGTTGATAAAAAGCCCATTCATTTTACCTCGAACGCGGTTCGAAAATCAGGAGTCGCAATGATGGACTCTCTTAAAGTAAAAGCAAAAGCAATTGAAGAAAACCAACTCTAGTTATAGTAGTTTATAACCAAATTTCATATCCAAGAAGACATTGTTTGGGATGATGACATGGAAATCCATCTCCAAAGCACCCTCTTAGATCTAAAATTTGAGAAAAAGTTAAAGTAATTATGTGAAAATGCTGCGTAGGATTATTATGGGCAATTTTGCACGGAGGGTTAACGGGGATAAATACAATACTTAAGTAAAAGTTAAGTGGTTTTCAATGACTTTATGGTAAACTTGGAATTGGACATAGAGTTGGGGGTTTTTGTGGGACAAAATAAATGATAGTAGAACTAGGACCAGAATTAAAGTTAGGGGGACAAAAAAAATTTATGGTAAAATTAAGACTGAATCTAACAATGAGGGTTTTTTATTGGACGAAAAAAAAGTTTTAGATAGAATTGAGACTAACATTAAAGTTGATATTTTTTTTTTGGAATTTGGTCCATTTATCGCCATAGATTTAAATAACCTATTGATGTCTTGAATTATAACTATGGTATCAAAAACGTTAAATGTGCGTCATGATCTATGTAGCAAATGGATTACTTTTTTGCTGTACCATGTAAAAACTTAGTTTTATAGGCTCAATTCCAAAATTATGTCCACGCTATGAGGGTTTGGCAATTATGTGCAAAAGCATTTCCCATCATTATGTCCGTCTAATATTTTCTATATACGTTATTACTGTTGTTGTTATTATTGTTGTTATTGGTGTTATTGTTGTCATTACTCCATTTGTAACTATACATTGTTTGAAACAAAATAAGAAATAAAAATATCACAAATTACTACTAAAGATTGTGATGTCATCAATACGCAATAAAGTTACATTAAAGCATAAATTAATTTCTTTGATGCGTGGGCCAGATCGGTCTTCGTTCGGCTAATGAGAGCATGAATAGAAAACTAATAGCCCGCAGAGCAAAAGGTGGGCATCCGAGATTCTCCCTGTCACGCATGCCTTGGAGTATCAATCGTCCACTGAAAAGGATCAGGAAGCACTTGATAAACGAAATTTCTTATTTTCCTGGAAACAATCATGTTCCCGACAAGTGTGGTATGTGTTGAGCATCTAAAAGTTTCCCGAATGACATATATGTGCAAATATGAGGGGGATCCCACTTTATGGTAGCTTGACACTAATTATTCTAAAATCTTAAAAAGTGAGATGAATGTGCATCTCGAGGGAGAATTATATTTTAAAAAAAAACCTCTAATCCTAATGCATTAGTGCCAATTTAGTAATAAATTTTTCTTTTTGCTACTTGATTCATAAATTATTTGCATTTATGCCAACTTAGTCTATTTGACCATTTTCTACTGGAAATTGCTGACATGGTATCCTCCGTCATGCCATGAATATTGATGTCGATAAATTTTAATAGTATTTTAATATCTTTTAATTTTTTTTCTTTGACATGTTTAGAAAATACATATTGTCAAGTCCATGTCAGTGATTTCCGACCAACATTAGCATGACTAAACTAGCACAATTGAAAAAAATCTAGACTTAGTTGCCAAAAAGGGATTTTGGATTGAATTTGCAAAATATAATAGATTTATGACTTTTTTTGATAATTTTTTTATATTTAAATATTCTAATAATCGCCCTTATACACAGACTAGACTTTAGCCTTAAACTAAGCACAAAAGTTTTAGGATTTCCTTCTCTAATATTATGTAAATTTTTTGTAAATCCAATGTCAACTGTTATAAAAGTTTAAATTTTTAGATAAGATATATTTTATTGTATTATTATTCTAACATTTATGTGTGTGCTTTTTTTTTATGACTGATGATTGCCACTTTCTACCAATCTTTTGGACTTATGTATTCGCAAATCAATATCTCGGGGAAGACTAGCCGAGCAACCTTCTGTCAGCTCGGCCAATTTCCCATACTTAAGTTACAAAGCCATACCTAGGATTTGAACCCTAAATCCAGTTGTGGGAAATGAACGTCTCCATCAGTGCAGTCATGCGTGGGTAGGTTAACATTTCTGTGTTGATTGCTAATAACCAACCAAATACTTTTTGTGGGTAGGAAGCAAGTTATTCGCTAAATGATATCCATAATGAAGAAACTATGCGTGCAAACTGTATTGCCAAGTTAGCAATAATAGAGGTTACTGATATGTTTATCGGGTCATTATTATCACATCTAGAAAACATTTTTCTCGTGGATTACATATGGATATTTCATTCCCAAAAAAAAATTCAAAGTACTTAAATCTTGGATGAACTTTAGAGAAACATTGTAAAAATATGTGTACTTTAGAAAATTTCTTATAAATTAGAATTTTTATTTATAAATCTATTAAATTCTTGAATCTTACATGGTTCAGGTAAAAAAGAAACGAACATGTGAATATCTCAATTTGAACACAAAAGAAGAAGAAACAACGATTTAGGAAAGGTTGATAAAAATACTTAGATGACATAATGAAAGTTATGTTTTTCCTTAACCATCATTCTTGCCATTAATGAGATCTCCGCGAGGATTATTTTGAATTATTTAAAATTTAAGATGTCTCTAAAGTTATTTGAGGTGTGAAGTGTGAGTATTATTTTATTTGGTTTGCAAAATCCAAATTGGCTCTAGTCTATAGTCAGAAGTTTGTATCAATTTTGTAATTATAGAAGTTTATATTACAATGAAGCAATTTTACCAACATGATAAAAAATAAATCAAGAACAATGGACAATATTAGAGAAAAGATATTGTAAATTCAGTTTACTGACTTTTAATATTCTATTTCATGGAAACGATTGTAGAACCAAATAAGATACATTTGGTTCACTGAAAATCAATATCTTGAATTTTTTAAATTGATTAATTATATTACATGTAAAAATAAATTAACAAAATCTATTTTAATTATTAACGAAAAAATAAGCTATTGTTTTTCTAAGCTTTTATTGTCAAGTCCCGAGAAAGATGGTCTTTCTTTGACTGGATTTAGGATGGTGGGTGACCTATTAAGTGTGTTAAAGCTAGGAATAGTCTATACTATCTGTACATTTATATAAAGAAAAGACGACCTCCTATTTCTTAGGGATTTCAATTCTTTTTTCTTTTTATATATGAGTATATATATCTATTATATATTCTCATGTACTTATCTCAAAAGTGTTGTACTAACGGGGTAAATACATAAGTTAATAAATTTTTAATTAACCTCTTACATTGTTAAATATTGAAGTTTTAATCCTTTCTGTCCTCAAACAACCTCTCTAAGATAAATCAAGCTTTAAAACTCCGTTCGTTTTACATAAAGTAACTTTTAGGAATATATTTTTCGAATTTTCCGACGTTCGTTTCACAAAAAACAAATTATTCAATGAGAATATTTTCCACAAATGGAAAAAACATCTTCAAAAGTGGGAAAAATGTTTTCGCTTTTATTGAAAGTGAAAATCATTTCCATTTTTCTTTGTTTACGTTTCTATATGACGGCTTCTAACACATGCCTCGATCTCGCCGGCAAGCCGGCAGCCTTTGAGAGCGAGCTCATAACCTCTAGAGATGAACTTGAAGCTTGCCTTAGATTGGCAAGTTCATGGCTTCTGCTGGCAAGCCGAGAGCTTGTAGGAGCTTGTTGAGGTTTGTTGTCGGAGACATGTCAATGTATAACAAAAAAAGAAAATAATTTAATTTTTTTTAAATAATTTTCCTTAAGTTTCAAACAAACATCCTAAAATATTATCATTTTCTAGGAAAATGATTTCTTAGAAAATATTTTTCAAAAAATACTATATTTTCCGTAAAACAAACAGAGCCTAAGATATATTGACCACCATCTCTTTGAGGAATTTAGTTTCATATTAGATGATCTTGCGATATCAATTCTTTGCTCAAACACGACTCTTTATCCCATTTTCTAGTAGCTTCAAAACACAGCACTAGAAAAGTTTTGGTTGAAAAGTAAACGTTTGCAATCAGTTAAAGACATGAATATGCTAGATGTCCTAAAGCATCTTACTAACTTTTTTTATTAAAAAATATCGCCAAGTAGTATGGCAAGTTCCAATTGGGCACGAGAATAAGTGGGACTCATGCATTGTCACATCACTTTTTAAAGGCATTTTGGTAAGCTTTCACAACGCATCTAAAATTGCTTTTAGCCATGCTTGGTACTTAGGAATGTAACAACTGGAGTAGGAACGGAATGCTCATATCATTTCTTGATGCCGGTCGGAAAATTGGAATGCGGCGGAATAGAAAAGGAAATGTAAATTGGACATTAAATTTGCCACATCCCTGCATTTTCATAACCATGCAGGAGGTAGGAATAAGTGAGAATCATTGCCGTTGGGTTAATTAAAAAGGTAAGCTGACAAGTAAATATCACTAACTAAATCTTGGATTTGGTTACTTTTCTATGAAGAAAAATTTGGGATTAGAATTAATTTACTTTATACATATCAATTTAAGACAATAAAAATGATACCATCAAAAGATACATCCCAATTTTTTATGCATTCCAGAATAATTGTCAAAAAAGTCATAAACAATTTATGGAGTTCAATTTAGAAATTTGGAACTAAATTGATATAATTGAAATGTTTAGGATTGAATTAGTAAACTATCAAAAGTTTTAAGATTAAATTGATACAATTGAAAAGTTTAAAACTGAATCGACCTTTATCCAACAGGTATAAGACTTTTTGACAATTTTCCTGATGTGTCCCAAACTGTAGTGATTTTCAAATTTATTCATATTTCAATTTTTTGTGGTTCATTCTGATTTTATGTATCTTTTTGCGCTTGCCTCGTTCCTACGTATTAAAGGGGCCCTTATAGATGACCATCTACAAGCACTTGGGAATGAAAGTTTTGCCAACCTCAATCAACATAAGGTCAATGCCAATAAGATAAACCCTTGGTCGACACCAAAGTGTGACTTCTCTTTTTAGTGTCTTTATACTCCACAAAAGGTTGGTTAGTGTGTCGCTCAGTATAAGCTGTGACCTTCTTCCTAACTTTGGGATATTGGTTAATAATTACATCGCGACTTTCATGACATTGTTCGCTCATTAACCTCAATAATTAAATGAACGAAATCCATTGGATGCTAAATCGAAAGCACAAAACCAAAAAAGATAATGTAAAATTTTCACAATACTGAAAGCAGAATTAGCTCCTTAGTACAAGGGGATAGTATCGATATTAATCATTCTGCTAAGGCATCATAGCACGTGAATGACTCAAAATCTTATTTGGTAAAAAAAAAGTAATTTAAATCATGATACTCATTCAGCAAAATTATACAAAAAGTCACAAATCTATTGTACAATAGTTATTTTAGCTCTAAATTCTTTAACTTTCAAATCTTTTAATGATTTACCAACTTAATTATTTCGTTCAATTTTAACTAAATATTATTGACATAGCGGCCTAGTATATGCCAATCAACCACTCCTTTTCCCTTTTCCCTCTCTCTTCTCTCTCCGCCTTTTCCCTTTGTCTTATACCGATTGACTCCTTCTCTCTCTCCTTCCCTTTTCTTCTTTTTCTTTCTTTTCTCTCTCCCTCTCTTTCGCTCTTTTCCCCCATTTTCCGACTTGTCCCTAACCCATTTTGTTGACTTTTCTCCTTCTCTCTCTTTAACTCTTCTTCTACTTCTCTCTCCAAATGATTCTCAAGGCAGCTAGGAAGACGTTTCTATTGTCACACACCCAACATCTAATTATCTAATATCAGAAATTAATGCTAGATTTTCTTCTGACTTGGTAGAATCTTTAATTTAGGATGAATCCCCCCAGTTACAGTCTCTCAAACTCGGGGAGCTTCTCATTACCATGGGGGAGAATCCCTCGGACACCACCCTAGAGCTTTGGGCCGCCACGACAAGTGCGACGAGAAATTCTTGCGCAACCATCGTGAACACAATACACTTCTTCGAAGAAGAAATGCTACCGAAGATTCAAGAATATTTCCATGCATAAATATTTGCCATTGGCCCTTTTCACAAGTTAACCCCTTATTCCTCTAGCTCATTACTGAAGGAAGATACCGGGTGTATTTCGTGGCTTGACAACCAAGCTAGAAGATCGGTCTTGTATGTGAGTTTCGGCAGTGTGGCTAGCATGAATGAGGAACAATTGCTCGAAACTGCCATGGGATTGGCCATGAGTGAGCAGCCTTTCTTGTGGATGGTACAACCCAGTTCGATGTGCCGTGCAGAGTGGCTCGAGCTCTTGCCAAAGGGATTTCAAGAAATAATAGGACAAAGAGGTTGTATTGTGAAATGGGCACCGCAGAGGGAAGTTTTGAATCATGGTGCAATGGGAGGATTTTGGACTCACTACGGATGGAACTCGACCTTGGAAACCATCTGCGAAGGCATTCCCATGCTCTGCTGACCAGTGTTCGGTGATTGAGGTCTGGATGCAAAGTATGAAAGCCACGTATGGAAAATCGGACTGGAGTTGGAAGTAAAGCTAGAACGTGGGAAGATTCCGTCTCCTTTGTTCCGTTGCCTCCATGATCGTTGCTTCCTGCTCCTAGTTTTGCTCCGTTTCTCTGGTCCCATTGGACCACCAAGGAACCGGAATGAACCAGTTGGTCCAATCCTAAGATTAGTCAGTCCAGTTCACGTTCCTAAAAATCGGGAACCAGTCATATCTGTCCGGTTCCCGATTCTAAGGCGAAACTAGACCGTCCTGAACCATGCACATTCCTAATGGCTGATAGTTGAGCAGTCGCTAGCCACCGGTGAGGGTATCGTGCTCTCACCATATTTGTGTGAGGGGACCATCACCTAGTGGCTAGTGGGGACTTCGTGGCCCTCACCTCATGAGATCTTAGTGAGCGAGCTATCATTAAGCACCAAACGAATGTTACACTATCTCTTTACAGACTTTGATCCGTAAATCTTAAACATTTTTTTATACATTTTTACACCTTCAAAAAAGTTGTATCTACTTATTTGTTGCACCCACTGTCTATATAATAGCTCAGTCACCGAAGGAAATGCTGCAACTTTCTATGAACTAATTTTTTTATGTTATGCGTATTTAATTACTAGATAATCAAGCATTTCGTTCTTAATTATGTTTAATAAGTACCCGTAGAGCAATCTTTATCATGACTCCTTTTTTCACAAAAGAAGATTTTTCTTGGGTGCCGATGGAATATGCATCAAATGCAGCAAAAGTGAGGAGCTAAAATCAGATAAGAATTACCTTTTCGTCGAGATAATTGCTTCACGACTTTAGCATTCACTTAACAAAGTACAACTCCGGATACACAGGCAAGGAGATCATGCTATTTACAGGCTCATAAAACACAGTAGAAGCCCTATAAAATGGTGGAATCCTGGCCTTCCGTTTACATAGGAGGCTCTAATTTGTAGCAATTTGCATGTTGTTGGTAGGTATAAAAAAAGTGATCTCCACTTCCTATTGATAATTCCTTAACACCTCACACAACTCTGTTCAAACTAGAAGGTTTGAAGGACAGACTCTGAATGCACGTCTATATTGCATTTGAGATTTTTTGTGGTATTATGTTCACACTGTTTCACTGATCTAATAACATCATGCCTTATTTAAATTCCATTTCGCTCAAGTGAATTTCCTTTCATCTAATTCTCTATATTTAGATTTATATATGTTCTTGATATGATTTTCCATCCAGTTTGTACATTATAGATAACGAGGGTCTACTTTTCTAATTACATCGGTCGCAACAAATCTGAAGTTGGTTAGTGATGACTCCTCTAAGGTAGCCTCATAATCAACATCTTAATTACCATACCTGGTAACTGATTAAGTACCATCAATTTTCTAACCCCAGAAACTTATCATTTAGTGAAAATGAATTCACATGCCGTGCGCTTACCCATCTCGTAAAGACGAGGCACAACACAGGGATCAAATTGGAGAAATAATTAAAAGGAAATATACTTCAAACCACCCAAATGGAGCTGAGCAATACCAGAGAATATGGCATTATCTTTTGTCAATCATTATGTCAGCTTGTGTTGGCTTTTTCGCCTCCATTTTCATCCACTATATCATGATATCTCTGTCCTTGCAGTCTGGCGATTGCCACTAAGAGAAGCGGGAACTTTAGGCAGTGGCACAGGCACTATCCCAAAGTCTGCACCACTTTCTGTCGAACTCCTATGTAAAAATAAAGGAGCTAAAAATCCTTACCCAAAAAATAAAAATAAAGGAGCTAAAAATAGGTAATTGTTGAATTAGTCCTTAGCAATGTGGTCATCTGATAATATTTAGCGAAAAGTAGGTAATTTTTTTATCATAATTTTCCTTGCAGTCTGGCTTTTGGACAATTTTTGTTGAACTCCTATGCAACAGATAGTGCTTAGCATTTTATTCTGGCTAGTTGACTCCTCAACGTTTCACAAAATGACGCAATCAAATTCTGAGCATGCCATACATGGAATTTCAACCACGGAAACAACTCTTACGATTGAGCCACGTGGATTAGGAAAAGGCCACATGGCAGAAAGGTAGGATTTCTGGAATCTGTAACCTACCAATTGGCAATTGCAAGTTTAGGACTTCATTGTATATTGTTCCAAATGCTAAGAACTTATATGACCAATATAAAACTTTTAAAACTCAATGAACTAACAAAATATCACTAACAAATAATGATTCTACACTTTGTCTGAAGAAAGGACCTAATGAATCAGCGCCCAAGCCCATATAATGTAGATTTTTCAAGAGATTAAAATTAAGATATTTCATGAATTGTATGAATAAAAGACAGATTTTTCACCACGATATTGGACTTAAAAATATACGATAATTTGAGCACATGTTGCCAGTTTCCAAGGCCAAAGCTCCTGTCCAATCAGATTCGACTGTTAATTTTTTTTCGGTAATGAAGATTCTACTGTTAATTTATGAATGTAGATGCGGAAAAAGGCATTTTGAATATCATTTCAAAAACTTATCATCTAATATTTACCAATAATATTTTGATCACATAATATTTTTCTTTTTTACCGACGTCCCATACTTACGCTGGATAACTAAATTATATAGTTTTCTCAAATTTCTGGCTACGGCCTATATGCGGACTTCATGAGATTAACTCGAATTAGTAGCAAAATTGCGAGCTGTTCTGACTAAATAGTTTGTCCTAATAGGTTAGGAGCGAGGCTCATTTAAATAAGGCCTAACTTTAGGGGTGAGCATGGTCTGAGTTGGGCCGGTCCCGTACTCAACCCGAGGACCAACCGACATAGTGTTGGTCCTCAATTTTTTGGACCATGGACCAACCTGTCGAGCTTGGGACTGAGGACCGTCCTAGGGTCAACCCGAGACCCTATCGGTGGCGAGTGACGAGGTGGACAGCAAGCGAGGCCGATAGAGGAGCGACGCCGACTGAGAGTTCCTCAAATTAGGGCTTAGTTAATGCAAAGGAAGGCAGAAGCTGTTGATGGACGCACGATTTAGCCTTCTGTTGCAGCAGAAGGCAGAAGCAACACAGAAGAGAAGTACAGGCTAGGACTTAGCAGCTCCTGGGCCATGGGCTTGGCAAGAAGAGAGGCTTCTGCCTTTTACTCTTAGTCCTGGGCTCCGCGAGAATAAGAAGACTGAAGTTGGCTTCTCTCCTGAGCTTGAAAAAAATGGTAGATTTATATTTTATATGTATTATATATATGTCGAGTTGGTCCGGCTTGGACCAACCCAAAATCTCAAAACCGAGGACCAACCCCTACAGTATTGGGTTAGAGATTTCAAAACCGAGGACCGACCCATTCATCTTAAGAACCGACCAAGACCGGTCAGGTTGGACCGGTCCAGGGTCGACCCTAGACCATTGCTCACACCTACCTAACCTGCTATACTTCTAACATTTTTCAATGGACTTCGAGTTAACCCATGCCTTATAACAGGTGCCAATGAGTCGCAGCTAGTGCTCTTCTAACATGTGGCAATATACCATCCATCAATCCAATGCTTAAGGATTGCTAGACGGCAAGATCATGTTGAGCAACCATATTCTAGGTCTCGCTATGAATACCCCTACATCATTCATAACAGGATATTATTTACATCGGGAGAGCTTGCGCTAGAAGTCTCTCTGATAGGAGTATCCGCCTCCTGACTTTTCTTCACCTACCACCTGCTATTCAAGTCTTCTAGGTTTACCTACTCCTCTTACGTTTTCTGTATTTAACAACATTAATTGATATTTCTCTTATGCAACAATTTGATTCTCTCGCTAAACGAATAAGTTGCGAGCCTAGGAATAAGTTCCTGTGCAATGTCTTTCCTATGGAGATTTTTCTCGAAAATGTATTATAAATTAATCAAAGTGCAAGTGAAAATAATCATACATTTATCTCCAAAACATTGTTCGTGTAATTTAATAACAAGCATGTAGAAACCATGAGAGTGATAATCAAATTACCCTCAAAGTGTTTCCGAAATCCTAATTTGGAAATTCTTCAGATTTCTAGATCCGATGCTCTTTAGAATTCTAGTTCTAGCCTTTTTAAGTTCTAGATCATGAACGTCAACTCTCCTCATAGTGAGTCAAGAGTAATCTGGTTCCAATGTTTTTTTAGTTGTAGCACCACAAATGTTGAACCTCCAGTTCAAACACACTACTAATTGCGCCTCGAACACATTGAGAGAAATTTGAGAGAGTGTATATCACTATAATTGTGACAACAATTGCTCTTGTGTGTATTTCATAATCTTGATGGATATCGCAATCTCTCCATGCACATTTGTTAGTCTTAGATTTAATCAATCAAGCCATTAACTCTAAAATTGTTATAGAACTTTATTTTGGCCATTAAATCTGAAACATTTTCAGAACTTATTCTAGGCATAAAGTTTGAAACTATTTTAAAACTTAATATGGGTATTAATTCTGTAACTATTGTAGACATTGTCCAATGCATTAATTTTGTAATTGGTACAGACATAAGTTTGAAACCATTTCAGAACATTAACTTATGAACTTGTTTCAGAACATCATTCTAGCTTTTTTTCTAAACTTGTTTCAAAACATTTAACTCCTAAACATTGTTTTTGAACTTATTTAAGAACAGTGTTCTAGCCATTGCTTCTGAACCTATCTCACAGTATCATTCTTCAGCCCAACTCCATTTTATTGCCCGTAATTACAGATACTTTTGCAACTTTATCTCTTAACTTCACACGTCACTCTAAATTGGTTATAATATGTAACATCTCTAGGTTCATCATCGAATTGTAAAAATCACTTTAGTACAATCAAGAGAATTGATTGTCCCAACCAATCTCCAGTTCCTATAAATCATGGGTGACAATATTAAGACTTAGACAATTTGAATATTTTAAGAACATTATGAACCTGTCAGCTTTGGTGACCATGTAATGAAATCCTTTTGTCTTACCATGTCGTGATTGTACAAAGGCTATGTAATTGTTTGTCAAGCCACCAATTCAATTGTATGTCTCAAACCTAATTGACATGCATTTATACAAGACATGAACAATTCATTCTCGGTTACAACCCTGACCAAGAATTTCCCTTTACCAGTCCCAACTGATCTCCACCTCCTTAACCACCGCTGTTGCCGCCGAGAGCTATCGAAAGAAGCCCCCACGAAACTGTTCTTTCGATATTTTCTAGAAATTCCAAAATTCTTCCTCGCCGAAAATTGGCCATTTTGGCAATGCCCAAGCCGAACTGCTGCATCTATGACGTTCCTGGGTGTTCCCTAAGCTCTACCATGTCTCTTGTTGTAGTTGATTTGGTTGAGAAATCACCGATTTCCTCCTCATGCGAGCCAATTCCCTGTTTTCGCACCGAGTAAATCCCTCCTCTTTCGACTGCCATATCTCTCTCCTCCAACCTCCATTTGATGCGCCGTTAGTGGTGTTGGATTCTTTGAAACACCCTCTACAAGTCGCAACTGATCTCCGCCTCCCCAACCATCGTTCTTGCAGCCGAGAGCCCCTAAAAGAATCCCCCACAAAACTATTTTTCCCATGTTTTCCAGAAATTCCAGAATTCTTCATCGCCGTAAATTGGTCATTCCAGAGATGCCCAAGCCGAACCACTACTTCTATGATGTCTTTGGGTGTTCCCTAAGCTCTACCATGTCTCTTGATGCGGTTGATTTGATCGAGAAATCACCGATTTCATCCCGAATCGTGGTTGGCTCTTGTTTCACCGAAGGTGCTGTTTGTGGCCACCATGCCTTCTCTGGTGAGACCCACTCACCGCCACTACCCCCAATTGATAGCTTGGGGTCCTACGAACACAAAGACACCAGTCTCGGCCACCGACCATCGACCCCAAAGCACAACCCCCTTTCTCACTAGCGTTGAAGTTTTTTATTATTATTTGGACTTTCAGCAAGCCACGTGTACTGCCATGTCATATTTGGCACTAAAGTAATCGTTTTTTTAAAAAAGTGGCACTGAAGTAGTTGTTTTGAAACTTTTGGTACTAAAGTGAGCGTCGTACACAACTTTTGGCACTTCTAGTGTTCTTCTCCCCACTTTCTACCAGTGCAAAAAGACTTCGCCATGGAAATGTACGTTGAGTTGTAAATATGCCATATTATACAATTTCATGGTGTACTAGTGATAATTACCTTAGATAGGGATATGAAATTCACTGCAATGTTTTGGAAGAGCCTACAAGAGGCTATGGGAACTAAGCTACATTATAGTACAGCTTATCACCCACAAGTAGATGGAC
The DNA here is from genome assembly GCA_019926035.1 of Melaleuca alternifolia. Classification (NCBI taxonomy): domain Eukaryota; kingdom Viridiplantae; phylum Streptophyta; class Magnoliopsida; order Myrtales; family Myrtaceae; genus Melaleuca; species Melaleuca alternifolia. Next base: position 710,143 of record JAGKPW010002414.1, read on the forward strand.
AATTTGAGAGGACGATTCAAACACTCGATGATATGTTAAGGGCTTGTGTAATTGACTTAATGGAGTTCGCATATAATAATAGTTACCAACAAAGTATCATAATGGCACTGTTCGAGGCATTATATATAAGAGCTTATAGAATCCCAGTATGTTGGGATGAAGTGGGAGAAATGAGTATAATGGGACCAGAATTGGTAGAGCAGTTAGTAGAAGCTGTGAAAGTTATTCGAAAAAGACTTCAAACTGCGCAAAGTCGCTAGAAAAGCTATGCGGACAAACTACGTAGGCCTGTAGAATTTCACGTCGAAGATCATGTGTTCCTCAAGGTGTTGCCAATGCGAGGATTGTCTCAATTTGGGAAGAAGCGGAAGCTAAGTCCAAGGTACGTTGGTCCTTTCGAGATATTGGAGCGAATTGGGACCTTAGCCTATCATTTGGCCTTGTCGCCAAATCTATTGCAAGTACACATCACCTTTCATGTTTCAAAGTTGAGGAAGTATGAACCAGGCCCGACTCAAGTACTGGATCATGAAGTCATCGAAGTAGACAACAAGGTATCATATATGGAAAAGCCAGTTCGAATACAAGATATAGAAAGGAGCAGGTCTTGAGAAGCAAGACAAATTCACTTGTTAAAGTCGTTTAGGAGCATCATGGAATATAAGGAGCTTCGTAGGAAAATGAGGAAGCAATGAGGCATGTTGCGACCTCCTTGAACCTTCCCTTGGAGGGGGACATTTCTAGGTAAGTTTAGAGGTATCGCTCGTAAAAGACCCGAATCAGCATCTCTAAAAGATGGCTTAAAAGTAACGTTTAATCGTAATCCGATTCGATTATTCAATTTTGAGCTTGGACTCTCCCAAGTCCATACCTCACGTGACGTTCAAGCATTTTGATTTCAAAAGTTCTTTAATAACATAAAATATTTCTAGGAGTCGTCACTAGCCTGTTGGGGTTGGCTAGAGACCGATCGAGACATGGGAGTGTCGTCTCGATCCCTAAGGAACCAGAGATTCTAGGGTACAGGGACTTGTTTACACTAACATTTCTATTAGCACCTTTTCGGTACCTAACTAGTTTGTTGTTTAATCTAAATAGGTCATACGCTCTTGCTCGTCTTTTAAAAGCTTAAAGGTCATCCAAAGCCACTAACTGTCCATGCAATTGTTTTTGTGTAGTCATTTTCATTCAAATCTAAACTAAGACTAACTTAATTTGGAAAAGAAATTAATACACAATGTATTGAAAGACAATGCTAGAACTAAACACTCAAAGTATCGAAGTGTGGTACGATAATAAACACTTAGATAATTTCATGCAACTACTAGAATTTAGAAACCCGCCACTCGTCGGGTAATTAAAAATACAGGGCTTATTTATAAACCTTTACAAGATTAAGATCGGAATGATTATCAGCCTAATAACATCAACACTGTTTGGCCACCTCCTTGGTCGTTGCCATAACCCAATCAAACTCAATTTCAATATTTAGACAATCATTCAATGCGTTTAGTCATGCAAATCATGGGTAATGCACATATCAGATTAAATAGATGGCCTCACAATTGACTTGAATTTTACGAATGCAATTTAACTAACTAAAATCATTCTCATGAGCTATCCATCAAATCATGCGTTGAGTCTAATCATACATCCAAACATCCACAGACAATTGATAATGCATACAATGTAGGCTAGGAAGCACAATTGAACACGAAAACATGTAGTGGTTCATCAAGGACAACTTCTTCAATTCTCTCCAAAAACTCGTGTTGATTAAGCAAGACTAGCTTCACAAAACCAACCTTCAATTTTTTGATTTTCAGGAATTTTTAATATAAATGTTATTTTTTTATTTTTAAAATTAAAATTAATATAATTAAATTAAATATTTACTGTTACAATATTATAATATTATAATATAAACCAGGGTCCGGGTCGGGTCTTCAGCTCGGTTCTAAGAACTATTTTTTGAAAAAATATTTTTAATTATGAAATTTTTTTAAAATTATTAATATAAAATTTTATTTTATTATCATATTTAATATTTGGGCTGGGCTCCGAAATCCAACCCCCAGACTAGGCCTTCTTAGCCTTCATGGGAATTGGGCCTCAATCAAAAGGAGCTCAATTCAAATTCTAATTAACAAAGTAAATGCCCACCCCCACACTAAAAGCCCACTTGACTCAAGCCCAACTCTTTTAAAGTCGCCCAGCCCACAACAGCAACTCGCCCTACCCACTTTTCTATTTCCTATTTTGGTTAACCCAACTAAAAAAAGAAACTAATCCACCAAACAAACGGGCCAGCCTAGATCGATCACCCGCTCCCTTACGTCTCCCACCGCGAGCGAGTAGAATGAGCTACCTTTGGGTAGCTCCTGCCGGTCACTCTCCTCCACGACATCGACCCGACCTAGTGATCTGTCGTTGGAGGACAGGAGTCTCCAGTGAATGTGCACCTCCCCGGTCACAGTCACAGCTCAAAGAGAGACAAAATCCAATGGTTCAAGCATTTTAACAAACAAGTGATGCACAATGACTAACTCGCACTCACACATAGACTTGAATGGGAGCGACAAATAGTGAGAAAGACCCTCAAACGATCACTATGAAAATGGACAGCACATTATGTTAGGTTAGTTGCTGGCAAAAGCCCTACCCAACTCGATGACGGTGGATATGTGACGAACTAGAGCTTTGTCGAACCTAATCCGATCGCCTCGTAATGCCTTTGACACCGGGATCCTTAGGTTCGAGTGAGGAAAAAACAACTTATCGGCATATGTGGAAAGGGGAGGTTGAAAGTCGTTGGTCTCATTAGTAGAGATGGGCGACCTCCACGATGACTAGCGTCAGAGAGAAAATTCTCCGATCCTCATTTCTCTTTTTTTTTTTGGGCTTCCCCCCATTTGCCCCGAGCTCTCCCCTATTTCCCCTTGTTCTTTTTTAGTTTCTCCTCCTGCCTCCTTTTACTTCTTCTGCGAACCCCCCTTTTGTTCTTTTGTTTTCTTTTTTTTCTCACATCTCTCTTCCTTTTTCTCTTTTTCTTATTCTCTCTCCTCCTTTCCTCTTTTCTTTCATCGAACTACCCTTCTTTTTGGCTGACTTCTCCTTCTCTTTTGACTTTTCTTTCCTTCATTTTCTCTCTTTTCTCTTTCTATTCTCTCTTTACTTCATTAACAAAGCCATTCCAAGTTATAGTGGATCATTCTAGGGATATTATTCCCTTAGTTGCCTTCTACTAGTACCGAGCAGTTTTTTGGTTTTTGAAGTTGGTACTCTGCCAAGACTACTCATTAGGATCACTTTCTCTTAAAAAGGTGAAAATTTTCTCCATCTCATTAATCCATGCTTCTACTTCCTTAGGATTTGCTGTCTTAACAAATCTTAGGGGCCTCAATTTTAGGAATTGCTCAAGTAGCCCTAAAGGTGGGGTTTACTATTATTTGAAATAGAAGTAGCTTATTATTGCGCTTGTTGTTGCATTTGTTGAGCCATTAAGCTCACTATATTAGAGAATACTTGCAAGATGCCATCATATTAGGGATCTTGTGTTACATTTTCTTTGGAATTCATATTGCCTACTCAGATTGGGGCTAAAAGCATGGTTCAAGGTAGTCGTTCATTGCTATGCTATATAAGAGTCAAATAACCACAAGCATTTTATGTTTTCTATTCACATAACCGAATACTTTAGTGCAACTTATCATTGCAAGGTAAAATCTTGCGCTGATACCACTCAATATGGATGTGACTAGGGGCGTCGAATGGGTGTGTCGGGTTTGGGTCGGGTCAAATATGGGTCGAACCATATTTGACCTATTTAACCCGTTTTGACCCATACCCGACTCGTACCCATGTTTCTAAAATGCACTAATATTATCAGAAACCCACACCTACTTAAGTTATTCAAATGTATAAGCTACGTATAATATACAGCTCAATCCATGGACTCTCCGACCCAATTAATATGCAATCGACGACGACGACTCACGGCAAGCTCACAACGTCGCGTAACTCGCACTATGAGGGCACGAATGGTCCGACGCGACGCAGCGTGGTGTGATGGCAGCACTGTTCCGGAGAGTCTCCGGCAGAGGTTCGATGAGACTCCGGTGACAGGAATATATAAGCACAGTCGGTGGTCATTGCTGGACAGGGAGCCGCGCAGTGGATCCCCTCCACACGCATACATGTCGGTCAGACTGAGAGATGGAGGAGAGATAGTCAGTCAAAGAAGAGAGAGAGAAAAAAGAGCTTCGGTGGGGAGAGAGAAAAGTCAGTGAATAGGGAAGGGAAAAAGGTAAGAGGAGAGAGAAGATAGAAGAGAGAGAGGAGGAGTCGTTCGGTTGGAGGAGGGAAAGAGAGAGGAGAGATGAGAGAGAAAAGATGGTGTTGTTAGTAATAGCCTATTACAAATGCTGTGCAAAATTTGGAGAGAGTTTTGTTCCTTTGGAGTTTGCTGTAAAAAGTGGATTAAAATATGGGTCAGCAGAGCGACCCATATTTTAACTCATTTTTTTGTTTTAATTTTTCATAACCCATTTTTAGAGAAAAGTGAGTTATCCAAATATTCTTAAACCTCTTAAAAGTGAGTTACAAAATGGGTATGTGACACCCAAAGCTCATTACCTGTGAGCACATATTGGTTTTTCCTTCTTTTTATTCTCCTTTAGTGTATGGAAATGTTAAAACATATACCATCACAAGAGAACATCTAAGGCGTGTACAACAACTACGTGTTATACCATTGTCTCACATTAGTCATTGGTATAATATAGCAAAACTACTATTTCGTCTAGGCTTGGGAGAGAGGTAGGTATACTAGTCGACTTATCAAAGCATTGGATTCCCATGGTTGGGGCCATTTATTAGTTAGCTAGTTCTCCAATGAGACCTACTCCACCCTAAACCATAGTGGCCCAAAAAACCCTAGAGGAATGCTACAAAGTTTCCATAAAAAAACACATATCAAGCTTAGTAATGTTGGAGACCCAATCCACCCATATGGTGGTATCACAATGGTGATAGGTTACCACATCTTCTATGTCAACCACATCCTAAAAAGTTGGTTTTATTGTCATCTAAACGCAAACACGGTTAAGAGAGCTAGTGTCCATTCTACAAGTCTTTAAAGATAAAACAGTGAGCCACAATCTAATAAGAAAAACCTCTAGCTCTAAGTTAGGAAATCGGACAATTATCCAACCAGGCACGAAGTGGTGAGACAGCAAAGAATCTAGTTGTAAATCAATAGCAAAGCTTAACACCATAATGATTAGTACTATGAAAATAAACATGGTTTGTATGAGAATTTAGTTCATTTCGATATTTGTCTTGGACTCTCCTCAGGCATCCTTGAATCGACACACCAGGGCCATTGGATCAACTCGGGATGCTCTCCTTTAGCATCCTAAACTTTTGCCAAGGCATCTAGTCCTAGTCGGGCAGCTTGATTCACGTGGCGTCATTGAACCACCCTCATGTAGTCGACAACAGCCTTAGGTACACACAAGCATCACACACAAACTCAAATTTTGTCACAATGCCTTAGACACATGTGATTACAAACAAATTCAAGTTTCTTTATAACCCTCAATTATGCATCATAATTCATGATAGACAATTTTGTGACATGCATAGCACAACCATGCATTAAAAATCATAAATCAAAGCATTGTGCAAATCAAGAATACAAAGTAGATTAGGCTAACTTAGTCTTTAGCCGAGAGGAAAGGGAGAGAGAGAGAGAGAGAGAGGCATGAGGGAGCCAGAGACAGAGAGGCATGAGGGAGGTGCAGGGAGAGAGAGGGATGCTTGGGGTTGGTACTGAAAATGAGAGAACCACCTCTTTATATAGTATCTATTAGAGGAAGCTCTATTGTTGATTTTGAAGATGACAAAACTCTATGACAATATGACAAAACTCTGTTATTTGACTTGATGTCAAATACATAGTTGCGGCCAGATCTTATATCATCTAGGAAGATGTCAGATCTTATATCATCTGGGGAGATGGCAGATCTTGTATCATCTAGAAGTTGTCAGATCTTATAACATCTGGAGATGTCAGACATGTATCGTCTGGAGGTGTTAGACACGTATCGTCTGGGAAGTTAGAATTTGGTAAAATTTGGGAAGTCGAATTGTGACAATTGTTTGAGTAAGATGATATTCTTACAACTCTGATACTCTTGGATTTCAGACAGCATATATGTGGATTAACAAGATCGTTTATCCCCAAGATTATGAAGATTATTATTGGCATATTGGATTCTCTGAATATCGAGTAAATGTGGCAAGTATTCACTTATGGAAACCAAGATCCTGATTGTATGGGCGACCAGGATTGATGGGCTCTTAACACGATCTGAAGATTACTTGAGATATTCCTGATTGATTTTGTCCAACGGGTTGATTGGAAGAATTCCTTTGGAAAGTGCCAACGGTCGTATTGGCATGAAGGAGTATTTAAGGGTGATATTTCAAGTCTTTCAATAGGACGTTGAGGAGAGTATAATTCCAAAGTTTAGAGTTGCTCATTTACTGTGCACTTACATTGTAAACAAAAGAGTGTATTACTTGCTTTGTGAGAGCAGAAGACTCTGTGAAGTCTTTAGACGTAAACTGTAACTCTTTTGATTCATAGTGGAATCTAGCAGATAAGCTGTCAGCCCGAGAAAGTGGACGTAGGCTTGAGCTAAGCCGAACCACTATAATTCTTATGTTTTGATCTCTTCTCTCTTAACTCTTTATTTGTGTTTATAGCTCTTCGTATATCATTCTTATCACGCTTCACACACTACGTATTTCTTACTTCCGCAAAAGTTTTTAAAATCACCTATTCACCCCCTCTAGGTGATCGCACTAGATCCTTCATTTTCTACCTTTGGGCCTTCATCATTACTCTCTTTTAATTGAGGAAGTAAGTAACCTAATGAGATATATACACATTCCTAAATAATGGTAAGACGTGACACCCTAACTTACTTATGTGTTCCTCTACGCTCATGATGATGTAATTTACTTGGTAAATAATTTCCGGAGTGGCCCTTGCATGTAAGAACCTAAGATTTGATAATTATAAGCCTTAGATTATACTAGTTAGTCATAGGCAAAAGTAGTCCAATATGCTTGGTTTACTTGGCTAGTCTAAGTAAAGATGTGGCTTGTTTAGGTTCTTAGAGTGGTAATCATTAATTAGTCATTACATAAAAGAAATGTGGTCCAATGGCTATTGTCCACTTGGCTAAGCTAACGAGGAGAGGTGGCTTTCTAGAGGGGTGTCTGTGGCACTTAGTATAATCATGATAGTCCTTGGCATCATTTTAATGGGAGAAGGCTTCATTTGAAGGCATATGTGGCCTTAGGCCAATGATGGCCTAGAGTATAGATTGGTGAATTAAGGGGTGATTCATGGGCTTCATAAGCCCAAGCCATCCCATAGCCGATCCTTGCAATCAATCTAGCTTATTCCATGACCAATCCACTTAGCCTATTCAAGTGGTTCCACAATCAATCCTTTGACCATAAATGCGATCCCACAGTTTGACCACTTGATCAATCTGTCACGACTCGAACCTCGAGCGTGCGTACGTCCCACGGCGGTTGACTAAAATGCGACATTCTCAGGTGGCGTCGTCGACCCAATCTTCTATGCACATGTGGAAGCGTAATAAACAATCCCCGGACAACAATCAACTTGGGATAAGAAAGTAAGACAACAAAATTACATAAGGCACATCTCATAAAACAATCCCGGGTTCATATACAAAAGACAACCAAAAAGGGTTTATCTAACTCCGAGATTTACAATCATAGCTTCGTGTCCACCACAAAAAGGCATGCTCCAAAAATTATCGCCTATGGAACCTCGTGACATACTTGTTGTACCTCCAACCAAGTACCTGAAAAACAGTTCAACGAGTCAACTCTCCAAGCCTCGATTAGGAAGAAATCCACCCAAGGGTAACCTATTTACAACAAACAAATCGAGGTCTGGAAACTATCAGACAATCTGATGTCTAAGACTCTATAACGTCTAAGACGATGTAAAGTCTAGAGATGGTGTAACGTCTAAGACTCCATAACGTCTAGAGACATTCAAACTCCACAGTTCACGTACATAAGCATACAGCACACATCTTTAACCACTGGATCATTTCACATCAATCATCATAAATTCACATAAGTCCCGAATATAAGGCCAAATCGTTATGACACGTCCCATACCATGTCACACAATTTCATCTCGTAATCAAGCACAACATATCATTAGTTCAATCCACACTCAATAAACAAACTCATGGCTGTAGCAATATCTCATACAAAATCACATCATCATGTAGCATATATGCTTTAACTCGAACACAATGGTACAAGGTTTCTAGAGGTGGCCCCGACGAAAGTTTACATTATTGTGGGGCACTTAGGCCTTGACCCAAACACAAAGGTACAAAATTTCTAGAGGTGGCCCCAACGAAAGTAACGTTATCGTGTGGCACTTAGGTCTTGACCCGAACACAATGGTACATGATTTCTAGAGGTCGCCCCCACGAAGGTTTACGTTATCGTGTGGCACTTAGGTCCTGACCAGAACACAAAGGTACAAGATTTCTAGGGGTGGCCCCCATGAAGGTTTACGTTATCGTGTGGTACTTAGGTCTTGACCCGAACACAAAGGTACAAGATTTCTAAAGGTGGCCCCCACAAAGATTTACGTTATCATGTGGCACTTAGGTCTTGACCGGAACACATTGGTACAAGATTTCTAGAGGTGACCCCCACGAAGGTTTACGTTATCATGTGGCACTTAGCTTTTGACCCGAACACAAAGGTACAAGAATTCTAGAGGTGGCCCCCACGAAGGTTTACGTTATTGTGTGGCACTTAGGTCTTGACCCGAACACAAAGGTACAAGAATTCTAGAGGTGGCCCCCACGATGGTTTACGTTATCGTGTGGTACTTAGGTCTTGCCCTTACAAAGCCACAGTACAAGGTTCTAGAGGTGACCCCCACGAAGGTTTACGCTATCGCGTGGCACTTAGTCCCGTACTTGCTTATCGCACATTCAGCTTGCACGACACCATCAATAGCCATCACTTAATCACATACCATCCAGCCAACATTAAGGAGGTCAATCATCCGGCCTTACTGCACACGTCCCAAACCGTGCCAACTTAGCTAAATGTAAAACCACTATAATAGGCAAAATCAAGTCACTTGCGTGTCTCCACGTCTAAATCCAGAAACATAATCAAACGAGTTCGTAAAATCCTCAAATTGGACTATGTCATAAAGGACACATAAACAAACATTTTTCATGAAGACACCTTGTCCAAATCCTTCTGGATTAAAAGCAGTAAATCACTCAATCTATTACAAAAACTGCATCTGTCTTCAGAAATCACATTCTCTAAAACTAGTTTGGTTCGAAATCCAAAACTCATCCATTTGATCTGAAACTCGACTATGTTAAAGTAAAAGATATGATAAACAACTTTTGTGATTTAACCCTTTCAAAATTCGAACTCCAAGAGTTGATAAAAATCCATAGAACATCAAAAGGTCACAAGTTCCAGCAAAAACAGAAGTTTCGTTTTGTCCAAAACGAAATTGACATAAATCTATTTTAAATCCATAAAATCTCGGGTAAAATATATGTCATAGCTGAAGATTTTTGAAATACTTTTCATGAAGGAACCAACTCCATAATCTCATCACATCATTTTCCACAAAATCAGCAAACAACTATAGTTCGACAAACATATTATAGATAAATCCTCTATTCTGAACTAAACCACTATCACTTGTGCTAATCCACTCTAACACTCATCTTATCACGCTGGTTAACACTAATATAACTCCCTAAGTGTAATCGTGACCTAAAAAAGGTTTAGAAGTTGACTCACCTGGTCAGTAAACCAACAAGTTCACAACGATGGTGGCGCAAAGACGACTAAAACTCGAGTTTACTTCAACTTTGAAAGAGGCTCATATGATGCTGAAAAAAGCCTTGTAAGTCACTTCCTGAGTTTCTGGTTTGAGAGCTACGTATCTCAGCTAGAACAATGGAGGTGTAAGAAGTGAAAATATCCAGAATAAGCTGAAGTGAAACTAAAATATGAGGAGCAAACAGCCTTAAAAGTCAAACCAAAATATCCAAAACACTTGAGTACTTGCCCTAAAAGTCTTCAACTCTCATCCAGTAGCAATTTCCCTTCTCAATCTTCTCCAACAAGCCAAGTATGAAGGCTAAAATGCAGCAGCCCCTCATACCTACGAATTTGCACCTATTCACACCAAGTCACATTCAACTCCTCATCAATTCAAGTCCTCATTAATTCAAGTTATGCTTGAATCGTTTCCACAAAATTCCCATCTCATTTTAATTCAGACGAGGTCGAAAATCAGGATGTCACAACTCTTCCCCTCTTACAAAAATTCCATCATCGAAATTTAAATAATTACACTCCTTTTTTAAACAGGTGGGGGCATCGTTGTCTCATCAATTTTTCACTCTCTAAGTAGCTCCTTCTGTCCGTGATGTTGCCAAACTACTTTGACTAGGGAGATTGTCTTGGTATGTAGCACTTGTTCCTTTCAATCCACAGTCTGAACTGGCCTTTCTACATATGACACTCTATCGTCCACATCTAATTCCTCAAAATTCAGCACATGAGTCGAGTCAGGTTCATACTTCCTCAACATAGACACATGAAAGACATCCTGTACTTGTGCTAGTCTCGATGGCAATGCCAAACGATATGCTAAAGTCCCTATTCTCTCCGGAATTTCAAAGGGACCAACATACCTTGGACTTAAGTTTCCTTTCTTGCTAAAGCGTGAAGTACCCCTCATTGGTGACACCATTGGTGACACCTTTAGAAAGACATGTTCACCAACTTGGAATTCCAATGATCTTCGATGCTTATCTACATAACTCTTTTGGCAACTCTGAGTTGTCTTTAGTCTTTCGCGAATAATGGCAACAGCATCTACTGATTGTTGAACTAACTCTGGGCCTGTAATCTTTCTCTCTATGACTTCATCCCAACAAATTGGAGTTCTACACGCTCTGCCATACAACGCCTCAAATGGTGACATCTGAATACTCTATCGATAGTTGTTGTTGTAGGCAAACTCGACCAGATGAAGCTATTCCTCCTTGCTTCCTTTGAAATCCAAAATACATGCTCTCAGCATATCTTCAAGAGTCTGAATTATCCACTCAGATTGTCCATCGATTTGAGGATGATAAGCAGTGCGATACTGTAGCTTTGTTCCTAAGGCAGTCTATAAACTTTTCCAAAAAGTTGCTGTAAACTTTGGATCTCAATCAGACGTAATGGTCATTGGTACTCCATGTAAACACACTATTTGGCATACATACAACTCAGCATACTTATCCAATGCATAGTCCTTTTTCACGGCAATGAAGTAAGCGGACTTTGTCAACCTGTCAACCACAACCCAAATAGAATTATTACCTCGCTAGCTCCTTGGTAAGCTCATCACAAAGTCCATTGTGATATGTTCCCATTTCCACTCGAGAATCTCGAGAGGTTGTAACAATCCTCCTAGCTTAGAATGCTGTGCTTTCACTTGCTGGCATGTCAAACACTTGGCGACATGCTTGGCGATATCTGCCTTCATACCAATCCACCAATAGTGTTAACGCAGATTCTGGTACATCTTTGTACTCCCTGGATGAATGTTGTAACTGCTAGGATGAAGTTTTGACAATATCTCCTCCTTAAGCTCTACATTGTCAGGTACACACAATCGTCCACAAAACTTCAGTATTCCATCTTCAAAAACATGAAAATCACCCTTTCTCTTTTCTACATCTCCTTGCAGGATCTTTTGGATCTCAAGATCTGTCAATTGCAATGTCTTAATCCTTATCTGCTCTTCTGGTTCAATTCCGAGGGTGGCCATAAGGCTTGAAAGGTGGCCTACCTCAAATTTGAAAACCAAATCTCGAGCTCTTTCAAGTAAAATCCATTCTTGTATCATCATCTGTGCGATTTATAACTTTCGACTCAACGCATCTGCGACTTTGTTAGATTTCCCAGGGTGATACAGAATGTCACAATCATAGTCTTTAAGAAGTTCCATCCAATGTCGATGTCTCATATTCAACTCCTTATGGGAGAATAAATACTTAAGACTTTGATGATCTGTAAAGATCTAGAGCTTTTCTTCGCATAAATAATGTCTCCAAATTTTCAAAGCAAAATATAATCGCTGCAAGTTCTAAGTCATGCGTTGGATTGTTCAATTCATGAGGTCTCAATTGACGAGACACGTATGCAACAACTCTGCCATGTTGCATTAACACACAACCGAGTCCCCTGAATGACGCATCACTATAGACCTCGTATCCTCCGAGTCTAGATGGAATTATCAAAACTGGTGTGTTAGTTAGCTTTTGCTTGAGCTGTTGGACACCACTCTTGCACTTGTTCGTCCATACAAACTTCTCTTCCTTTTTCAACAATCGAGTTAATGGCATGGCTATTGGTGAAAATACTTCAACGAATCGTCTATAATAACCTGCCAATCCCAAAAAGCTTCTAACCTTTGTCACTATCGACGGTCTCGGCCAATTGATCACAGCTCCAATCTTAGTTGGGTCCACGGAAATCCCTTCACCTGAAATCACATGGCCTAAGAAACTTTCACGAGTTAACCGAAACTCGCACTTGCTGAACTTGGCGTACAGTCCATGCTCTCGTAAAGTCTGAAGCACTATCCTCAAATGTCTTTTGTGCTCCTCTAGACTTCTCGCGTACACTAGGATATCATCGATGAACACAATGCCAAATTGATCCAAATACTCTTTGAATACACGATTCATTAGATCCATGAAAGCAGCTGGGGCGTTAGTTAAACCAAATGGCATTACGGTAAATTCATAATGACCGTAATGCGTATGAAACGCCGTCTTTGGTATGTCTTCCTTTCTAATCCTCAACTGATGATACCCTATCCTTAGGTCGATTTTAGAAAATATCGACACTCCTTGTAACTAATCAAACAAGTCATCGATCCTCAGTAACGGATACTTGTTCTTGATCGTTACTTGATTGAGTTGCCTATAGTCAATGCAAAGACGCAATGAACCATCTTTCTTCACAAATAGGACAAGCGCTCCCCAAGGTGATACACTAGGACGTATGAATCCCTTATCAAGCAACTCTTGCATCTGCACCTTCAATTCCTTCAGCTCTAACAACATCATTCGGTAAGGAGCCTTAGAGATTGGCTCTATTCCAAGGGCCAATTCAATCACAAACTCAATCTCCCTTTCTGGGGATAGACCAAATAGTTCCTTTGGAAACACATCAGCAAACTCTTGTATTACTACAATGTTTTCCAACTTCGGCTCCTCAACGGTTGTATCCACAACTATTGCCAAGTAACCTTGACAACCCCTGTCTAACAAACGGGTTGCCTCAAGCGACGAGATTAAAGTAATTGATGGTCCTCCTCGACTTCCAATGAACTCAAAACTTTCACCTTCTAGCAATTTAAACTGAATCACCTTATGATAACAATCCATAGAAGCTCGCTGCTTGGTGAGCCAGTCCATGCCAATTATCACATCAAAATCATTCATGGGTAGGACTATCAAATCTATCTTTCCCTCTCGCTCACCAACAATTAACTTACAATCAAGATAGCCTACTGTAGACAATACACTATTTTCCAATGGGGTAGATGTACTAATTACTGACTCCAAACGTTCAGGACTCAATCCTACCAACTTAACATACTACTTAGCAATAAAAGAATGAGTAGCTCCGGGGTCAAATAAAAGCATAAGTAGCATGGTCGTTTAGTAAGACCATACCTTTGACCACGTCTGGCGAGTCCTCTGCCTCACGTTGAGTGACGGCATACACCCTTCCTTGTGCTGGAGGTTGATTCAAACCATTCTGTGGTGCATATCCTTTATTTTGACCCATTGATGGTGGTGGCGGCATTTGTGATCCAATCTGCCAATTTGGATAATTCTTCATCTGGTGGCCATGTTGGCCACATCTAAAACAAGCTCCCGTCCTAGCAAGACATGGAACTGAACCATGTCTTTTCCCAAAAAAATGACACATGTTGTTCGAGTTAGACATTGTCTTTCTATTCACATCCTTTCTATTAGTTGGAATGTGATACTTTCCCCTAGTCATCAGCTTCTTCCCAAACCGATTATCCTTATTCGACTCGAATCTAAACCTAGATGCGGCAACTCGTTCGTTCAGGTTCCTCTCTGTCAGTCGTGCCCGTTCATATAAGTCATTGTAGTTTTTCAGATTGAACGACACCAACGGGTCCTTCAATTCTGGTCTAAGTCCATCCTGGAATCTCCTTGCTCGATCTACTGGATCTTCGATCAGTTTGGGCGCATATTGAGATAACTCTGCAAACTTTGCTTTGTACTGGTCTACACACATTACACCTTGACGAAGACTTTGAAATTCTGCCATCTTCTGTTCCCTGGCAGATTCAAAAAAAAATACTTGCGATTAAATACTTCCACGAAGGCGTTCCACCTCGGAGCCACACCTTCAGGGAATACTCTTCCTTTGGGGTCCTCCACCAAGTGCTTGCATTACCCTGGAACTAATAAACTGCAAGAACCACTTTTTCTTCCTCTGAGCATTGTAGCAATGCAAAGGCTTTCTCCAATTCTTGGATCCAAAGGGTTGCGGCCTCAAGGATCCCCTACTCCTATGAACCTTGATGGTTTCAACTTCAAAAACTGTTCCACGAGCTTGTGCATCTGTCGTTCAGCCATCGCATTCCCAGGTGGAATTTCAGCAGGTGCGGCAGCAGCGTCGGCAGCTTAATTCTGGGCTTGTTGCCCCAACAAATTTCCCAAAGTCTCGAGAATATGCATGATCCCATCGATTCTAGGATCACCAGGTGGTGCTACTCCAGCGTCATTCGGCGGTGGTTCTATTCTGCTGGCGCTAGCCTGAGTCGGTGGTCTTCCTTGGGTACCAACCCTTGTCGGCGTTCTACGCCTAGTAACAGACTCAATGGACCTCTTTCTAGGAGTCCTTTGTTCATGATCACTCATTTTACAAAATCTTAAAACAAACCTCTTTCCTATTGGAATTAGGAAACTGAGTTATCCACAAAAAATAATCTATCAATCAACTATCATTCACATGCATCAGCATAAGTAAAAAGGTCTTTCCTATTAACTATTCCAAGACTCATCACACCTTATCACTCCGAACACTAATCATACTCTGACACCACTTCGAATGGAGATGCCACACCCCAAACCTTGAGTGCGCGCACATCCCATGGTGGTTGACTAAAATGCGACGTTCCTAGGTGGCGCCGCCGACCCAATCTTCTATGCACGTGCGGAAGCGTAATAAACAATCCCCGGACAACAATCAACTTGGGATAAGTAAGTAAGACAACCAAATTACACAAGGTACATCTCATAAAACAATCCCGGTTTCATATACAAAAGACTAAACCAAAAAGGGTTTATCTAACTCCGAGATCTACAGCCATAGCTTCGTGTCCACCACAAAAAGGCATGCTCCAAAAACTATCGCTTATGGAACCCCGTGACATACTTGTTGTACCTCCAACTAGGTACTTGAAAAACAGTTCAACGAGTCAACTCTCCAAGCCCCATTTGGAAGAAATCCACCCAAGGGTAATCTATTAACAACAAACAAATCGAGTTTGGAAACTGTCAAACAATCTAATGTCTAAGACTATATAACGTCTGAGACGATGTAACGTCTGGAGATGGTGTAACGTCTAAGACTCCGTAACGTCTAGAGACGTTCAAACTCCACAATTCATGTACATAAGCATACAGCACACATCTTTAACCACCAGATCACTTCACATCAATCATCATAAATTCACATATGTCCCAATTATAAGGCTAAATCGTTATGACACGTTATATATCATGCCACACAAGTTCATCTCATAATCCAGCACAACATATCATCAGTTCAATCCACACTCAATAAACAAACTCATGGCTGTAGCAATGTCTCATACAGAATCACATCATCATGTAGCACTTATGCTTTAACTCGAACACAATGGTATAAGGTTTCTAGAGGTAGCCCCCACGAAAATTTACGTTATCGTGTGGTACATAGCCATTGACCCAAAACAACGGTACAAGATTTTTAGAGGTGGCCCCCACGAAGGTTTATGTTATCGTGTGGCACTTAGGTCTTGACTTGAACACAATGGTACAAGATTTCTAGAGGTAGCCCCCACGAATGTTTACGTTATCATGGCACTTAGGTCTTGACCCGAAGACAAAGGTACAAGATTTCTAAAGGTGGCCCCCACGAAGGTTTACAGGTTTACGTTATCGTGTGGCACTTAGGTCTTCACCCAAACACAAAGGTACAAGATTTCTAGAGGTGGCCCCTACGAAGGTTTACGTTATCGCATGGTACTTAGTCTCGTACTTGCTTACCGCACATTCAGCTTGCACAACACCATTTATAGTCATCACTTAATCACATACCATCCAGCCAACATTAAGGAGGTCAATCATCCGGCCTTGTTGCACACGTCCCATACCATGCCAACTCAGCTAAATGTAAAACCACCATAACGGGCAAAATCAAGTCACTTGCGTGTCTCCACGTCTAAATCCAGAAACATAATCAAACGAGTTCATAAAATCCTCAAATTGGAATTCACAAAGGACACATAAACAAACATTTTTCATGAAGACACCTTGTCCAAATCCTTCTGGATTAAGAGCAATAAGTCGCTCAAGCTATTACAAAAACTGCATCTGCCTTTAGAAATCACATTCTCCAAAACCAGTTTGGTTCGAAATCCAAAACTCATCCGGTTGATCTAAAATTCGACTATGTTAAAGTAAAAGATGTGATAAACAACTTTTGTGATTTAACCCTTTCAAAATTCGAACTCAGGAGTTGATAAAATCCATAGAACATCAAAAAGTCACAAGTTCCAGCAAAAACAGAGGTTATGTTTTGGTCAAAACGAAGTTGACATAAATCACTTTTAAATCCATAAAATCTCGGGTAAAATATATGTCATAGCTGAAGATGTTTAAAACACTTTTCATGAAGGAACCAACTCCATAATCTCATCACATCGTTTTCCATAAAATCAGCAAATAACTATAGTCCGGCAAACATATTCTAGATAAATCCTCTATTCTAAACTAAACCACTATCACTTGTGCTAATCCAGTCTAACACTCATCTTATCACGCTGGTTAACACTCATTTAACTCCTTAAGTTTAATCACAACCTAAGAAAGGTTTGGAAGTTGACTCACCTGGTCAGTAAACTAACAAGTTCACAATGACGGTGGCGCGAAGACGACTAAAACTCAGGCCTACTTCAACTTTGAAAGAGGCTCAGATGATGCTGAAAAAAGCCTTGTAAGTCACTTCCTAAGTTCCTTGTTTGAGAGCTACGTATATTAGCTAGAACAATGGAGGTTTAAGAAGTGAAAATATCTAGAATAAGCTTAAGTGGAACCAGCTATGATATCCAACGTTCAGTTGTATATGGGAAATAAACAGCCTTGAAAAGTCAAACCAAAATATCTAAAACACTTAAGTACATGCCCCAAAAGTCTTCAACTCTCATCCCATAGCAATTCCCTCTCAATCTTCTCCAACAAACCAAGTATGAAAGCTAAAACGCAGCAGCCCCTCATACCTACGAATTTGCACCCATTCACCTCAAGTCACATTCAACTCCTCATCAATTCAAGTCCGCATTAATTCAAGTTATGCGTGAATCTTTTTCACAAAATTCTCATCTCATTTTAATTTGGACGAGGTCGAAAATCAGGGGTCCAAGCCAACCGTACAATGCAATCTATAGTGATGTGTTCCTAAATTCAATTGGAAATTTCTAGTGGATTCTCTAATCCACCAGGTTAAAAAAATTATGCCTTTACTTACTAGCGAGTCAAGCATTTGACAACATTCCTTATGATGTCTCACTTCATTCCTTCCCATCAATTATGTCGGCGAAGCTTTTAGTACATCTTTGTATTCCTAGGATGGACACTATAGGTTGCGCATGGTAATGCTTCTGTTCCGAGGAATAATTTCTTTTTAACAAACATGTATTTTCTATTTCTACTCCTTTGAACAATTTTTGAGTAAATAAGGCGTTTGGTAACTACACAAAATTTCTACTCTTAGAATAGAAAAAGAATAAGAATGTGTTTGGTACGATTCACAAATTTTTGTGCTTTTTGTTTTTTCTTCTTGATCACGGACAACCGAATGCCGCCACCCGTCTACTGCCCAACCCCTATCATTGCCACCCGCCGCTGATTGCTGGCGGCCCATAGCCTGCCGCCGCAAGAAGTGGCGAATGGGGTTAGGTGGCGGTAGGCGGCGGCGGCGGCGGGTAACGGGAGGTAGCTGTTGCAAGAGATAAGAACAAAAGAAAAAAAACTTATTTCTAGAAATTGTTCCCGGGAACATGAGACTACTTTTCTTTGTTTCTTGTTTCTAGCCTAAATCTATTCCCAGGAACAAAAAAATAAGTTGGCTTTAGTTTTTGTTCGTTTTTGGTTCTAGGGAACAAAAGAATAGAAATTGAAAGAAATAGAAACGTTACCATGTGCAACCATAGCTACTCTAATGCACTTCCAATGAGATTTCATTCTTTAGCTTCGAGTCATTAGGTAGAAATAGGCACTTCCAAAGGTGGTAGCTTCTCGAATCTTGAGTAACTCGGGATCCAATTACTGACGAGTCTTAATCCGTTGCATTATCTCTAGCTCAATCCAAAGTGTAGCAACTAAGCTAGATAGATTTCCAATTGTGAACTTAAACTCCGAAGCTTGAACCTTTTCCAAAAGATTTCACTCCTTAAGCACAAGCTAGGAGATAGTGGACTTCCAACTGAAGGTATGAGCGACTTTATTCGCCTTGTCAAGATGAACAATATTTCACAATTTTAGTCTTTCATCCACCTTCATTACCTCATATTCAACTCTTTTTGTAGAATATATACTTAAGGCTTTAGTGATCAGTATAGATTTCAAATATTTCTCCATAAAGCTAATGCATCCAAATCTTCAAGGCAAAAATGATTGTCGTAAGCTCTAGATCATTGATGGGATAGTTCAGCTCATACAGCTTCAATTGCCTTGAAGCATAAGTGACAATCTTACCATGTTGTTTCAATACATAACTCATACCTTTATATGAGGCGTCACCATAAATGGTGAAATCTCATGATCTTGAAGATATTGTTTGAACAAGGGCCATGGTTAGCCTCTGGTTCAACTCTTGGAAACTCTATTCCTATTTATTTATCCATTAAAACATAACATCCTTTTTAGTTAGGTGTGTCGAGGAGGTAGTAATACTTACAAAACTTTCCATAAATCTCCAGTAATATCCAGCTAGACCTAGGAATCTTCAAACTTCTATTCTTCAAATTTCTATTATCGTAGTGGGTCTTGACGAATCTACTATAGCTTCCACTTTGGTTAGGTCAACTGAGATTCCAACTCTCGACACAATGTAGCCTAAGAACATCACATGGTTTAATTAGAATTGACAATTTTTGAACTTAGCATATATAAGAATTTAAACCTAAGAGAAGTGCCACTCCACTTTATGGAAAAACAAAAGCATATTGCCATAGATGCCCCACCTTTTATTAAACCTCCTGGCACTTGGAAAATCCAATGCTTTAAAGCTTGATTATTTTTATGATGTTACTTACTTAAGTGGAGATGATGATATTTCTAGCACTTACTCCCATTAATAAATTCTTATTCTACAATTGCCAAACCAATATCCTTTTTTCCCATTTATTCCATTGTTATGTCATTTACTTATTCTACCATCATCTGAATCAGGTTAACAAAAGATGTCAAGGTTCAAAAGGACGCATGATATCCCATTACAATTGCCAAAAGAAGTTGGTTATCTAAATACAATGCTCGGAGCCACTTGTGCTCGCAGCTCACCGATATACTCCACTCCCTAAGCAAATATCAGTGATCTTGCCAATTCATTACTGAACCAAAGCATCGTAGGCTAGAGCACTCGACTGTCATTGGCCCCACAAAGTCTTGTGATTATTGGGCGAAATTGGGCATACCATAGTCTGTTGCCCCATTTTGAAAGACAAGTTCAAGACTTGTTGGATGTTGGGGCATTTGTGTTTTGAGTCACTTGGCTCTATCAAGACCGAGGCAATCTGCTCATCATCCAAAACATCCATACCTTGTTCCCATCTAAGACGAAGAAAATCCTCAAAGAAGTTGATACTCTAAGACAATTGAGCGGAAAATATAATTACCTTGTTAAATACTCAACCCTCCAAGCTTATTTATCAATCTTAAAGACATCGTCCTCCATTGGTCAAGATGATCTAGGTGAACCAACTCATGCTAGAGCAGTTGAACAGGAAGATATGCTAATTGGAATCGCCGACATGTTTGATGACCTCCTCATTTGTGCTATCGATGATGGACCCTAGAAGGACTTGGAATTTCTTTGCTTTCTAAGAATCTTTATTAGAATAGAAAGTCTAGTTCAATTAATTTCCCTTGCACAGGAATTTCTTTGCTTTCTTAGAATCTTTATTATATCATTATTAGGATTTAGTCCTTTATACTTTGAATTTCAATAAATATAATTTATTTGAATTTCTCAATGAAATTACTAAGTTTATGTTTTAAGAACATGAAGAGGCATTCCAAACCAACCCAGTGACGATATCGAACACTCAGAAGATATACTAGAAAATGCTCAAGGCCTGGGCCCTCTCATGTCTCTTTCTCTCCTTGTAAAAAAAAACTTGAAATTAAAAAAAATCATTTTTTTCATAAATTTTAATGTATTTAACCCCTAATATCCTATTGACTCATTCACATGATGTTTCAAGGATGATCTTGGGGCACACAAAGGATGGATGACGGTCCAATCTTATGAAATATCTTCTACCGAAGAGGATATCAACAATAGCAATAAGGATCTCATTGAAATCCAACTGAATATGGAGTGTCATAAGAAACCTAAAAATCTAGCACTTGAGCACACAATTGCTATCAACCTTAGAGACTTAGAAATCACCGAAGAAGTGAAGATACGAACCAGAGCAATTAATCACTCTTCACATGGACTAATGCTAATGTGCCTGGTCTTGACCTTGTGATCATAAAGCATAGCTTGTGGATCAATCCAAACATGCCTCCTAATAAACAAAAGTTGCGGAGGACCAAACCCAAATTGTCAAAGAAAACTAGGGAGGAAGTCCTAAAGCTCCTCTCAAAATGTGTATTTAGGGAAAGCTCTAGTAAGTTGCTCACATTCATCATAAATCATAAGGGAATTGAAGTTGACTTAGAAAAAATCAAGACCATATGTGACCTTAAACCCCCCTCAACTATACAGGAATTCAGAGTTTGTTGGGTAGGCTGAACTACATAGCTTGATTTATCTCCTAGCTTTTCGAGATGACTAAGCCTTTCTTTAGACTCCTCAAGAAGAATGCTGAACTTGACTAGGATTAGCATTGCTAAGAAGCCTTCGAGAAGCTTAAACAAACTTTGAAGAACCCATCGATATCGGCTCCGCCACTTCTAGGTCGCCCTCTCATTCTCTATCTCACCATTGATTGTGAGTCCCTCAATGTGACATTGGCCTAGAAGTAGTGAACCATTTACTACTTGAGCAAGAAATTTGCCACATCAGAGTTAAACTCTCCAGAGTCAAAAAGAACATATATAGCCTTGGTATGGGTCTTCAACACCTTTGGCAATACACGTTACATCATTAGACACTCCTAGTTGCTAAGAATAACCCTGTCAAGTACCTATTGATAGACTCGTCCTAGTTAGAAAGTTAGCAAAGTGGCAGATCCTCCTCTTAGAGTTTGATGTATAAGTCTTGCCCCATAAGTTTATCAAATGTTAAGTTATAGCCGATATACTGGAAAAAAAGCTCGAGGGAGCCATATCAAGATGAATACACTCCTGATCACCACATCTAAACTGTTGGCAATGGAACGTGGACTATGTTCTTTGTTGAAGTGGTGAATTTGTCAAGTTATAGGACTGGGGCAATTCTAATTCATCCAGATAGACAACACTATGTAGTAACAACAAAATTTGTTTAGCATTTAGGGAAAGCCATTAAGAAAATGCAAACACCTTTAGCCAAAAGGTGTTTGGTGAAATGCAAATGATGTTTGGTGAATTGCAACTAAAAAGTGTTTTGAGATGCAATTTTAAGGAAATGTTATTTGGTAAACATATATTTAGAAAGTTCTTTGGTGTAACAAATTTTAAGTTTTCTTAACTTTAATTTGTTTGAAATTGAAAAAAAAACAAAATTTTTTTAATATTTTTATTTTCACGTTTAGAGTAATGTAAAAGAGACATGGTAACAAATTTATAAATGAAAAATTAACATTTAAGGAATCTTTTTAATTAAAGAAGAGAGTAATTTCATTTAATAAACATGAGTCGCATATATTTCAAGAAAATGTATACATTGTCCATAAGTATTACAAATCTCCTCAATAATTTGTTAAACTCTAGATATTTCATCATGTAAACATGTCATGTCAGGAGATGCATTGTCATTTGAGCCACTTGCTCCCTCATTTACAATATCAAGGCCAATTGGATATCCATACTCCATATTCAAATCTACTATTTCAAAATCAGTATCGGTTACGACATTTCTTCTATATAATTGTGCAAAACCATTGTGGCTATGACAATTTGTACTTGCTTTGCATACGGATAACTTGGCATGAATCTTCCACTTCTTTTTTAATATGCCAAATGCTCGCTCAATTTCCAAGCATAGTGAAGAATGGGCACAATTGAATACTTCTCAATAACCAGTAGGTGTAGGGCCTTGGCGTAACTCTAGTAAATGATATATTACTTCTCTATAGGGCCCCAAATAACTGGTAGAACTTGGATATCCAGCATCTACTAAATAATATTTACCTACTCGAGAATAATATTAATTTAATTATCATATGCCACATAGATACATATGAATGTACATAAACCATTTGAAGGATCTAGTATGATCACCTAGAGGGGGTGAATAGGTGATTTTAAAATCTTTTGCGGAAGTATGTAAAACACAGCGTGTGAAGCGTGATATATGAGTGATATACGAATAACTATAAACACAAGCAGAGAGTTAAGAGAAAAGATCAAGACACGAGGATTGTAGTGATTTGGCTTAGCTCAAGCCTACGTCCACTCTCTCGGGCTAACAGTCTATTGGCTGGATTCTACTAAGAATCGAAAGAGTTACAAATTAGTTCTAAGACTTCACAGAGTCTTTTGCTCTATCAAAGCAAGTATATGTAAAACTCTTTTGTTTACAATGTAGGTGCACAGTAAATGGACAGCTCTGAACTTTGGAATTAAACTCTCATCAGCTTCTTCGTATATTGAATAGCTTGAAATATCTCCCTTAAATACTCATTCATGCCAATACAACCGTTGGCACTTTTCAAAGCAATTCTTCCAATCAATCCGTTGGATAGAATCAGGAGTATATCAAGCAATCTTTGGATAGTGTTAAGAGTCCGCCAATCCTGGTCGCTCATACATTCAGGATCTTAGTTTTCATAAGTGAATACTTGCTACATTTACCCGATCTTCAGAGAATACAATATGCCAATAATAAACTTCATATTCTTGGGAATAAACAATCTTGTTGATCCACATATATACTGTTTGAAATCCATGAGCATAAGAGTCGTAAGAATATTCTCTTACTCACACAGTCGTCATAATTCTGACTTCCCAGATTTTACCAAATCTGACTTCCAGACGATACGTGTTTGATACCTTCAGATCTTAAAGATTTGACTACCTTCAGATGTTAAAGATCTGGCCACTTCCAGATGATAAGGATATGGGACTTCCAGATGATAAGGATCTGGCCGTTACTAAACACTTGACTCCAAGTCAAATCACAGAGTTTTGTCCTTTCGTCATAGAGTTTTGTCATCTTCAAAATCATCGATAAGTCTTCCTCTAACAATCTCCCCCTTTTTGATGATGACAAAACGATCCTGCAGATTTTGGAAATATATTCTGCAACACAAAATGTTAGATAAAAACAATATCTCATTAAGCATATATAATGCATTATCCTCTCAGTATAATCTACATCCACAAGAAAAAGTTAGTCTTGACAATTTATAAAACTTTAGAAATAAACAATATCCCTGTATGTCCATATCACTCAAACAGATAATAAAATAATTTTGCAAACAATGCAACCAATCAGCATCACGAATCATCCATTCATTCAATCAACCAATCAAGCAACCATTGCAACCAGTCAACCACATCAAAATTATCCACACAAAGTCAAGGCAAAGACAGAATCTGCACTTTCTACCCCTTTTTGTCATAATCAAAAAGTTTAAGAGGGGGGTTGAACACGAACAAAGTGAAGGTTGTCCAACGACTGCACAGTCTGCTCCAACTTCTTGATTTCATCAAGACTATCCAATATAGCGATCTGACCAAGTTACTGAAAGAGCTGCTGAAGCACTCCTTCTTGCTGTGTCTATACAAATTGTAGTTGGTCAACTTTGGTGTTCAGAGCAGACAGTATATCCATTAGTGGTTGCAACTGAGTGATTTGAATGCTAGGAATACCAGGTCTAGCAGGTGTAGTAGTTGTTGGAGTAACAGGAGTTGGAGTAAATTCTGAAGAAGCACCGTCTTTTCTAGCTCCCCATGTCTTAGATACGGTGGGCATCTCTTCAGAATGGACAACCTCTGTTTTTGCTCCCCCTATCACAATGGTCGTTGGGGATGGAATATTCATCGGCAGCATAGATGAACTGTCATCCGCTTCATCCTCATCCTCATCCTCCTTCTCCTTCTCTTTCTCTTTCTCTGCAACTTCTCTATCATCTTCTTCCTTTTCTCCTTTCTTCTTTGCCTCCGCGGTAGAGATCTACTCAATAAGTTCCTCATTCCAAGAAGTACCAAACGTACTGAATGACAAACCAGGGGAGATTATCTCCACTCCTTCCCCTGTGGGCTCAAACTCTTTCTCAACCTCCTCATCAAATAATATTTTCCGACGTTGGGATGAAAGTGCCTCAGCCATTGGCTCCTTACCTTTCTTTTTTCCAACAGAAGATTCAGCCTTTACTTGCCTTACTAGAGTTGACTTGGAACTTGATCCAAGAGGCAGATTAGCCAATTTCATCTTTGCCACCATCGTATGTCCCATTAAGATCGGGGCAAGTTTGTTGGCATAAAGAGTAGAGGCAGATTCAAGTCACTAATGATGCATAGGGTAATTGTCCCCTATCCTTTTGAGAGACTCGAGAAATCTGATATAAGATCATGAAGGCAGAGGAAAACTTGCAAATATTCAAAATTGCAGACATCAGTCGGGTCTCCGACTTAGAAACATCTGTCCGCGAAGTTGCCTTTGGCCGAAGGCAATTGATGATGATTTTATGAAGTAGGACATGAGTAGCTGTCAGTTTCGAGTAGGTAATTGGCCAGGAGGAAGACTTATCTGTGCTTAGGAACTGAAAAACTTCTTGGTCAGATTCCTTAACAGGAATAAAGCTACTCTTGACGGTACCTAGAATATCCGCCAAATCATCCACATCCACTGTCACAGTCCTGTCTGCCATAGTGAACTGAAAACTGTGTCGATTTGAAAAAGAGAGGTTGGAGTAAAAATAGGTAGTCAATTCAAGATACGCAGGGGTGGAGTCCTCACAAAGTTGGTCTAGGCGGTTGTACTGAAGAAGTCACCTCCAAGGTACTTGAACAGAGTCGAGAAAATTAAAATCCATATTGCGAGGGCTCATCACCCCTCGTTCTAACATCCTATTGTAAGCCAATTTGTAATCCTTTGACCGAAAGAGTTTGTTTGCCTTGCCAGGCACATTAGCCGATATCCCTTTCCTTGGTTGGAAATTAACAAACATTTTCTCATCTTCATCCCTAGGCTCAAAGTCGGATGAAGTATGAAATCTAGGATCAACAGGAAAGTTTTTGCGTACATGATCAACCGTACCTGGTGGTGCAACACCAGCATCCTCCATTTGCCGCAGAAAGTTTTGCTCATTTGTGAAGCCATTGGACAACAGAAAATCCCCTATCACATTGATTGATGCTCTGTTCTCTATCATTCTCTTGTAGAAAGAAAAGAGAACTTTCGGATTCTTCTTCTTCAGTGGAGTGGTTTCATGAACCCAAGTTTCCGCAGATGGTGTGACTGATTCTTGTTGATGGCCTTCAGCAGATGGAAAATCCTCAATAAGGTCAAAGTGATTTGGTCCAGCACTTCCTTTCTCAAATTTCTTGGTGGCAAGTCGAGAGGATTTCCTTAGAGCATACATTGTTGCAGTCGAAGGGATTTCCTTCGTTTGATCAAGCAAAAAGTTGAAAACTTTATGGAAGAGAGAGTATGAGAGGAAAGCAAACTGCTAGGGTTTCAGATGAACGAAGAGCTTTTGAGCGAAGAGGTAGAATCCTAATCGGTTTAAGGAGTGAGAGAGTGCCTTTCGAAATTCAAAAGAAAACTGTATTTTTGGAAAATAAAATTTCCAAAACAACGATTTAACAATCAAGGGAAACATATATCACTCAATGATTCAAAGAGGTAAGTAAATATGCACCATGTAACGATCATACCTTCACATACTAAAGATAAAGATAAATGTTACCTTAAGAACATATGGCAGGAGAAATTCATATCATAAGGTCCTAAGTCATAAGATATCATAATTGATAGTGTGTCAAGACTTGGACCGTCTAAGATGTTCGTAAGATCTGAACGTTGTAAGATCTGAAGATCATAAGATCTGAAGCAACATAAGATTTAAAGCATCATAAGATCTGAACCTTGTAAGATATGAACCATCGTAAGATCTTGTAAGATTTGAACCTTATAAGATCTGAAGCTCAATAACTTCTGAACCATGATATGATTTGAAGCTTAATCATCAGGAGATAAGATATTCAGCTTGCTCTGGATGAATTCGAAAGAATTCTTATCCAATGTCTTTGTAAAGATATCTGCAAGCTGATTCTTAGAATCAATGAAGGTGACTCTTACGTCCTTTTTCTCCACATGATCCCGTATAAAATGATGTCGAATTTCAATGTGCTTTGCTCTAGAGTGCAAGATAGGATTCTTAGTTAAATCCATAACACTGGTGCTATCACACCTGATTTCAATACATGACCTCGGAATTTTGAAGTCACGCAGTTGTTGCTTCATCCATAAAATATGTGAACAACAACTTCCAAGAGCAACGTA
Source organism: Melaleuca alternifolia (assembly GCA_019926035.1). NCBI lineage: Eukaryota > Viridiplantae > Streptophyta > Magnoliopsida > Myrtales > Myrtaceae > Melaleuca > Melaleuca alternifolia. The sequence continues at coordinate 737,461 of JAGKPW010002414.1, forward strand.
TTCTGACTCTGCTGTTGAAAGAGCAACAGTGTGTTGCTTTCCTAACAACCATGAGATAAGTCATTGTCCAAGCAGCTAACAAGTACCTGAAGTACTCTTTCTGTTTAGCTTACAGCCTGCTAAATCAGCATCTGAATATTCGAGTAAAGTGAAGTCCCCATCTTTTGGATACCATAATCCAAACTTTGAAGTAGTTGCCACATACTTTATAATTCTCTTCACAGCACTGAGATGTGACTCCTTTGGATTGGATTGATATCTAGCACATAGACACACACTAAACAAAATGTCAGGTCTAGATGTTGTTAGATATAAAAGAGATCCAATCATACTCCTGTAAAGTCTCTGATCAACTTGTTTCCCATCGATATCTTCATCATGTTTCAAAGTACTTGACATGGGCGTCTCTGTCTTCTTGCAATTTTCCAAGCCAAATTTTGACACAATCTCCTTAGCATACTTTTCCTGGTGAATGAAGATTCCTTTCTCTGATTGTTTGACTTGCAAGCAGAGGAAGAATGTCAATTCTCTCATCATACTTATTTCGAACTCATTCTGCATTGCTTTGGAAAATTTCTTGCAAAGTGTTTCATTTGAGAAATCAAAGATGATATCATCAACATATATTTAAACTAAGAGAAAATCTTTGCCCTCAGTCTTGACAAACAAGGTTATGTCTACTTTCCCTTTCTCAAAGCCATTCTCAAGTAAGAATTTACTTAACGTTTCATACCAAGCTCTAGGAGCTTGTTTCAGACCATAGAGTGCCTTCTTTAGTTTGTACACATGATCTGGCTTCTTTGGATCTTCAAAACCAAGAGGTTGCTTTACATACACCTCCTTTTGTATGAAACCATTCAGGAATGCACTTTTGACATCCATTTAGAATAACCTGAAATTTTTGTAACAAATAAAGGCGAGCAATAAACGAATAGCTTCTAACCTTGCCACTGGTGCATAAGTTTCATCATAGTCAATTCCTTCTTGCTGAGAGTATCCTTTTGCAACTAGTCTGGCTTTGTTTCTAACAACTTTGCCTTCTTCATTCAATTTATTTCTGAACACCCGTTTGGCTCCAATGATAGATTTTCCTTTTGGTTTTGGGACTAACTCCCAAACATCATTGATTGCAAATTGTTTAAGCTCATCCTGCATAGCCTCAATCCAACTTTCATCCAGTAGAGCTCCATCCACACCTTTTGGTTCAACTTCAGACACAAAGTGCTATTGCACTGGATTCTTCGTGTCTTTGTGCCCTTGTTCAGACTCCTTCATTAAGATCGCCAATGATAAGTTCAGTTGGATGAGTGGACTTATGTCTCCAATTTGAACGAATAATTCTTCTGGACTCAGATGATAGAATTTCATCTTCTAGTTGTTGAGCTTCCTTATGAGAGTTCATGGTTGAGAAGTCTTGAGAATGATTTGGAATATCAAGATGTGGTTGAAGTGAATGTAATTAAGTATCTTCATGAAACTTGACATTCGTTGACTCTTCCACAGTTTGAGTCCTTTTGTTAAAGACTCTATAGGCTTTGCTTGTCATGGAGTATCCAAGAAAGATTCCTTCATCTGACTTAATATCAAACTTACCAACATTGTCATTAGGATTCTTCAGTATAAAGCAATTGCAACCAAAAATATGAAAGTAGGAAACAATAGGTTTCTTATCCTTGTAGATCTCATAAGGTGTCTTTTCCAGGATAGGCCTAAGATAAACTCTGTTGATGATGTAACAAGTTGTAGATACAGCTTCAGCCCAAAATTGAGAAGGCATGTAACTCTCTATCAGCAGAGTTATGGCCATCTCTTGCAATGACCTATTCTTCCTTTCCACAATTCCATTTTGTTCAGGCGTATATGGAGATGAGAACACATGTTGGATTCCTGTATCATCACAAAACTTGGCAAAATCTTGATTCTCAAATTCTCTTCCATGATCAATACGAATCCGGAAATAATATAACCTTTCTCATTTTGAACTTTCTTGGCAAACTTGGAGAAGTAAGTGATAGCATCAGACTTACTTGCCAAGAAATAAACCCAAGTGAACCGAGAGTAATCGTCAACTATTACCAGACAATAAGTCTTCCCTCCAATACTCTGAGTTCAAGTAGGTCCAAGCAAGTCCATGTGAAGTAGCTGTAAAACATGGTCAGTTGATACTTGATTTATTAACTTATAAGAGCTTCTGACCTGTTTTCCCAACACACAGGATGGGCAAGAATTGCTCTTTTGAAATGCCAAATTGGGAAGGCCACGAACAATCTTCTTGGAAGAAATCTTGGCAATCTATTTCATGTTAGCATGTCCAAGTCTTCTATGCCACAGATTTATCTCATCTTGAACAGATAACAGACACTAAGCTATCTGGATTTATATCAAGTAGATAGGTATTTCCATGACGCTTACCCTAGAATGATTATGAAGTTTCCTTGCTAGAACCATAGCATATACCTTCTTGAAACTGAATTTTGTAACCAGCATCACACAGTTGACTAATACTGATAAGATTATAGTTCAAACCTTTCACCAAAGAAACATCCTTGATAATCAGATTCCCAATTTGCACAGTTCCACATCCCACTATCTTTCCTTTGCTTTTACCTCCAAAAGACACTTTCCCTCCTTCTGTTTTGACTAACTCAATAAAGCAGCTCGAATCACCTGTCATATGCCTTGAACATCCATTGTCTAGGTACCACTTTGTTTTACTCTTGATGGTAACCTGTTAACAAGAAGAACACTCACTTTTTCTTTGGTACCCAGACTTTCTTGGGTCCTGTATAGTTAGTATAAGCAAAGTTTAACCAGTTTTTCTTCACTGATCTTTTTAACACGGAACAATCTCTTTCAAGATGTTCTAAGCTATTGCATATAGAGCACTTCAAAGAACTACTTCCAATAGGTTTTACAAAAACTCTTTGAAAATGATTTTTGTAAACAGCCTTTGAAAGTTTTCGTTCAAGCCTTTCCTTTACCTTTGGAAAATCAATCAAAGGAATAATTTCAGGGGTCATACCCAAACCGGCTTTATTAAAATAAGGTCTTTGAATTGAAAGAAGTTTATCAAGCTTTTGAAAACCATTTGAAAACTTCTTTGAAAGATTTGAAAAGTCTGCTTTGAGACAAACAACTTGCTTCTCAAGAGAATTGGACTTCTCCTTCGTAGCAACTAGTTTTTCATTTAAACTTTCAAATTTTTCAGACCAAACATTTTCCTGCTTTTGAAATCTTAAGTTCTCCTTCTTTAGCTGAAAAATTCTTTTTAGAGAAGATTCCAAACTTGATCATAACTCATCAATGTACTTAAATACTTTAACAGGAATTTGGAAGTTACTGACCTCATCATCTTGATCTGAGTTTGAATCAAAACTTGCTTCTGAATCCGAATTTGATCGTGCCATCAAGCAGATGTTCCCAAATTCATCATCACTGTCAGCATCACTCCAGGATTCTGCTTTGAGTGCTTTCTTGTGTTTTTCATTTCTCCCATTACTTCGCTTCAGCAAAGGACAATTGGGTTTAATATGCCCTTTCTGCCTACAGTTGTAACACGTTACTTCATTGTTGGATTCTTTGTTCCAAGACTGCCTATTTTGAAAGTTTTGTCTAGACCGTCTTCTTTGGAAGTTTTGCTCAGGTTGTCTTCTCTGGAAATTTTGAGAGCTAGAATTTCCTTAGTTGAATCTTCTTCCTCTGTTGTTCAATTTCTTGAACTTCTTCATTAGAAGAGCCATCTCTTCATCATCCAAAGTCTCATTTGATCCTGCAACATGAAATTCTTCATTAGATTTTAAAGCTATGGATTTCTTACCTTTCAAGTCTGATTGTTCATCAGATCTTTCCACTTCGTAATACTAGAGAGTTCCAATCAGCTCATCAACAGGTAGAGATTGAATCCTTTGTGTCTCTCTAATAGTAATTTTCACTTGGTCCCATTCACTTGAAAGTCCTCGTAGTAACTTGTTGACTTTCATCGGTCCAGAAATAATTTGATCTTGATATGCGAGACCATTGACAATCTCTGTGAAATGACTGAACATATTAGAGGTGCTTTCTCCAGACTTCATTTTGAAGGTTTCGTATTGACCAAGTAGAATATTAATTCTTGTCTCCTTGACTCGGTCAGTTCCTTCAAAAGTGATGTTCAACCTTTTCCATATTTCTTTAGCTATTGCACAAGAAGAGATATGATTATATTCTATAGGAGACAAAGCACAGTATAATGAATAAATAGCTTTAGCATCAATGAGTTGTCTTCTGATGAGTTCAACTTGATTCATCTCTCCAGCTTCTATAGCATTTCTCTTTGAATTTGTTGTAGATTTTGGATTTACTCCTCTTTCAACAACATCCCATTCCAGTGGATCTTTTGATCTCAGGAATTCTCTCATTTTTTTTCCAGATGTTGAGTCCTTTCCATCAAAGTAAAGTGCTTTGGGAAAGTTATATCCTTCCATTACTCTTGACACAAACACACTAGACATATATCTTTAGCTTAGAAGTAAAACACTTCAGAAACAAGCACGAGGCTCTGATACCAATTGAAGGATCTAGTGTGATCACCTAAAGGGGAGTGAATAGGTGATTTTAAAATCTTTTGCGGAAGTATGTAAAACACAGCATGTGAAGCGTGATATACAAGTGATATACAAAGAACTATAAACACAAGAAGAGAGTTAAGAGAGAATATCAAGACACAAGGATTATAGTGGTTCGGCTTAGCTCAAGCCTACGTCCACTCTCTTGGCTGACTGCCTATCGGCTGGATTCCACTAAGAATCAAAAGAGTTACAAATCAGTTCTAAGACTTCACAAAATCTTATGCTCTCTCACAGCAAGTATATGTAATACTCTTTTGTTTACAATGTAGGTGCACAGTAAATGGACAGCTCTAAACTTTGGAATTAAACTCTCGTCAGCTTCTTCATATATATGAACAGCTTGAAATATCTCCCTTAAATACTCATTCATGCCAATACGACCGTTGGCACTTTCCAAAGGAATTCTTCCAATCAATCCGTTGGACAGAATCAAGAGTATATCAAGCAATCTTCAGATAGTGTTAAGAGTCCGTCAATCCTGATCGTCCATATAATTAGGATCTTGGTTTCCATGAGTGAATACTTGCCACATTTACCCGATCTTCAAAGAATACAATATGCTAATAATAAACTTCATATTCTTGGGAATAAACAATCTTGTTGATCCACATATATATTGTCTGAAATCCATGAGCATCAGAGTCGTAAGAATATTCTCTTACTCACACAGTCGTCATAATTCCGACTTCCTAGATTTTACCAAATCTGACTTCTAGAGATACATGTCCGATACCTTCAGATCTTAAAGATCTGACTACCTTCAGATGTTAAAGATCTGACAACCTTCATATGTTAAAGATCTGGCAACTTCTAGATGATAAGAATCTAGCGACTTCCAGATGATAAGGATCTGGCCGTGACTAAACACTTGACTCCAAGTCAAATCACAGAGTTTTGTCCTTTCGTCATAGAGTTTTGTCATCTTCAAAATCATCGATAGATCTTCCTCTAACACCATTAACTAGCAAACGTGGAAGAGGATGGGGAAATTGTGTATCATGTCTCCAATTATTTTATAGAAAATACGAGTATCATGAGCTTGTCCCTCCCAACAAGCACAAGCATAGACCAATTCTATGTTAAAATTACATATAGCCAACACATTTTGAGTAGTTCCTTTTCGACCAATAAATTTTTTTATCATATGCAAGCACCACCGGAGGAATATGTGTACCATCCATAGCTCCAATACAATCATAAAACAGGACAATGCAAAAATTACTAATTTTACCTTCAATTTTTCTCTTTTATTATACAATAATACTAACCTCAAATATAGGTAAAATCGTCAATATTTCTTGATCTTCTCTAGAACTTCTCTATATTGCCGATCGGTTGGTTAAATCAAATCTTTTGTCATATCACAAACTTCATCTAAAACTAAGCTAAAGTGCCTACTTATGGTTTCCCGTAAGCACCGAAAACGATGTTGTGCTAATTTATTACCTATACCATGTCCAAACATATAAAGAAACATTCTAATCATTTCTGCAACATTAGTATTCTTAGATCCTTTAATACCATAATGTGTTATTAAATGATGTGTTAAATTACTAAACACAACTGTATGCATTCTAAACATATTATAGCACTTTACCGGATTAGCATCTTCGCCCATTAACTCTCTTAACCATGCAAAACATATATACGATGAGGCCATGCAAGGTTGTTTGTAAAAGTACGTTGCTTGATAAGCAATTGAAGCTTGAGTGATTGAGTAAAATTCCCAAAATTCATCTTCCTTTTTGTTCACGATTTTCTCTTTTAGGAGAATCATCCATAATTGCATAACGTAGAAAAAATATAGAGTTAGAGTAGGAGAAACTATGAATAATATTGGTCATCCATCAAAAGTAACAATAATATCAACCATCATATTTAGGCAAACTCAAACACATAAAAAAACCGAACGAAAAGCAATTTTCACATTAAGATAGCAATCAGGTATACAAATAATGCAAATAGAGATCTCATAGCAAACTAGTACATCAAAGAGTACAAATAAGATGCTACAATGTCCTAGCTATGACCAAGCGCCCCCATCTCAAGCTTGAGATACTTGACCCTCAGTGCATCACTATGCAAGCTCATGAACACCTGTCTATTGTCTTTATTTTTCTTAAAATGTTTGATTACAAAAAAAAATATTTCATCTTGCCCAATCTTAGGTATGGTATCTAACATATGTATGAGATCTTTTTAAGGACTGAATACATCATTTGCTTGAGATGCTTGAATGGCATCACTCTTACTTTCAACCGCAGAGCATAACCTCTCAATTTGATTTCCGGGCTGTTGTTGTAGGGTGAATCTCTTTTCTTTCTTTCCTCAAGGTTGCCTAGTTGAAGTCTGTACTGCTCTTTTAGGGGCCTGTGTTCCAATTAAACCAACAATATTCTTAGACGATGCACTCTCACCGATATCTGCTTGTGTCGTCTCAAGACCCTCATCAATAGTTAAACCTTGTCTAGGATTCCATGTGACTCCTCCAATAGCAACTATATCCCTAAACATTCTATCTAACAGCATTTAAAGATCGGGAGATATGCCTTTCGTCCTAAAAACCTTAACCTTGGAATTAGCTTGTTATAATAAAGCATTTAAGTGAGTTGTATTGTTGAATATAAATTTAATGGAAAAGTAAAAGAATAGATAAAAACTTAAATTTTGGCTTCCCACCATTCATCATTGGCATCAATGGTTTTCTTTCTTGCATCCCATCCTAGTCATGTTTCATTTAAAACTAAAGTCCTCCATCTTTTCCATTCTTCCTTAAGATTTTCCCACTTACTTTTCATTTGTTTTTTATCGTACTTTTTCTCCCTCAACTCCTCGAACTTATTAATTGTTATGGTCCATCCATCCCTCTTGTTAGTTGCAAGATGATTGCCCTTATCAATTTGTTAAACGCATAACTTACAAATCGGCGGTCCAATATGTCTTTTCCTTTGACGAACTCGCCATCTTCTTCTAATAATATTGGAACAAGATACTGCCATGAGGTTTTAACTGAGCATATTGTTTTCCTTCCCCAACAAACAATGGAAGTTGCAGAAAACACAAACAAGAAAAAGTAAAATAAAAGCAAACACTTCGCTAAAATGAAGTAACCACAATAAAACATGGTAGAAAATAATTAGTTGTTGGCATTAAGTAGATCAACATATTTGTAGAAGAAAAAACCTAACACAACTAACAGAGATATACCAGCATACTCAAAGTGAAAAATGCCAAAGTGTTTTTCACTTTAAGCGGCAATTAGCTTGGTTTTCAAGAGTCTTGATGGTTTAAACATAGAAGGACTAAATCTATGCACGATATGGACAAATATGACATTCCAATACTGATATTTTCAGCTCCACCGAGGATTTGAGCACTTGTTATTAGGAGTGACACGGATCAAAACAAAACGAATGCACGCACCACACCAAAGGGCCTATATAAATCACTGATTGAAGCAACATCAATTTAACATCTGAATGACTTTGCACTTAGATGTTCCCTATATAGTGCATCCACCAAGAAATTAATTTAATGAACAACTAAACATGGGAAAATGCTTAGGGCTTTAGTGACGTTGAAGTAGAAAGGGTTTAAACTAGCGGTCTAACCAATGTAAGTATCTCCATTGGATAAATACAAGAAATATAAACTACAGCAGACAAGTCACTTATACTAATGAGCAATTAGAGCTGAAACTTCAACAAATCAAGTGATACGCATCCATTGGTGATAAACACTAACAACTTATCCTGAAGAAGATGGCTCAGTTGCCTGCTGACTAAAGATAGGAGAGCTTGAAGGTGGGGTCTTCTTTGAAAAAGTTACAATGGCTTTCAAAACTGCATGAATGGCAAGTAATAAGTACTAAAAGCAATACAAAAGATCAGGAGAAACTTAGCATCTCAACGTCTAACTAAGGAGGATGGGAATATCATGAATAAATGGCCACGACAAAATAAAAGAACATCGTAAGCTTTTGCAAACAATCCACGAGTCTCAAATTTCACTTTTACAAAGCAAGTTCACATAGCTTTAGCATTTACTCGTCATGTCTACTGAAGCAAACATGCGAACCATTTTTTTAACCTAGTTATGCTTTCCCATAAACAGCATCATCAATATAAGATAACCAGATTTATGATTGATCAACTGCTTTCGCAAGTAAAAAAAATTTAGCCCACTTCTGACATTCGGCCTGAATAAAATGGGTTTAACGAGAAAATTGCTACCTGTTAACATGAGAGCAGCAACAGACACAAATGCGACATTAATTTGAGAGAAATCGAGTGATAAAGATATACCCAAATGTGCTTCAATTGACTCATGCAACAACACCACCAAATCAAAATGTAAAGAGTGAGGGAACAACAATTAGACAATGCACAAAAATATTTGATCCAAGAATCATAAGGACCATCATACCAAGAGAGGAGGGAAGAGCGCCGGGAGGGAAGAGCTGGACACAAGGGAAGAGCAATGGGATTAGGAGTGAGAGAGGAGACGAGCAACAGGAGTGGTAGAGGGGAAAAGCGAAGGGTGGGGAAGAGCTAGAGACGAGGAAGAGCGACGGGAGAGGAGGGAAGATCGACAGAAGGGAAGAGTGATGGGAATGAGGATGAGCGATGGGAGTGGGAGAAGGAACAAGCGAGGGAGTAGGAATGAGAGCGGGGACAAGTGACAGGAGTGGTCGAGGGGAAGAGCGACGGGAGGAAGAAGAAGCAGACGGGAGGAATGCTTTCGCGTTTATGTTATTGAAGTGCTGAAGGGGCAAAAATGAAATTATGATTAATAAAAGAGGGTGATGGGCAAATGGCATATTTTCATTAATCAGGGAAGTCGCTTTCTGAAAACGTTACTTCCCCAATGCACCTAGAGCTCCATTGGCTTAAAGGCCTTTGGAGGGCTTTGGAGATGCAATTGCATCTTCCCAAAGCCCTCCAACATGTTGAACTAAACGCATTTGCATTTGGCCAAACCCCTTTACATCCCCAAAGTGCCTTTAGAATGTTGAACCAAACGGGGCCTAATAACATCACAGAATACAAGGCGTGCATATATTGGCCTTCAAGTAGCTGCTAAGATGGGAGTCAACAAGATCAAGGTGTTCAAGGATTCCACATTAATCATCCTTCAAATACGAGATCCAAAGCTACTCCCATGTGTTATTATCTTGACGAACTCATCAAAGAGTTTGATGAGATTTCATTGGAGTATTTGTCTCGGATTCATAATCAAGTTGCTGATGCCCTAGCTAATCTATTCTTCATGTTGAAGGTTATGGATAGATTAGAGGTAGAGCCATTGAAAATTTAAGTTATATCCAAACCAATCTATTGCATGGTGGTTGAAGGACAAGCCGATGGAAAGTTGTAATTCTTCGACATTTAGAATTTCCTTTATAAGCAAAGGTTTGCTAATTAACTCTATGGATCATAAGTTTATAGTGAAAATGGCTTCCAAATTCTTCCTCGGTAGCGATGAATTGGACGAGCGATCATATGACTCGGTTCTCATGAGATGTGTTGACACTACTAAGGCCACTCAGATAATACAAAAGTAAATGAAGGCGTGTGTGGCCCTCACATGAATGGCCACATGTTAGCAAAGAAGGTTATGAGATTAAGCTATTACTAGCTTACGCTAGAGAGTGATTGCGTCCAACATGTTAGAGCTGTCACCAATGCCAAATTCATGGGGACAAGATTAATGCTCTTCCTTCAAAGCTCCATGTAAAATCATCGCTTTTTTTTATGTGGGTAATCGATGTGATCGGCTTGGTCAACCCTAAGGCCTCGAATGGCCACTGGTTTACATTGATAGCAATTGATTACTTCTTCATGTGGATTGAAGAAAACTTCTACGCTAATGTCTCCGCTCATGGCGTCTCCAACTTCATCAAGCATGACCTCATCGCCCGCTATGGTATCCCAAAGTCTATCATCACTAACAGGGGATCTAACCTCAACAACAAATAGGTGAACGAGTTATTGAGTGATCTCAAAATTCGATATCTGAACTCTTCTCCATATTGGTCCCAAATGAATAGAGCCGTTGAGGTCACTAAGAAAAACATCAAGAAAATCTTGGCCACGACAAAGCCAAACTATAAATTGTGAATTGGAAACCTCTAAAATTACTAGCATAAATTTATGTATAAATGTACTCTCTTGAAAAGAGGACAAGTTGAAAATATAATTAATTTTAACGGACTTTAAGATCAATTCTCTTTTTTTCATTTTCTAATTTCATATTTTTCTCTTTCTTCTTCTGGACTGAGTGCACAGTTGATCAGCCATCCACCACCTCTCCATTGTCACCAAATTCACCAAGACATTACAACCCTCCCTACACAAGCGCGGTAGCAGATGGAAATTTCTTTGGTAAAGTTAGATAAAATGAATTATGTGGCTAAATTTACGACAAATTGCTGATTTGTCAAACTTTTTAGTGGCAAATTTAAGATGCAAATTTACCCCAGGAGTCTATCCTTTACGAGAACCGGCTCAGTTCAATTTCAATAACCTGGAAAGAATTCCCATTGGATAGCAGAATGCAGTCGATGTGTGGATCAGATCGTACGCAACGACTTCAAGCTGCTAATCCACCCATGACTTCAACATAATAGACAAGCCATTAGTCTCCCAAAAGTTTAGAAAATAGAATGATAATAAATCACATGAAAGGCACATTTAAAAGTGTGGATGTGCACGCACAAGATTGCACTTGAGAAGATTGTGAGTTCAGACTTAAGTATTTCCTCAAAGAAAAACCAAAGTTAAGGTTAAGATCAGTCATTACGTTAATTAAAACTTTCTTGAATGTTTGTGCATTTCCTTTTACGGCCAAAGATTATAAAGACTGGAGAGAAGAGAGAGAGAGAGATGAAACGGCAGACCCATACTCCCAAAAATGGGTCTAACATGGTTCATTCGTTGTACCCAAAACTTGGCAGTAACGACCCCTAACGGTCTAAAGAACGCACTTCCGTAGCTACAAAGTTCGCAAATTGTGTTCCTCGTATAATGCAGGGAAGCACCATTGACCGGCAAGGGAAGACATGGACCCGAGATTAATATAATGGATCTGCTCAGCTGGGAATTTGACATTGTCCCAACGCGTCAACATATGCCCATTTGCTTCTGATCAACTGGACTGACTGGACAATCTCAGAGCATTGAGCATTGCCAATTTGACATCAGCTTCACACGTCCAATTCAAGGCAAAAGGTTCAGCACAAAAATGGAGTCAAACTTCTCATTCTATAACATCAGCTCTAGCATCACGGAAAGAACTTTGGAACATGCACTTCCGTGAACCCAATGATGCTTCATAGAGCAACGTTGGAGCTTTGGTCGTTTGAGAAAGACTAATATCAGCAATATAATTATTTCCAAAGGTAATTATTCAGAGTCTCTAGTCCTCTCCAGACAAAATCTATACATTGGGATATACATAAGCATATACAGTGAGCTAACCATCGCAGCTTATGAACGAAGAATGACTTGGAAGAGAATACACACTATACTTTTACTCTACAGACGAATGGTGCACATAACTGCAGTCGAAAAATCCAAAGTGCCATGTAATGGTGACTTCACAACAAGAGTTCGCCATGTCTTCTTCCTTGGACAGTAAACCTGAACAAACAGAGTTCCAGCCCCATTGAATGGTCGCAGCCTTCCGCTCAGAAGAGTCATAACATACAATTCCTCATCCAGCGCAATAAATCCAAACGAGGAATTTCCTGGAGCCTTTGGGACGCTGGACTCCTTTCGCCAATGATTTGCTGTCATGCAATATCTGTACATGCGTGCAAGTTCAAAGAAAACCAATAGAGACATCAGCAGATGCAGCTCCTGCTGTCCCATGAAAAGCACCAGATATACTTAAAATACTTATAAAGCCAAGTTTATCAACATATCACGACAACAGTAAATACAATGCCTTCCCAAGCTTCACAAGCCAGCAAAGGTTCATGTGCCACCAATAAGCTCTTCTGAAAACATATATTCAAGCATATTAAAGAACTAAAGATGAGCCTAGAGGCACTAATTTTGTAGTCTCTCATGTCTCCCACCTAAATAGTAATGTTTATAAAGTCAAAGCAAGACCAATGAGAATAGAACCTCCAAAGCAATAAAAGAAGAAAATAAGACGTCATATAAGTTGGTATCTTCCAGCAATAATGAAGTCCTCCATCATTTTTAATGGCAATTTTAGATCAAAACATTACAAACTCTTATATCATTTCTGTAAAGAGCAAATGAATAGAACCAAGCATTAACCACAGTATCAAATTGATAAATGACAACTATTCAATTTAAAAGCATAGATTCCAGAAATAAAATCTCCCCGTCAGAACCACCAACTTTCACCTCTTCTAAACAGAGCACACTGACTTCATTTCCCAAGACTACCTGTCTTATTTCAATCTACTTTTGAGACCTCTAACATCCCATATTAGTATATTGGTTATAAAAAAACTACCCAGGAAAGAAGCCAAAGATCCAGGACGAGACCTCACCAAGGACTTCCCATAACTTCTAGCTTGAGAAATTACAATTAAGATTTTTACTAGCTCAAGGACAGCTCCCCTAGGCTTGTCCCTAGAATATGATTAGTCCTGAAGGTAATATCTTCCTCTCTGGGAAGGATTTATCTCCCAGCACCTCTTGAGCAATCTCATGACTGACCGAAGATTCAGAAAAAGCTCTTCTTCCAAAGAATTTACTGCCTCAAAGGAGTGGTGTACCAATGATCCATTCTCCACAGCAATAGGACGAAGTCTGAAATCAGTAGTAAAGGCACAAAACTCTTCCTCAAATTAGATCGGTTTCTTAGGAACCCACTTCTTCTTTCCTTCTGCTACTTTCCAGGAATTTGCAAATTTAGCATTACAGTCCCATGCATTAGTGACTTCCATTTCCACCATTTCTGCATCAGACAATATGATACGTATAAAAGTCTCACAAGGAGAACTCAAAACAATTTTCACACAAAAGCAGAATTCAGCCTCCTCTTTTTCTCTGATGTTCTATCTAAACATAAGGGTACCCCAACTGCAGGTGCAACCTTTCGGAGTCATCAAAGTCATAGGCAAATTCCTCGACTCTAACCAAACAGATAAATTTGGTTTCCATTAATACAACAATAATGGCTGATTCAAAATATGCCAAGGGCCATGACTTCCAATTGAGTCAGAGACCCTAGAATTTGGGCACTGAGAAACATGCGCCCCAAAATGATTCTAACACCTCAACTCACCATTAAATCCCCACAATAAATTCACAATGTTATAAATCAAGTTCAGATCCAATATCTTGCCAACAACTTGACCAACAAGACTAGAACTCCATGTTTTAACCCCCTTCAAGTACCTCTCTCGGAAGGCTTCAAAACCAATGTGCCATTAAGCATCTCAGGCTTGTAGTAAGAGAGCTCTGATAATTCAGAGGAATTCCCCATAAATGCTTGGTTGCACGAATTCTCTATCTTAGGAACTTGCGATCAATGCCATTGGTCAATTTCTCGACGTTAGATTTATGCATAGGACATTGAGTCGCATATAGGCAAACAGCAACAATCCCATTAACTGCATTCAACACCTTCCCAAAATAGATCCACAGCGAATCACACAAATCAGCGTCAAAATTTTCTAAATTAAACAACACGTCCTTGTTTTAATGAGGATTTAATGCAATACTAGAAGCCAAATGATCAGAATCCAACTGATGGACAGGTCAGAAGGCAGAAAATCAGCAAGCAGATCGAGAACTTCTTCTTCTTGGTGCAAATTTAGCAGCAGTATACACCAAGAGGAAATTTCATTTCCTGCCATCAAGAAGTTTTTTATAACATCATTTGATGTTCATACAAATTTATATTTCTTAGGATAAGAATGTTTTCACCAAACTTTGGTGTAGATGTAGATTGCATCCTTTCACAAATAAAAGAGCTTTAACTAGATGATGATTCTCACCAAAGTAGTAGTCTCACCTGTCAAATTCAATAAACTTCCTTTTGCATTTGGAATACAATATATCATGCTCCCTCAGTTTGTCGGAAAATCTACCCTCTCTGTTTGTTGGAACACCTATCTTTTCATATACTTTTCCTATTTCAAAGTGAAGTAGGATTTCAGAAGAGCTCTTCTACACCCTTTTAATTCTTTCTATTTGATAGTTAAGGGAGATTGCTTTACATTATGTGATACAGTTTTTCTTCGAGTATGATGCTCAAGAATACTTAAAAAGCTTTAACCATGTGCCTCATTAATATACTCATATTTCTCTTTAAATTCTATATCAAATCAAGCCTAACTATTTTGAAATAATCTTTCATGCATAAGTTTTAGAAGTCAGCGATGAAAGACGAGAGTCCAAAGTAATAAATCCAGATACAGAAATAGAAGAAAAATCTTAGTGAACAATAACTTAAAATGAGTAAACTTTAGGCATCACATCTGAGGGACTTGATAACTTGTATATAACCCAAGATAGTTTATGACAATGCTATCCAGGGTTTGACAACACACTATGGACAAGATAAATATAAAAAAACCTGTAACTATGGTGCAAAAGGAGGATTTAATCCCAAACTGGGTACAACGACAAGAAAATAGATCAAGCCTACTTCTAGTAGGTGGAGCTATCGCACCATTAAGTTCAATCTTGTTTTAGATCCTCTGTGAGTCCAGACATTTCTTTATCATGTCCCTCCATGTCCATTTAGGTTTTTCTTGCCCCAATAACCAATCTTTCCATCCGTTCCACACATATCATCAATATGACCAAATCACCACTAACAACCTTCTCCGATGTTATCTTGATAGGGGCAATACCTTTTTTTTTATGGATGAAGTCATTTTCCTCGGATATCCACATATCCCATGAAGCATTCTCATCCCCGTCATAGTCATGTTTGTGTGGATGTTGATGTTTAATTGCCCAGTATCAATACCATAAAGCACAGCTGAACTCATTGCCATCCCATAGTATTTTCTGCAACTTAAGGGGCATTCGAGAGTCGCTCCAACCAATAAAATATGAAAAAACTGATAAATAAATAAAAACCATTTTACACACTATGTTTTGTTTGGAAATGACAGTCACAAGGGGTGATCTTAATAAAATATCAACATGATATAAACATTGGATAAAACTTGAGAAGTCATGATCATGAGTAATAATGAGACCGTCATGCCAAGGGAATACCAAATCGAGATGGTGGGGCCACGCATTTATCCTTGTAGACCAGGGTTCCAAACTTTCTCACATTCTATTGATGTTCTTAAGTACAGCTGGGGTTTGTCATTTGACAGGGACTGAACCTGTCACTATTCATACAAAGAGCGCAACAGACAGGCAGAGCACCAAGCTTAGCTCCAGGAGCAAGGTGTTTCAATTTCCCTCACAGCACGTTACTTTCATGCTAATCTAGACAAAGGGCCACAACCAAGTTGACTGTTAGACCTGTTGAACCTGATCAAATCTAGTTCCCAACCAAAATGTGCTGGAAAAGAATATGGACCTGAATTCAATCCAATTACAGTTTTGATGACGCAGATCACATTATCATAACCTAATTGGCATGATCATCCTTTAATTTTGCATCCCTGTTTGTTTTCCTTAGTAAGCATCCAGTCTATCAGATAGTATCCAACTAACATCCATTAGAAGTACATTAAATAGACTAGGTCTCAATATCCAAAAATTTGGGGAAAAAAGCAATTTGCCTTTCAAGATCAGTAAGCAACAGAGCTTAGCGAGCAAGTCAACAAGTGTCCGGACAGACTTCTAACTTTTGCTTTGTTCTTATTCTGAATCTTGTAGCTGACACACTTTGACTGTTTTATAACACGAAACCCCCAAAACTTTCACAATTTATAAATGTTGGCATGCACATTCACATATGATTTTTTTCATAATTTCTTGAAATTTGGATAAAATTATAAATTATTGCTGGAAAACAAAAAGTTGCTTTTTTCATTTTAAAAAGTATAAACAAACAGGCTAAAAGCTTAAAAAAAGAAAGGGAAAAAAAGAAGATATATCACACATCCTTGATCAAAGATTTTGTTATGGATGCTCAATAAAGTAAAGATGAAAAAACATTGACATCAGTTCAGATAGTTGCACCCATTTTCAAGAAGGTCAAATGTAAATTGCTCTTCTCAAGCAGTCTATTCAGGCACCACATATGCCAAGGTGTTAAGCTACGAGAACTCACCCTTATGAATCCAATTGGAATATATTATCTCCCCTGATAACCGTTTCATCTGAAATGCTGATTGAATGAAATATCTAAATAGCTTAATCACTTGATAGATCTAGCTCACTTGTCAATACCTTGGGTTTACAAAGACAGTGAGAGCATTGGCACTAATAACTAACCTAGAAGACAAGTCTCATCGCTAAACCCCTATATAACTAGGAGATTCAGCTTTAGCGTCATTTTCATTTTAAAAACAAGTGTAGCATTCTAATGTCAAAGTTGGATGGAACATGTGTCCCATCATATGAAATCATAATGATAGAGATACATGTATGTATGTATACAAAAACATCAAGCGATAGTTTGAAAAGTGGAAGCTCGCAAGGAATACAAGAATACACAAATAAATGAAAAGGGACAGGTAGATTGTTCAAGTAATTCGAGGTACCTGAAGATATCATTCTCATCAAGCATAAATATGCGAGGCATTCCCCATTCATCTTCATCAAGAACAACAATCTTTCCCAATCTCCTTCTCTCACCTTCTTCCCACATATTCCCCACCTGCCTCCACCTCCCGCAATCACGACCCCCATCGTTCAACTCAAGCACCACAGCATCCCTGTAATACTCATCGACCGGAAACACACCCGCGATGGTCCTGGACTGGCCATACCCACCCATCACCCAGAACTCCCTATGTTCACCACTCCTCACCAGAAAACCCACACACCCCGCCCTGAACCTAGGAAGCGCATCCAGTGCAACCCACTCATCCTTCTCAATATCGTACCTCTCCACCGAACTTATTCTACTCCCAGCCGCCCCGAACATGTTGTGCCGAGACCCACCACCTGCAACAAAAATCTGGTCTGAGTTGGGAACAGCCGCGCAAGCGAAGCTCCCACGCGGGGAAATCATCGGGGCGAGCGTGTCCCACCTGTTGGTGAAGAAATTAAACCGGAATGTGGAAGAAGAAGGCAAAGGGCAATCGAGAGGAAAGGACCGGTTATCGAAATGCGACCCACCGAGCATGTACAAGTGGGGGCCAATAGAGACGGAACTAAAATTGCACAGACCATAGAAATGAAGATCGGGAGGACGAAGAGGCAGAGGGCACCAGGCCAGGGAGCGAGGGTCAAAGAGGTAAGGAGAGGTAATCGAAGGGTCCTGAGGGAAGATACAGATGAGGTCAGAGAGGGCCTTAGGGTTTCGTTGGCGAAGGGAAATCAAGGCCTTGGACGAGAAAAAGACGCGCCAGGACTTGCAGGTGGCCTTGAGCCGACCGTGATGTGCATAAGGAACGAACGAAAGCACCAAAGCTCCGACGTGATTCGGGAGGCCCGGCAAAAGGGTCGCCGCTTCCGGCGTCGCAGGTGGTCTCGGGAACGAAGACCGCACCATTTCCACAGCCAAAGGTCGTACCTCCAAACTCCGCGAACACAACACCCCAACCAATCTCTCGCTCTCGTCAAAGATCCCTACATTCACCCCACCCCATAGCACCGGACGACACTCCGTACACGATCCTAACCCGAAACGAAGCTCCGATCGCCGGAGAACGTACAAGCGAAGCTACCAATCCTCGCCTTTCTTCTACGACGCGGGCGGGCCGCGGTGAAGGTGACGAAGAAGGGGACTTGTCGAGCGTTATGTTGTCTTGAAGAACAAGTCGCGGTTTTTCTCGCGGTCTCTTCCATATATCAAAGGAACAGAGCGAAGGAAAGCCATTTTCCAGAGTCAACCACACACGTGGCGTCGCGGTACAGTTCGCCCCGAATTTTCGAGGGAGCCCCAGTACCATGGAACGGTGCGTTTGGATGCAGGAATTTCTATAATTACTACTTTTCTTGATTCTACAAGTGCCAAGAAAAAAAAAATTACTGTTGTAATATATTGCCTTGCAAGTATATAATAGAGAGAATAACGAGAGATGAAGTAGATGAAATAGATAAACACTAAAAATCGTAGAGAAAGCCACTATAGAGAAATTTTATTTTCTCTTTAGTTTCAATGACCAAAACGAAGCCCTTATTTATAGGAAAACAAGTATGTATTGATTGCCTCATTAAAAACTTAAGCCAGATAAACCCAAAAAGGGACAAAAATCAGACAAAAGGAAAAAAGAGT
This sequence comes from Melaleuca alternifolia, assembly GCA_019926035.1. Taxonomy (NCBI): domain Eukaryota; kingdom Viridiplantae; phylum Streptophyta; class Magnoliopsida; order Myrtales; family Myrtaceae; genus Melaleuca; species Melaleuca alternifolia. The sequence continues at coordinate 756,414 of JAGKPW010002414.1, forward strand.
GCAATGTATAGTTTATAATATCTCTCCATCAATCAAACTATATAGCTACTACCGAAACCAATCAATCTTGCGTCTTATGAACTCCCTGCATACCAATGTCATATACTAATTTCTCAAAAGTTAACGTTGGCAATGACTTGATAAAAAGATCTACAAGATTATGTATGAATTGAATTTTTTCAACATCAATTTGTCGACTTTCTTGAAATTCATGAGTATATAAATTTTTTTAGCAGGATATACTTGGTCCTATCACCTTTCATATATCATCCCCTAGATTGTGCAAAACAAGTAATATTATCTTCATAAATTATAGTGGATTATTTGTTATCGGTGTTAAATAACAAGAGTTGTGAATATGCGTTATAAGAGAGAGAATAACAAGAGATGAAGTAGATGAAATAAATAAAAACTAAAAATTGTAGAGAAAGCCACTCTGAAGAAACGTTATTTTCTCTTAATTAGGTACTCACTTAAGTGTTGATACCACATGCGACTGGATTGCTTCAATCCGTATAAAGATCTTTGTAATTTTATTGAGAATAAATTGCGAGAAGTGTAAGCATAAGGCATTTTAAATCCCTCAAAAAATTTCATATATATCAAAGTCTAATGAGCCATATAAATATGTCGTCCCAACATCCATAAGAGGCATATTCATTTTTCAAAGACTGTCAAGTTAATTAGAAAACAAAATGTAATCATATCCATCACAAGTGAATATCTATCATAATCAATCATAGGTGTCTAGGAGAATCTCTAAGCAACGTGTCAAGTTTTATACCTGATAATCTCGTTTTTCTCATTGCGTTTTCGAACAAATACCAATTTATATTCAACGGGCTTTACAGTATAAAGAATTTGAGTTAAAGGTTCAAAAACTTTTCGTTTAGCTATGAAGCTAATTCAGCATTTATTGTTTTTTTTTCTTTTTGTAAGGGTAAGGAAATGTATTGACTTTTGTCGAAATTACAAACTACAAGTAACTCGACACCACAAGTTCTCGCACTCAAGAAGACGAAGGTGTCAATATGAGTACAAAGGTGATGTGGTTACTGAAAATTAAAGAGCAACAAGATAACTTATCAAAACAAAACCCAGTGAAAACCGAACCTCCTAATTAAAGATAAACGGGTCAATGTTCCACCCACATTGCATACGCCTATTTCTCAGATTGTTTGGGACATGCTTGAAAGTTATAGCTTTATCATTGACAAACTTCTGGAGACGTTTCTTCATGGCCGGTAGGAACAACTGATGATTGCGAAAAATTACATTGTTCCTCTCCATCCATATAATATGTCATAACGCTCCAAAACCCGAGTGGGCTAGATATTATGGAAATCATTCCCGGATAAGAAACTTAATCACCCAATTGAGGTCTTCTAGCCAAGTGTCGTTGTACCAAGCCAAGTTGCACTTCGCAGCCCAAAAAAGAACCAGTTGAGCTGGGAGATGGCAATCTAAAAACAAGTGATCGATGAAATCCAGTTGATGATTACAAAATTTACAATTGGAAATCGCTATTCTTCGATAGGATAGTAGGAATACCTGGGTTGGCAATCTTTTCCGAGCCATTAGCCATAAGAGGAACTGGTGGCGGGGGAGAATCGCCTTATCCCAGATAAAACAATGCCAGGCTACCGCCCGGCCTCTTGATCGGATTATATTCCAAGCGAAAGCGATGGAGAGGATCTCGGAGGAGTTACCCGTCCACCTGCAACTATCTAGAGTAGCCCGAATAAGAGGAATAGATACCCCCTAAGATACAAGTATATCTTTGAGCGTAGATGACTGGTCCAACCTGGCGATAAACTCAACTAATGACACTTGTCTAGAAGAACCAGACCTATAAATATCTCGATCAGTGACCAGGAGATGAAGAGGGCCCAAGAAGCTCCACAAATCAAACCAGAGAGAAACCGAATGTCCATCCCCAATTCTCCACTGAAAAAAGGATCGGGACTCCTGTAGAAGTTCCAAGATCTTCCTCCAAGCCCACGAACAGAGCATGGGCTTCCTTACAACCCAGATCCTAGACCTGTTTAGAAAGTTAGAATGAATCCATCTACACCAAAGAGACTTCTTATCCGTGAAAAGAGCCGAAATATGTTTTAGCATATCAACCTTATTGTTTTCTCGTAGTCTCCGAATACCAAGACCCCCTTCTTCCTTTGGAAGACAGACATCCTTTCACGCAACCTTGGCACCACTTGTCCCTAAATCGGGACCTTTCCAAAGGAACTGCCTAAGTACTTGCTCAATCCTGTCGAGAACTGACCTAGGCAATATAAAATGACAAGACTAGTAAGTTTGTATAGCATGAAGAACTGACCTGATGAGTTATAGCCGACCCGCAAAAAAGAGGAATCGTTGCGTCTAGGATTGGGCTCTTTTAGTTATCGCCATCACTAAGGACTCACAATCTGCTTTCCTTAGTCCGGAGACTATGATAGGAACATCTAGGTACCGAACTGAAAGAGAACTTTCATTAAAACCAAACATCTCACGGATAGAGTTAAGTAGGCCATCTGAACCACCGGCCAAGAAAAATTCACTCTTGTCCATATTTGGTTGAAGACCAGACCACTCTAAGAAAGACTGCAGAGCCATCTTCAACATGGAGGCAGAAACCACATCCACTTTGCAGAAAAGTAATACATCGTCCGCAAAGAAGAGATGAGAAAGTTTAGTAGACTTACATCTCCAAAAGTATTTAAAATCAGGCCTGCAAGTCTGCTAATAAATAAGGCCAAAAAAGACCTCCATAACTACGGTGAAAAGATAAGGCGACATCGGATCCCCCTGTCTAAGAACCCTTTTGCTAGGAAAGAAACCATGGAGTTCCCCATTAATGGCAATAGAGAATCTAGGGGTGCAGACACAAACCATTATGCGATCAACCAACTTCTCAGGTACACCAAAAGCCAATAAAATTAACTGCAAGAATTGACAGTCTATAGTATCAAAGGCCTTCCTAAAGTACACCTTAATAGCACATTTAGGTGAATAGAAATTCAGATGAAAACTACAAAAAAGTTCTTGTGCCAATAAGACATTGTCGCTAATACGCCGATCACGGATAAAGGCATTCTAGGACATGCTAATAATGGCCAGTAAAATAGATGCCAACCTATTAGCCATAAGTTTCATGATGCACTTGTAAACAATATTGCAGCATGCAATTGGTCTGTAATCATTTACAATAGAAGCATTATGAGTTTTAGGAATGAGAGCTATGATCGTAGCATTAACTTCCCGAAGTAGACTCCCTGACTCAAAAACATCCTTCACCGTAGAGATGATCGACGGACCAACTATGTCCCAAGAGTGTTTAAAGAAATCCATATTGAAACCATCCGGCCCCAAAGCTTTCCTCAAAGAAAGCTAGAATAAGGTATTCCAGATTTCCAAATTAGTAATAGGATCGGATAGAAACTGTATCTGGGTATCATCCAGGGTATGCTGCAAAGACGAGTGACTATCCTGACAGGTAAAATGAGTCCTCTGGGGTGCTGATTTAAAGAGTTCTTGAAAATACGCCACAAAGGAGCCCGACACGTCACTTAGTTCTGAAAGATGAACCCATGTATTATCCACTACAGAGATGATCATGTTATGTAATTAGCAATTCTTCACCGAATAATAAAAAAATTTAGTATTTAAATCATCTTCTTTCAACCATCTAATCCGTGATTTTTGCCTATAAAAGAATTCCTTCTGAATCCGAAGGCTATAAAAATTATTAGAAAGATTCTCCTCCTGTAGACCAAGAGTAGGGTTAAGCTGGTCATTCTGAAGCAACTCTTGAACCACTGAGAGCTCCTAGCGCACCAAATAGGTACAGGTCCATATATCAAAGAAGGAATCCTTATTCAACCTCTCCAACCTGGCTTTAAGGATTTTTAGTCTATAGCACAAAAGAAACATGGGTGTCCTAGAAACCTGATTTCCCTAAGCCTCGGTCACTAATGAGGAAAAATCTGAGTGCATCATCTAGAGATTAAAGAATTTAAAAGGCGTTCTAGTATTTTGGACCAGCATAATTCTGACAACCATAGGAGAGTGATCAGAAATATCTAGTGGCAAGAGAGTGGCTTATGAGTAAGAGAAGACAGTGCTCCAATGGGTGTTAATCAAGACCCTGTCTATTTTCCTCTGTTTACAGTTTACACCATAAGAAGTCGACCATGTAAAATGGCAGCCAACATATCTAAAATCAAATAACTCAGCCAAAGCTAGACAATTGTGCAAGTCATCAAAAGCCGAGAGCCATGAATTAGAGCCACCCAATCTATCAGAAGCATCCAAGATCACGTTAAATCACCAGCAACAAGCCAAGGAGTATCAAGTAAGAGAGTACTTCTTTGAACAAGTTCATCCCAAAGAGATCTCCTATCAATGACCGTGTGCTCTGCATAAAGAATTGTACACACAGCACCTATTCCAGAGTTAGCACTTCTAAGAGTACTATGAATGGATTGAGAGGAGGACAACAATACTTCAAAGGAAACCGAAGTCAAGTCCCAACCCAACCAAATTCTCCCTCTTGGGGAGAAATTATAATTAGCGATCCACTTCCAACCAACATAAAGACCGGAAGAGATATTTTGAAAATGAAACACTAGCACCTTTGTCTCCAAGATTCCCATAATACAAAGCTTATTTACTTTAATGAGGTTCCTCATCTCTACTTGCTTAATAGGGTCCATAAGGCCCCTTACATTCCATACACCTATATACATAAATATATGGATTAAGGAGTTACCGCTTTCTAGCTTGCATGCCTTTCCTTTTAGGAATGGCTTTGGTAAGGGATTTCACACCACCAGTAGCCTTAGCCGGAGCAATAGCCATTTTGGGGCAAACAGCTTAGTCTGAGATGCAGGAGTCACAACAGCTAGAGTGAATTCTTCCTCGTTTTCTTATGAGGATACGATGTCAGGGGAACCATCCGAAGGGTAGTTAATCGGATTCTTAGAAGCAACATCCGAACTAGATGAGACTAGATCCGAAGAAAGGGGATCCAAGGCGCATTCCCGGATGTGTCGCCGAGGCCGCCATGCCGAGCCTAACCAAACTAGTTGGATAATAGCTCGCCAGAGCATGTTGCCTCTAGCCCACTATTTTCGACGAATGTTTCTTTTTAGACTTAACCTTCTCCTAATTGCCTTCAACTTGTGGCAAGGAAGTAGTAGGGAGGACACTCTGAGGATCCTCAATATTCGTAGCAACAAGATCAACGAAGAAAGAAACCAGAAGGGTCCACAGCCTGGGCAGGGGGCACAGTAGTCATATCACAGACTATGGGGGCGAGTGTCGGCTTAGCAGGAGCAAGAGAAGGAACCTTCTCTACAATGTTAGCCAAGTAGTTGTGGCCAAAGGTACCACATTTTATATAGAGTTTGGGCCTCCACTCATATTCAACGTCAATCCTATAAACAACACCACCAAAGCGGACAACGAGTGAGTCTTGAAGAGTTTGGTTGGCTTTGATTTTCATACATGCTATGATATATGACAACATCTTCATCTTTTCAAATTGAGTATCAACATAAAAAGGCTTTCCAATGAGGCTTAACATTGTAATGATGCCAAGGGCTGAGCATAGAGCCAAAGGAACATTCGTAAGGTGAACCCAAACTGGAACCGACTCATGTTGCCCTTCTTTAAGTTCAAGGTAAGGGTGCCATTGTTGCAAGATCAAAGGAACGCGACCAATCATCAACAGACCCCCATTCAGCACCTTGCACCTCAAATCGCTATCATGAATATGAAAGAAGAAAAAGCCATCTTTGGCTAGCACTTCAACCAGGTGAGTACCTTAAAGATGTTTGAGCGCTGCTTCGGTCATTTTGAAAGGCAGTTTTTTCCCTACAAAATAGCCCATAAGGCAATCATGCCATTTAGGGTCACAAGCGTTCACTACCTCCTCATGAATATTTAGAACCGAGTCCTTACCAACATCTACTGAAGAAATAAAAGAAAGATCATAGCCTTTAGTACTGCCTCTAGCAATACTAGCCCAAGAACGTGCCTAATTCTAGACCGAAGTCTAATTAGGAAAACCACGGCCATCCCTAGGAGCTAACCCCATATGGGACCTTCGAGGCCTACTCTCCCCACAAACATTACCTCATTGTTCACCCAAAGGACGCTGATCGAAACGTACCATGCTTCTCGATCGTCCACCATTCGGCCTATAAATCGGTCGAATAACTTGTGTTTCATTATTGGCAGGAAACATGAATCCCCGGCCTGCCAAGCTCTTGCCTCAACTATTGTCCCTGCGCACAATAGCACGACGTGCATTTGACGTTCTTGCAACTGACGTTCCATGTACTTCTCCAACCCTTGGGTTACTAGCAAAAGGACGAACACGTGGCCTGCCTTCAATCTGTCGACCCTGTTGAAGTGAGTCCAAACATCGAACACCTGCCAGGTTAGCTTCTACAGCCTTCCCCTTTCCAGAATCCAATGTTGGATTAACTTCAATCGAAGCCTCATCAACTTGTCCTTCCACTGTTGTGAGCGAGTTACTACTATCCTTACCAACCATCATTCCCACAATGGCTTGTACATTAGGTTGAATAGGTAATGGGCGGAAAACTTCAACTACATTGCAACCAGTTGGGAGCTCCGCTTCACCATCCGTGGAGATCCCTTATCCTCCTTGAGTATTTAGAACAATATCTCTACCATTAATTCTGTTACAGGTGCGACCATGCCTACCATCATGAGGGGCATGGTCGTTGTCCAATGCAAGAAGAATATCATCAGAACCCGCAACATCCTCAATACACGGGAAGGGCGATCGCTTACAAACACACTTAGGTAGGTTTACCTCTGCCATATTTTGTTCTTGGGTGTCTTGATCAGAGCTAGCCATGGTATTCACACCAGACTGAAGGACGAAGCAAAACGAACCCTAAATCATGGCATCCATCTAGCAAGGTAAACAGCGTACCATGGGAAATCAGCAAGAGGGGCGAGAAGAGGTAGATGAGAGGGTCATTTGGTCCAAGCCACAACTCAATACATCACCACTTTCACCTAGAATTGAAGAAAAGTGGTGCTGCAGCTACAATGAGTGCTCACAGTAAACGGGAGAGAAAAGTGAACAGTGTTCCAGTTTGGCAAAAAAAATCAGCATTTATTGTTTCCTCCCACTTAGGCCAATCTTGCCTTTGACGGCATTCAATAATAGATTGTGGCTCACAATTATCATCCATAATTTTATGAGTAACTGAGAATGCAAAAATTATATTAATAATGATTTCATTCTGATCCCAAATCTCATTACGATATGTAATGGAATTTTCAATATTCCTAGGGTCGGTGATCTTTTCATGGGTTTGTGTCTTTTCAGGGGTAATAGGCTCTTTGGGAGCAGGCACAACACTAGGGTCTTCTGGAGCGGATTCCTTATTCTTTCCCCTTTATTTACGAGGAATAATATATTTTGATCCTATTGGTCTAACACGCTTCTAGTGTTGAGGATTTTGATCCATTTTAGCATGTCTTTCGGGAACAACTATCCTAACTGGAGCATTTACAGCTGGAATATGAGATTCGTCACCTTAGCGGCATCTTGAATGGGTCAGGAAGTCTATTGGCCATAGTTTGTAAATGCATTATGCGATGTACCTCATTTTCATGCTCAGAAGTTCTTGGGTTTAATTGAGATAAATATTTCTCAGTTCATGAGAAAAACTTAACTAGTTTAATATGCGTAAATGTGAAATGTCAGGTTCATAACCAATAATCTTTTGAAGGAGAGATTGTAAAAGACTAGCAAGGAGGCACAATCTTATTAAGGCTGCGTCATGCAAAACTGCATGACCCCCATGCTATATCGTTGAGATTTGTTTTCAATAATAGAGTGCGGGCAATATTTTGGATACCTTTAATTAAGGATTCTGACGATCCATTTTGAGTATGAACATATGCGACCGGGTGCTCAATCTTGATCCGAGTGAAACACAACACGCATCAAAACTCTTTGATATAAATTCGCCAGCATTATCCATCCTTATGCTTTTACTTTGATAAACAATGAATTGTGCCCGAAACTTTATAATATGCGCAAGTAAACATACAAAGGTGACATTGCGCTTAGGTAATAGGCAAACATGGGACCATCTACAAGATGCGTACACTAGTACCATAAAATATCGAAACGATTCGCTTGGTGGCTGTATTGATCCACAGATATTACTTTGAATTCTTTGTAGAAATACGGGGGATTCGTGATTAACCTTTGTTATAGAAGCTCAATGACGAGTTTTCCTTGTGAAAAAATTTCATAATTATAATTTGTGGATAACGACACCTTTGTATCCTTTAAATGGTGCGTTTTGTATTTTGACTTATTTTAGGCATCATTGAAGAACTAGGGTGAACAAGGCGATCATGCCATAGTCTAGACTGACCAGGGTTTACCAATCTCCAAGATATGGTCACGTAGGTTTCAATAGCTTTAATTATGATGGAATACAAACCCATAGGAAAAACTTCTAGTTTCTCATGGATGATTTTCAGGCCCATCTTATAAGAGGTAATGCAAATATATTCCTTATTTTGCTCATAGATAGTGTTAATATGGTATCCATTACAACGTACATCTTTAAAATTAAGCAAATTCATTTTTGAGCTACTGCTTAGAATTGCATCCTAAATATATAGGATGAATTGTGGTCTTCCCGAAACCATCAATAATTATGAATAGGACATGATATTATATGGACACATGCCTTACACAATGTCATACTTGGGAAAAAGTGTCTTCAATGAAAAATAGTATGGGTTGTTGACTATCAAGTAGACAAACATCTTCATTTTTCTCGGTATTTTCCATTTGCATTTATAATGACAACTTCATAGGTCAAGTTTCATAAAATTTGCATACTAGTTATAAAATTTCAAAATATTATAGAAGGTTCATAAGCATTTCATAAGCATATAAAATGTAATGCATTTAAAGAAAAAGCAACAAGAAAATAAATTATTAAAATCATAAAATTCAAAGTCTAAATGGTCATCCACTAGACTGATGCCTCATCAAACCAATCAGAGGTTCTCAAAGTAATCAGAGACATCTAGAGATGCATTTACTGCTTCAGGAGCAAAAGGAGTCCCACCAACAAAGATATTGTTGGCCTCAGCAGCGGTTGTAACAGTATGATTTATTTCAATCGCATTAGATTCACAATATTTGCTTGTACTCTTTAAAGATGCCTCGTATAGATCAACAAAGTACTTTGGCGTATGACAAATACGTGACTAGTGCCTAGTCATGCCTCAACGATGACAAAAACTTTTATCAATCACCTTCTTTGGCTTCTTTTCATTGTCATGATTCAAGCCAAAGTTAGACTTTCTAGGGCGGTTAAATTTTATGCTGCCCCTTCAAGGATTGTTCTCTTGCTTGTGCTTATAGCCCTTAAAATTGCCCATATGTTCATCACAGTTAGCATGTGTTTCAGGCAGTGCTTTTAAGCCAGCAAGTCGAAGATCATAATTTTTTAGTAGCAATTCATTAGTTTGCTTAGCAGTGAGGAGTACATAAATAAGAGTATGTGACAAATTGATGTTGTCGGTATTACTATTGCAATGCAATATTCGAAGTATGAAAGGTAGAGAAAGTTTTCTCTAATAATTCTGCATCAATAAGCTTGATACCGCATAACTCAAGTCGTGAAACAATATCAACTAAAATAGAGTTATAGTCAGACATTGATTTAAAATCTTGTAACCTGAGATTTTGTTAGTCATATTATGCTTAAGGGAGGATAACCGTTTTGATATGGTCATACCCATCCTTCAACCTCTTCCATAGGGTCTAAGGATCTCGAACAGATAAATACTGAGAAGGCTCTCATGCAAATGACGACAAATAAAAATCAATGCATTTGCTTTGTCTTTTGCATTTGAGGTTTCGTCTTCTGTAATTGCATGAGTTAGACCTTGCCCTTTGGAGGTGCATTTTCATGTCAAGGCACCAAGACAAATAATTATTTCCACTCACTTCCAAGATATGGAATTTAAGCTTTTCAATATTTTCCATAATTCTACACCAAAATTAATTATAAGGATTTCAAGATATCCACCGCCACTTCAAGAGCAGAAGGATACTTTTAAATTCAAATTTTGGCTTTAGACCAAGGAAAAGAAAAATGAAGAAACCTACCCATGGGTAGCCTAGCTGGTTAGGGCAAACTCGGACTTCGATGAGGTCTTGGGTTCGATTCCCCAGGGAAGCGCCTGTGATTTAAGTGGGGGCGGCTATGGCGGTGGGTTGCTGTGCTAGTCTCCACCGAGAAATAGTCGAGGTGCGCGCAAGCTGGCTGGGACATCTCAGTTATAAAAAAATGAAGAATTGATTGAAGAATATGAAATGTGAGTTGATTAAAAAAACAAAGAGAACACTTACCTTGCAAAAAGTATTTACTTAGTTGGTAGATCTTCGTGCTAATAACAATATTGTAAAATATTACGTTGCAAGTATATAATAGAATAAAGAGAGATGAAGTAGAGGAAGCAAATAATCACTGAAGATAATAGAGAAAACTACTCTAGAGAAATTTTATTTCCCCTCTAGTTTCAATGACCAAAATTGAGCCTCCATTTATATGAAAACAATGATGTACTTATCATTATCAATGCATTGAATAAATACATACATTGAATAGGGAGATGAACAGACGTGTTAGATACTAATGTACAATAATATGTTCATTGAATATAATGAATATTCACGTATTTCATAATATTTATGACACTTCCTTTAAATACCAAATTTTTTACCATCTTAAATTCTAAATCGAAAAAATATATCACTTAAATGTCTCTAATGAGAAACTTGGATAATAAAGCCTATATGAATAAATAAAACAATGTCACGTAATTTAATATAGTCAAATTGCGTAAAACAACATGGTTCAATCTGGAGTTATTTTGCTATTCACTTAATTTGGACATTGACTCCCTCTCACTGTCTTCGCTCGCTTGCTCACGCGCCATCTTTGTCCCTCGCATCTTTGTCACTCTCACATAGTTAAGTTTGTGATCTTTTCTCATTCACTCAATTGATTTAAAAAATTGGGATTCAAAGGATAAAATTAGGGTTCGGGCTCATAGGGAGATAATTGGTTTCTTGTTCATTTCATTAAAATGAATTTGAGCCACTCGTCATTCTCTTACTCATCATTTGTAAGATTTAGTTGTTAATTCGTTGTGTTATATGTAGGATAAAGTGTGTAAACCAAAACGTAAGGCATGATTTGTAAACGAACATCAAACGATGCTGAAGGTATGGGATAAGATGGAAAAAAGAACTTTGGCGTTAGAAATGTAAATTGGTCCATCTGCATTGGGGACTAATAGAATAGGGATTTGATTTGGGGTCGTAATCGATTTTGATTCATATCTTATTTGAGTTCACGATAGTAGTGAAGTATTCCATCGCAATTGGTTTTACCTATCTAAGAGAGGCTTTCTTGTCAAAATATACACGTCAGCACAATTTCTTTTTCATAGGAGTAAGCAAAAATAGGATTAGATGTTCGCAGGGCAGGGATATCACGAATGAAGCTTATTTGGAACTATAGATGCTAATTCGTGTTTGATCCTAGTTGAACCTAAATACCTGTAAAATTGTATTAAGAGTGGAAAATTTTGCTTTCCAAACCTGTCATCATGGAAAGAATTAACGATATGGTCTTAGTCTAATGGTTAAAAGACCTATTTGTGACTTAGGTGGAGGCTCAAGTAGGGGTGATCGGTTCTATGAGTAGTCCAATTCCTCTCTGGAACCGAAACTGAACCGATGGGGCCAATTCCCCGGTCTCTAGGACCAGGATTTGGACCAACTACTTCTAGGACCAGACTAGACTGGACCTATCGGTCTGGACCAGTTCCCAATTGGTCCAATGGAACCATGAATTTAATTTATTTTCTTTTGTTAAAGTTGGATAATGCTTAAAATTTTAGAAATTTAAATTGGGTTCCCTCGTAATAAATGTGTATATATTGCATGATTTCATTGAGACGCACGCTCATAAAAGCATATCATCAAACAAGTGATCCCTATGCATTTCTAATGGTAAAACCCAAAATAAAATGCTGCAAATATGAGTTGTGGTTCTTTCCAGATTCTCACGAGCGACAATGGGCATGGAACAGAGGTCTCGGTACATAGCAAGAGGCAAAATTGGGTAAGAGCCCAAAGTAACGGCGGTTTGTAATAGCGAGTATGAAGTGGGCATGGGGAGATCAAGTCGCAGTGGGAAAGCTCCTGTATGTTGATGTGCAACGTGGTGATCTTCAGTGAGAGAGGTGGTGTGACGACGGTGGTGGTCGAGAGAGGGAAGGTTGAGAAGAAATGCTGCTGTTGTGACGGTTCTCTCTAAGGTTCAACGGAGTTACATAAGCTCTAGCCCTATTAGTGGTGGAGAAGTGAAGAAGGGAGTTTCAAGAACCAGTTAATCCCAAGCACGGGTGATAGCAATAATGTAATTCAACAATGTAGAATTTCATTGTCAAAGGATTTTAAGTCTTCATCATTTTCACAATAAGAGAGATGATAACATACCTTTGTCCATACTAATAACCTTGAAATGAATTATTGTTGCTGAAATATGAGAAATGAAGAAATCCGATTTGTTTCCTTTAACCCAATTTAATCTTAATATATCTTATCTAATCTTAATAAAACCATGACTACTCAAAAAATTGCATCTTATCATAGCCAATATGTGTTTTAATTCTTAACTTGATATTAAACCATTACTAACATCAAGTGGACCATAATCATTCTTATAATGGGAGTTAGTGGTCCAATCTCTTCATTTCCATCGCTGGATTCAACAAAATACTAGATTTGGATTACTTCAAAGTTTATCATGTTGGGTCATGTATTGGCGAGCACAAGATAAAATTCATAACTACTCAATGAGCAATTAATCATGTCTACGGTCTTATTGATGTCCCCATGGAAAGCATGCAAAATTACAATGAAGTTTTATTGGGTTAACCTTGTTACCCTTGCATGTAATCGAGGAATGGCAAAATCGTGGATTAATATTTAATTATTCTAACACTTCCTCTAGCTCTTAATCTAGTCTTTTTGTGTAGTACTAAGCGTGAAAATATATAATTGGGGAGACAAATTGGGGAGACAAATTGGGGCCTGGAAAGATTCGAACTCATGACCTCCTGCTCTGATACCATGTGAGATTTTGTGGGACTGCTGCCGATCGTTCAAAAAATTAAGTTGTTAGATGAAAGTATAGATTAATATTTAATTACTCTAACAATTCTTAGCATGTAATCGAGGAATAGCAAAATCGATATGTGCACTCTTGTTTAACGCTCATTTGAGTCTTCAATCTTGCTCGGTTTATTTTGGACGCACTCTTTCAGTAGAACCAATTATGTCTTTTTAATAATTGTGTTTGGCCCAATCTCTCTCTCTCTCTCGCGTAATATCATGAAAGAAATCTGAATTTAATCTGATTTTGATATTTTAACATTGGAATTCTAATTTCACTTGCGCGAAACAACGTTCGCAATGATGATATGCTTTCTGGTGAAGCAAAATACAGCCTCTTTCATGTTCAGAGAGCTTTGTAAATTCAAGATTCATAATGATAGGCTTCTGCAAAAGAAAGAACATAAGTACTATGATAGGTTTAATTGACATAAGTGGTGTTAGAGCGAAAAAAATTCCTAACCTAACCACCATCTGGAGGGAGAGAGAGAGAGAGAGAGAGAGAGAGAGAGAGAGAGAGAGAGAGAGAGAGAGAGAGAGAGCCACAAGAACATCAAAAAGGACGGCAACATTTTCGGTTATACATAAGCTGTGATCGGTGGATCTTTACTTTTAAACACTTAACCCTGACCATGTAAAGTCAAGTTTCAGATCCTAATCATCTCGATGATCATACTTTTTCTCTCTTCTGGAGATCTTTCTCTTCCTTTAGAAATGGGCGGAAATGAGATTATCGATCGTCGGTGATTTCGTCGTTTCGTCTAATGAAGAACGGATTGCACATCTTCTTCTTCTCATAAATGGTATGTAGATTTTCCACAAGGCACTTCGCTCTTCAATACTCGTAAGTTTCACTGGATTTTTCCTTCTTGATGATCATCACCCCAGATTTTCCCCCCTTTAGATTGTATCAGATTCTATCAATCATAGCCAGACATAGTTCCTGTAATAATTAATGGGGTTGAATTATGTTAATTTAACAATAACAAAAAAAGGTTGAGAATCCTTACCCCCCCCCCCCCCCAAAAAAAAAAAGAGGTTGAGAATTGTTCTGTCTGTAGCGTTATGGCCATTGAAGGTCTTGGCATTCCAGTCTGCTATAATAATTTGGAATGACTAATTTTCAAGATGGACAAACCATATGTACATATAATTCCTTTAACCCACTTAGATACGAATGAATGGAGACGTCCAAAAATTAGATAACTGTTGCGTATCCATCTTTTCAAGACAGACATTAATTGTAGCATTAGATATAATATATTAGCAGTAAATTCTACACGTATGGTACCATTTAGACATTACATTCCTTTTTTCTTTTCAATTCAATATCATACGGAAAATGTAGAAATTTTGTTACGTATATAATCTTTGTAGTTTGTAATTGTTGCAGGGTACAACCATGAACATAGTTGTAGGTTCCCATGTTTGGGTTGAAGATCCGACTTGCGCTTGGGTAGATGGTGAGGTCTTAGATATCAAGGGGGAGGATGCAGAAATTCAAACTTCAGCAGGCAAAATGGTAAATAGCTCTTCCTACTAAAATACAACCTTTATAAGTACAAATAAAACTTTCGGCTCCATTTGTTCCGTTTATTTTACGAAAAAAGAATAATTTAAAAATAATTGCTTAAGAATAATCACTTGTATCGTTTGCAATAATGAATAAAAAAATATTTATCTTACTAAAATATCTAAATATGATTATTCATTTCTTAAAAAATTGTCCTCTAAATAATTGATTTTTGTAAAATAAACGCATCTTTTAAGAGATATTATCTTTCTCTTTTCATAAATGCACTTCACCCCTACTGCCATTGGCCAGGTGGTCGCCAACTTGTCGAAGCTGCATGTAAAAGACATGGAGGTCCCCGAAGATGGAGTCGACGACATGACCAAACTATCTTACCTCCACGAGCCGGGAGTGTTGCATAACTTAGCCACTCGATTTGCCTTAAACAAAGTCTACGTGAGTCTCTTATCTTACAGCTCATGTCTCCACAAATTCAATAGATTATAAGTTTAGTGAAAGGAGTTAAACTAAATAATTGCAGCTGTGGAAGGACTCTATTATAATTTAGTGACAAATCATCTCAGACTTACACCGGAAACATACTCATCGCCATCAACCCCTTTCAAAGCCTCGAGGGTTTATACAACGTTGGCATCATGGAGAAGTACAGAGGCAGGCTGTTGGGAGACATGAGCCCTCACGTGTTCGCTATAGCCGATGCTTCGTACAGGTTGTTGTCATTCGACTTGGCTTGATTTAGTTATATTTTCTGCATAAACTCGACCCCGTTCTTTGGTTACTGAGCTATTGAAACGGAACAGGGCGATGATCGACGAGAGAAAGAACATCTCGATCCTTGTGAGCGGCGAGAGCGGGGCTGGCAAGACGGAAACTACCAAGATGATCATGCGTTATCTTGCATTTTTGGGAGGACATACTTTCGTGGAAGGACGCAGGACAGTCGAACAACAAATACTAGAAGTAAGTTAGGTACTTATTCTAGCTTTCCTTAGTGAGAGGGATGATATTTGATGATTCAGTAATGATTTGAATGTACTTCGCCTCAAATGTTTAGTTAAATATTTGTTATTATTACATGTTGGAAAGAATACCCTGTAAAATATTAGTATGAAAAAGTAAAATACCAAAATGTATTGTTTGGACTGAAATATAATACTAAGATAGTTGTGTTAAGATAGTTGTTCGTACTCTTTAGTACGATTAAGATAGTTGTATTTAGTGGTGTATGTCAAGTTTGTTTTTATCCCTTTCATATTTGTATTGAGTAATTGCTTAATAATTTAGAAAAACTCTGGTGCTCACGTATAATTTGTTATTTCTTGCAGTCTAACCCAGTGCTCGAAGCTTTTGGCAATGCGAAGACAGTCAGAAACAATAATTCCAGGTAATTTTAACATATGAGACTCTCTAGTCGATTACTTTATAGCTATCTTGTCAATACAAGTTAGAATTCAGCCGAAAATGTCTACTCATATTCATTCTGGCTATGATGAATTTAACTATATGTTAGCTTATTTCTTAACAAAGAGTAAATTCAGTGATAATTGAACTTGGTACGTTTTACATTGAGATCACCAAACTTTGATTTGAATTATCCTATGCACTAAAACATTCACGTCTTTTTGATTGCGCATTTCAGCTAAAATGACCTACTTTTAGATGCTATAAAAAAGTTTATTTACTTGTCTTCCAACTTAGCCTAGCCAAATTTGCAAAAGAAAAAAAAAAAGACAAGAACGTAGAAAATAGTAAATCTGAAAAATCTAAAAAATAGTTTTTCTCTTTTATCTCTTTTTTGATTTTCTTAACTTTTTTCGCTTTTTGAAAATATTATCAGCTGACCACCACAAGGCAAGTTAGACCGACATCATGTTAAAATTACTCATATTTCAACCAATATAAATCGAGTACAAAGAGATGAAGTTTTATGCACTGGGTGATTGTGATCAAACTCTATATTATCTAATTGCAGTCGATTCGGGAAATTTGTTGAAATCCAATTCGACAATTGCGGAAGAATATCAGGGGCAGCGATACGGACATATCTCCTAGAGAGATCTCGTGTTTGTCAAATATCCGATCCAGAACGTAATTATCATAGTTTTTATCATCTTTGTGCTGCTCCACAAAAGGTTCCCTCTTCTCACTCTTCAAACACACACACAATTATAAGTACATTTGTTGATTTATCTCGTATATATTAACGTAGGAAATCGAGAAATACAAGCTGGGAAATCCCGAATCATTTCACTATCTCAACCAATCCAATTGCTATCAATTGGACAGTGTAAATGATGCAGAGGAGTATCTTGCTGTAAGGAGAGCTATGAATGTAGTGGGAATAAGTGAGGATGAACAGGTTTGACATTTCTAATTTCTATTTAATTTTGCAATGATCAATTATATTGCTTAGTTCTCACTCGGTAAAATAAAATGATTGTCATGCTTTGTCATAGGATTCAATATTCCGCATTGTGGCCGCAATTCTACACCTTGGAAATGTCAACTTTGCAAGAGGTGAAGAGACAGATTCCTCAATCGTAACAGATGAAAAATCCAAATTTCATCTCGAAATGACTGCCCAACTCCTAAAGTAAGAAAATATGTATGATCTTTTCCTTGTTTTTTCCCTTTCTTTTTATGAGACTCCATTAAGAAGTTATGGTAATTTATAATATTATTAGATGCGATATTCATGAACTAGAAGATGCTTTGTGCAAGCGTTTAATAGTCACTCCTGAAGAAATAATCCAGAGAAGCCTCGATCCCCCTGGTGCAGCAGTTAGCAGAGATAGCTTAGCCAAAACAATATACTCACGCCTATTCGATTGGTGAGATTTTAGCACATTTTATTTGTAATATCAAAACATTTATTATCACTATTTTTCCCTTATGCTGGTTTAATAGTATTTATTCGTGTGAGATTGTTTAGGTTGGTTGACAAGATAAATATCGCCATCGGACAAGATCCCGATTCAAAACACCAAATAGGAGTTCTCGACATTTATGGGTTTGAAAGCTTCCAATCTAACAGGTAATGATTTGGGATTTTACCTATGTGCATTTGACTTGGTTACACTAATTATCTTTGATCAGTTTCTGGGAGAATGTTTTGTGAAGAAGTTAAGAGTAAATGATTTATAAATGATGTAAAATATCTTGAATGTAGTGACATGTAGAGAAAAAGGAAGTATGCATTGATTTTTGGAAAATTATCCTTTTTTTTGTCATGCCATAAGATTCTTATAATCGACATTAATTTCAAGGCGAAGTGCCCGATCCCTTCCAAGATATACAGGCATCTATATGTAGAATGGTGTATTAGTTTATCTCATGAATTTATGAAATTTAATACATTTTTTCCATGTTTAAATTTTTTGGAAGGACAGTTAAAGTAAAGAGACTTGTAGATCCGTCATAATCGAAGTACAATTAAAGTGAGGAGCAATATGATTATTTTATCATATAATGAGATAATTTGTAATTTTGACAATCTTTTAAAGATTTACCCGTCATTCAATTGTTGTTGTATTGTAGGTTTTCTAAATTACGTCCTGTTATGTGCAGCTTTGAGCAATTTTGCATCAATTATACAAATGAAAAGTTACAACAACATTTCAATCAGGTATGGAATCGACCGTACTTTACATATTTAATCTCAAGGGTAAATTCTCTGTGAAAACCCTACACTTCGAGATTTTCATCCATTGACCCATGCTATTTTTGAATTCTAAAAAATTACTCATGAAAATTTTATTTGTTGGTGAAATTAATCATCTTCCTTCCAACATCTAATCAACAGAAAAAAGTCTCTGTTATGGAAGGTATCATAGGGGTCATCGGGGGGAAAAACTCCAAAGTATAGGGGTTATCAGATAATTTACCGTAATTATATAGTTATCATAACTTGCCAACTTACGACTTAACTACAGTGATTGTCATTCAGCATGTTTTCAAAATGGAGCAAGAAGAATACAAGAAGGAAGATATAGTGACTGGAGCTACGTAGAATTTGTTGATAATCAAGACATTTTGGATCTGATAGAAAAGGTATGCCGCTGGAAATATTAGCATGTAGCATTTTACCCTCATTGATTGTCAAAAGTGTTATTTGTATGCTCCAATCGTGACGTTTGAACATATTGTTCTAAAAGTCTTTTTCTCAATAAACAGATAAGAATTTCTGCTAGTTAAGTATTATTTTGAAACAAACTTAGATACAAAGTACAAATTTAATAGGTAAAGCTGCAAAATCTTGATTATACTCAGATTAAATCTATAATTTTCAAATTATAGATAACTAAATAGGAATCTATATAGCAAGCGCTCGTGGTTGCCTCATTGAGATCACATGTATGGAGATACAGTGTCAAGATCACATATATGGACGTAGTTTATAAGGGTTGAGAATCCTTTCATCAAGTTCACCCCTTGCAATCTATTTGATTTATGCAGAAACAGGGTGGAATCATTGCTTTGCTCGACGAAGCTTGGTATGTCTGATTTCTTGACTCTGTATATTGGTTGTGTGCTTCATTTGGTGATTCCACTGATACACATCTGAATTTTCAGTATGTTTCCAAGATCAACTAGTGAAACATTCTCTGAAAAGCTTTACCAGTCATTCAAGTTTCACAAGCATTTTATCAAGCCAAAGTTAGCACGTACAGACTTCACAATTATTCATTATGCTGGAGAGGTAAGCTCGGAGATACTATCTCCATTGTTATCATTATTATATAACTTGCATTTAAACCTGGTTAACTTGAAATCGATGAGCATTTTCCAGGTTCAATACCAATCTGATCAGTTTCTAGACAAGAACAAAGACTATGTTGTTCCAGAACATCAAGACTTGCTGAGCACCTCCAAATGCTCTTTTACAGCAAGCCTTTTCCCTCCACTTTCAGAAGACTTGGCAAAGTCAGCAAAATTTTTATCTCTTGGGTCTAGGTTCAAGGTATGATTTTTCCTTTTCCTTTTTTTTTTTTGACAAATTAAAATATAATTATACTTGATTCTCTTTAAAATGACTATGAGGAGTTATGAACTTCCATAATGAAGTGAAACATTAGGTCCGAAAAGTACATAAATTTTAGAGAACTTGAATCAGATATATTGCTCTTAAGAATGTTTAAGATTGGCCGACGCATAAACCTTATATTGAGGAATTTTTGGTTTAGGTTTCCATTCACATGAGGATTTATTTTTTGATTGAGAAAACGAATCTTGCATTTAAGTGTTAGCTAAAATTGAAAAAAAAAATGTTAGCATTTCTCTTCCTTGCTATGCCCTAAAAAATATTTTAGTCCAAGCATGACTTGCAATGAGCTGGTGTATACAAAAATTAACTGAGGTGATTTCCCTTTTAATTGCCATTGCTTGAGAATTAGGATGAGAAATCCATAGGGCAACCAAAACAAGTAGGTTAAGATTGAGATATTTGGACTCAAATTGTAAAGTTTTGAATGGAGTGTGGAAAGCACATGTTTTGAAATTGGAGGATGCAAAGTGCAACAAGGAAACTTGAGCTTCATTTCTAGGTTTCCAACAATATATATGATAGTTTTCAATAAAACCACCCCTAACACCGTCAACTCCATTCATTTCTTCATTTTTCTACTTTTCCTTCAATTAATCTTTAATGTTTTATAGGATTATCCAAACTCCATTTCCAAATCATCAAGTTATATCTGAATTTACATAATTGCAACTACACGAGTTTTGTATGTGGAGAAGTCTTTGTAAGTCCAGATGACTTGTCAAGAGCTAAGTTGAAGCCTTGTATCTCAATTTTACAGAACTTGCTTAAATTAACCTTAAAATATGCATTATTTACAATGAGACCAATGATTACATTTTATTGACATAAGTACTTTGGAGGCCAAATTGTCCAGCTTAAAACTCCATGGATTGGAAAGCAATATTAAGTAGATAGTATCATTCACATTGTTGCCATTTTCCTACTTAATGACGGTATATTATGTTGGATATACCGATTGCAGCTACAACTACAACAACTGATGGATACCCTAAATTCTACAGAACCTCATTACATCAGATGCGTGAAGCCAAACAGCAAGCTAAGACCTTTCCTTTTTGAGAATATTAGTGTGATGCAGCAATTACGTTCTGGTGTAAGTGTGATATGAAGCTGCGTATTTGTTTTTATATAATTTTATTATTCTCTATTACTGTCGAGTTACATAATAAGTACAACGTTATAGGGTGTTCTCGAAGCAATCAGAGTCAAATGCGCTGGATACCCTACACATAAGACCTTTGCTGAATTTATAAAGCGCTTCGGTATACTTGCACCAGACATATCAAAGCAAGAGTTAAGTCAAACCAGCATGATAACCAACATGTTAATTTTTATCCTGTAAAGTTTAACATCTTAAGAAAGTTCCTTCTATGCAGGTATGATGAAAGAGATGCTTGTATAATGATACTTGAAAAATTAGCTCTTCGAGGTTTTGAGGTACAATTGTCAATTAAACTTTCAACATAATTGTTGATTCAAAGTTATAAGCATTGCTTTTGAAGGTTCTATAGTGGTATAATTTGATCAATGCATTGGGCAGATGGGGAAGACAAAAGTTTTCTTAAGAGCTGGGCAAATGGCTGAGCTGGATTCAATGCGATTACAAGTGCTTAGTAGCTCTGCCAAGATTATTCAGCGACAGATGAGAACTAACATTACTCGCAGACAGTACATCACTTTACGAAAGTGTTCGATCCACATACAGTCCTTTTGGAGAGGTTGGTGCTTAGGGATATTTATTGTTTGTTCGCATTGTGCTAATAAACGTTGCTAATTGCTCATAATTCATTACATAAGTTGAAAGAAAATTTCATTAACCTTTGTATAGTTCTATATTAGTGACAAATGAAACTGTTTGGTAAAGCGTTATCATATTTCATGCAGGAAAATTAGCTGGCAAATTGTATGAACATATGAAAAGGGATATTGCAGCTACCAAAGTACAAACTGTATTTCGTGGATACTCGTCTAGAGATGCATATATCAAGATGAAAGTCATTGCAATTACCGTGCAAGCTGTCATACGGGCAACGGTTGCATGTAATGAATTCAAGCATAGAAAACAAACAAAAGCAGCAACTACAATTCAGGTTGAATTTCATACTACCATTGGCTATACTCTTAAATTTTGATGAATGATATCATTTGTTTCTTTCTCCAGTGCAACTGGCGGTGTCATAGAGATCAGTCGCACTATAAGCAACTGAAAAAAGCATCAATTCTCTTACAAGGTAAACGAAGGAAAAAAGCAAACGCAATAGAGCAAGAAAAGAGAGAGATGGTAATGCTCTTCTACTGTTCTTGCTATTAGAGTTATATATACTTTACATACTTTTAATATTGCTCTTTTAATATTTCTCTAAGCTATTAATGTTCTGAGCTTCAATATATCTCAAAGTATAGCATGCATCTTCTTCATTCGTGTATCTCTTATGTCTTAGCTGCTTTATCAGATGAGAAGAGAAATAAATGAAGAAGAAAAACTCAAGAAGCAAGTGGAGGAACTCACGTTATCTTTGCAAAAGGAGAAAATGGCTCAGGTAAATATGAAAATAATTACCTCTATTCTATCTTTTATATCTGCTTATATGTATAACTTTGTTGTAGCTCTAATAAAGATATACCAGAGTATTAAATTTGTATGACACGATTGATTCTGATGTATGTTTGCGCAAATGATGTATGCAGACCAGGATGAAAGAAGAAAAGGCCCAAGACATAGAAAGATTACACCATTCTTTAAATGCTATGAGAGCAAAAGTTGATGAAGCAACAGCTTTATTGTATAATGAACGAGAAATTGCACAAACTCTAATTGAAGATGCTCGCCGACTGATGACTCCCGTCAGAGATTCTGTTCAAGATGCTGAAAAAATTCAGTCTCTCAACTCTGAAGTGGAAAATCTTAAGGTACTTTATCTCTTATATTAATTATTTGACTTATGTTATACATAAAGTCCCTACTATAATGAGTATGAAACTTATTATCCTATTAATCTACGTGAGTGTAAATGTAACTGGTAAATCACAGAAGCACGCACACACACTATTACAGTTCTTAAAATGATTTTGTAACCTTTATCATGTCTAGGTCTTGCTGCGGAGAGAAAGAGAAAGAGCTGATGATTTTGAAAGGTTATATATGAAGGCTCAAGAATCAAGTGAGGAACAAAATAAGAAGTTGCTGGAAACTCAAGGAAGAGTTGATCAATTACAAGAGTACTTGAATAGGTACGTAGAACTTGTCCATAATATCTCAAGAACAACTCGATTTATATTCAAACTTCAATGCTCTCGGAAAGGAAAACCAAGATTAATTTTCTCCGCATGCCTTAATTTGGGATAGATAATGTAAACCCTTATTTTCAATGCCTTTGTCCCATGGTAGGATGTGCCAAATGTATGTATGATTGAAGATATATAAGTATATTGCAATCGTCTTGTAAAATAAAGAAGTTATTCAAATATATGTGCAATTGAAGAATATTAGGTCATATAATAGAAGACCCGTAAACCTTTTATTTCTGAAAACCCTTATAGAGAATAGTGATTTAGTCCCTCGTGTGATCTACTCATGCTGTATCCGATTTAGTGTACCTCAGGATGATGGCAAGTGTCTCAGACCAAGTCTCGGAGTTGAAATCCTTCTTGTGCTCATCAAGTTCGACTCACGCTTCAATAACTAGAGATCATCAAGACGATGATGCTCTTGATATTATGGAGACTTCATCAAGTGACTCAGATTTCACCTTTCCAGCTCCGGTCTCGAATTCGGAATCCTTCTCTTCCTTCCAATACACAGACGGACTCCAATTGATGGTTCAAGATATATCAACCGCTGAAGATCTCGGTTAGTTTTGACAGCTTGATTTATTGAACCCTAAGTCAAGAGAGCGACTGTCATAGGATCTCTTCCTTATAACTGGAGGTGTTTTTTTTTTTTTTAAAGCTTATAACTGGAGGTGTTCATTTGTGCAGGACTTGAAAAGTCAGAGACTGAAAAGGAACGTGCATTTGACGATTTCTTTTGACGAAAACTAGGGAGGGTTGATGATAAGTATGATAGTCATTATCATTTTGTTAGATGCATGTTGTTGATATTAAGTAGCTAGGTTAAGTAGAGATAGTCAGATTCTTTTTTATTACTTTTCCTTGAAATTCCATATGTATAGTCGTACAACTCAAGCAAAACTAGAAAAACTCATTTGGTGTATGTTTAACACCACTATCTTCACTTATATGGTGAATTCATATCATGAGATGCGTCGCGACCTTCCTAAAGGGAAATAACAAAAAAAAAAGGTAATAGATAACTAAGTCAAATACTTAATATGGACTCTCCCAAGCTTCTACCAATCGCAATTTTAGGTTTTGATTTTATTATTTTAACATGAAATTTACTTCAAGGAGTCATCACTAATCTATTAGTTCCAAGTAAAACGTGGGAGAATATTTTATTTCTATGAACTAGAGATATTATGGATACTTAGACTTGGTTATGCTAAATAAATCGGTGTCATTTCGGTACATTTTTCTATTTAGAATTTTTTTTTTTGCATGCAGTTTTGGTTGATTTGAACCCTAGTCTATTAACAAGTGAGAGGAGATCATTGGTGCGCAATCAACTAATAGAACACTCAATGAATCAAATCAGTAAATAACTTTTTAGAAATGGGGAAAAGACCTTGAAGCTTCAAGCAAAGCAAAAGCTCTATGAAGTCTAACATGTCAGTGTTCTACAAAGTGTTAACTCGATACATATGCATGATCTAAACATGATTTTCTAAATGCAATCTACTTAGTTCTTCTTGGGTGTTTCTTTTTTAAATAAAAATTAAACTATATGCAATGCAATTTCAATTCAAGTTATGTTTATATAATTTTTAGTGACATGTGACATGAACTTAAATGCAATCTATATGTGACCTAATTTTAATAGTGGGCAAAAGAATTATAAACAAATATAATATGACATGCAATCTAATATACACAAGTCTAAGTATGTAATCTAAATAAAGTGAATAAAGGACTTGGATATGATGTTGTGGAAATCATGATGACATGGACATATGAAACTAATTCTATATGGAATATTCAAGTTTTATTGTGTGATTTTCTAATTATGACATGAGTCCTGAATAAACAATTCTATATTAGGACATTAATATAAACGCAATCTACCCAGAATCCTATGTAAATTATTTTGTATGTCATAATAGTAAATTTACTAAATAAGCAACATATATTATAAGCCCATACAATTCACATATTCACTTCAACCCTTAATAAGAAACAAGAGGAAGATCGAAACCTTGATTGTACGCAATATATAGAATTGGGAAATTTCCTATTTGGGATATTACTAAACTCTGCAATGAAACGAAGCCAAAATTGAATAAATTCTAATCTAGGCAATAAAATATATGAGTTATTGACACCTAATTTTTCCAATATGGTAATTCACTTTTGGTTTAGTTAATGATAAAATTGTCATTAATTAAAAGTTAGAAGTTTCTTTTATTTATTTTAAAAGGAAAAATAGAGAAAGAAAAGAAAAGAAAAGAAAAAGAGAATAAGGGAAAAGGAAAAAGTATAGATTATTATTTATATTTTAAAATTTTAATTAATTAATAAAAAAACAAAAGAAAACAAAAGAAACAAAGATAATCAGATCACGGACTGGGCCTGATCGGTCCGGCCCTTTCCCCTTCACGCCGGCAAAGCCTGCGCGACTTCTTTTCTTCCATGGGCCGCCCTTCCAACCCAGCCCATATCTATTCTTCTTTTCTGCAGCCCATCTCACCCAAGCCCACGCCTTACTCTCTCTGATTTTATGCTCGCCCCGAATGCATTGGAAGAGGGAGATCCTCACCGACTCCCCGCCATTTGGAGCAGGAGCAAGTGGACTGACAGCGGATGGGAGAGGTCGACGGGGCAGAGGCAGATGACATGGGCAGACGAAGAGGACAACAAAAAGACGAAAAGCAAGAAAAGAGAGAGAGAGGAGTCTGGAGTGTTTTTGGACGGAGAAAGGGATAGCAAAAAAAAAAAAAAAGTTGAAGAAAAAGAGGGAGAACAGGGAGGTAAACGTGAGGTCTTCGGCCAAGAGGGAAGAGAAAGGAAGGAGGAGTCAGTCGGCAAAAAAGGGGAGAAGAAAAGCAAGAACAGGAAACAAAAAAGGAGATCGGTTCTCGACACTTATCGGTTTGAAGCCTTTCGTTGCTGTACCTTCTTGCGTTTACGCGGAGCCGCCACCATTTCCAGGTAAGATGCCATCCGTCGCCTTGTTACGTTTTTCTGCCCCGAGGATCGGTCTAGGGGCTTCTCGTGTGACGACTAGACTTGGTTCAACTCTCCTTGAACGCGTCCATCGATCGTGGCCTTGGATCAAATAGGGTGCCGTCCATGTGTTGTTGTTGTTTTGTTTGATTTTGTTAAATTTTTTTTTTTTTGTTGCTATTATATTAGGTCATTCCCCTGTTTTTCTTCTTCAAAACCTCTCAACTAGCCGTGGTCGAACGTCGGTCCGTAGAAGCTCTTGGTCCTTACTCTGGCTTTTCAAGCGTTGGATTTACATCTTGCGTGTCCCATTACGTATCATAGTTAGGAATTTAACGCTGTTTTGGCCCTACAAGCGAACGCCACTCACCGTATCCCGCCTGTTCGATGAAATGCTTGAATGAATCTGTCTTGGTTCGAGTTGTTTTACGAGATTCGAATCGCTCGTTAGTGGAAAGTATGTGTCGTTGCCGGAGTGTCACCGGCGACCCGATCGTTTTTCGGACCCTCCAACACGTCCACCGTGACCCTGCCGCGAAGCAGGAACGAGCAGAGTGCCGAATGACCGAGCCACTGGCAAATCCCTTGAGTGCAGGCCGTCCACGGGTGGCTTGGGCCTGGTCTCTCTTTCTCTCAGAATCCTGGGCCTGGGCCGGCATTTAGTAGAGGGGAGTTCCTTTTTAAAACTAAACCGAACTAGGCTCAAGCTGAGCCTAGTTCGTGCTTGGCAGCCCTGGCCTCGGCTCAGTCCGAGCCTGGCTGCTGTTTCTTTTTTTTTTTTTCCCCTCGTTGTGGACCGGGCTCATTTTGAGCCTAGTCCCCTTCCACAGGAGGCCCGCGCCTTCTGGAGGGGGTTTTGGGCTTGGCCCGACCCGGGTATTAATATATCATAATAATAATATAATATTTTAATTAATATTTTTACTAAAAATATCTATAAAAAAAGGGAAAAGCAAAGTTTTGATAAGAAATGCCAAATTTGCTTGAAAAAATCAATTTCTAAATTTAGAATTGGCCTTTGTTAACTAAGTAACATCAATTTTCATAGGAAATCAAACAATTGGCATTGTAGGACCATTATGTGCTTTTGCTCCTTAGCCTAATTGCATGTCCAATTTAGCTTTGTATGTCGACGTCTAGATGTATGATTAGGCTCGACATGATTTCATGTTCCCTTTGAATTGAATGGTCTAGTGTTAGATTATCAAAATTTATGCTTGATGAGCTATAGCGTGATGATGACATTTGCAATTGTGGCATGTGTAGATTAGATGGCGGTAGACCGATGTCCCTCCCGTTCTTATTTTTGTAAGGCTTTATCCTAGATTCATTAGGATTTTATTGATTTTTAAGGCATGATTAGATTAGCATGTATTTAGTCTAATGAAATTATTCTAGACTTAAGATTACGTTATCTAATAAGTGATTACAGTAAATTTAAATTAATCCATTAGGTCATAGTTTCTTTTATCTTTAAACAATCAGCTTCTGAGGGATCATGTCTTGAGGCTTTATAATGAGTCCACGTATTTCTAAATACCCAACGAGTTGCGAGTTTTACATTCTTGTCATTAGATAATCACGTTTAATTATTTGAGTGTTTACTTATCGCAACATATTTCAATACCTCGATTGTTTATTTCTCGCACCGCCTTTCGATAAATTGCTTGTTAATTTATTTTTCTAGATTAATTTTTCCTTAGTCTAGATTCGAATGAAAATGATTCATACAAAAACTGAACACTTAGAGACTTTGAATGACATTTTAGGGCTTTAAAAGAAGATAGCATGACCACTTTAGATTAAACAACCAATTAGTTAGGTACCGAAATGGCATTAATAGAAATATTGGTGTAAACGAGTCCCCGGACCTTAGATTCTCTAGTTCCATAGAGATCGAGACGGCACTCATACGTTTTAATCGGTTTCTAGCCGACCCTAAGAGGCTAGCAGCGACTCCTAGAAATATTTTCGGTTGTTAAAGAACTTTTAAAATCAAAACACCAAAACGTCTCGCCATATATGGACTTGGGAGAGTCTGTGCTCGAAAGGAATGGATCGAATCAGATTACGATCAGACGTTGCTTTTAAGCCGTTTTTTAGGGATATCGATTCATGTCTCTTAACATTTGTTACAGTCCCCCTTCGTCGGGGAGGTTCGGGTAGGTCGCGACATGAGTTGACAAGTTTTGGCATTTTTCTTAATTAAAATTTCGAACTGGAATCAGGAGGACAACGAAGAGAGTTCACGGCCAAGGCAAAGAAGTTTACAAGTTCAGCAATGACCGTTGGGGTTATTGCACAGACCCCAGCAGACAGGACAAGGACCGGCCAAGCTACTAGCGCATCAAGTTTGAATTGATGGTGCCGTTGGAACTTTGCTTGGCGCCAAACGATGAGCCGAGACAAGCAGGACTATCACTGGCCTCGGGACTGGAACATTTGAAGCGAAGTTGGGGTTGCTGCAGGACGTCAGAAAGGTTGTCGGAACTTCATAGTCATGGTGGCGAGGGTGCTCGGGTGCGACAAGAAAAACCGCAGGCCATCATGCTAATTGGAAGTGGTGAGATTCGCCGGGAGGACTGTTTTGCAGTGGCTGAGCTTGCTGATTGGTAAGGCAAGAAGATGGGCAGTGCTGCAGGAATCTATCCAAGGCTCACCGGATGATTTTGGGGTCGTGGGTACGATGGCAATGCTATGGGGATTTGCTATGAGAGGGACGACGCCGTAGCGTGATGAAGCTGGTGGTGGAACAGGTACGATGGCAGAGTTATCGGGAGTGGCTGCAAGAAGGGGTTGGACGCGATAGCGTGATGAAGCTGGTGGAGCGCAATGGAAGAACACCCGATACAGGTTCGACGTCCTGCAAAGCAAAGACAAAAATGAACGTTCTTTTTCGTCACGGGAAAAATAAACTCTCTTCATTGTGTTTCTCTTCAATCATACATATCTGCCCCCGTTACACTATGGGGGTTTTATAAATCAAGAATATTACCTTTTCCCTTTCCCTTTTTGACCGAAATTGCTTGCTTAATAAAGGAGGTATATGAATTATTTCCTTTTGTGACGATGGCTGGTATACTTCTTGATTTGTATTCCCCATGCACATTATGTTGGATCTATGTCATAAAATGATTACACAATAATTACATATTAGGAATTTCAGTTATATTTTCATTCTAATCGTATAGTTAATGGCAAAGACGTACTTATTCATTTCTCCAATTATTTTCATATGAATAATTCTATAAGATTAGTTGTGACTGGATTCATTTTTGAGACACTAAGAAGATATGTGATGGCTTTAGATTGTTCCTGGTCGTCAGATTATTGAGGGGATATTAATGATCCTGTTGAGATCAATGTGTTTGTAATTTCACCATGTAGGAATAGATTTTGTGAAGAAATTGACTTACCTCTTGTGTGTAATTATAAAAGAATTATACATGAATCACGGTTGAGACACTAGCACATATTAGACGAATCTTCTACTCAACAGTAGTCTGAATATAATCATGGGATAATTATCTTTGTTTCACAATTAAATGCTGATCATTTTCTCAAAGTTAGAAAGATTGATTGTCTAGAGAGGAGAACGTCCATTCCATCATCTACCTTTTGTTCTTATTTTCATAAAATGAAGATGGTGGGAGTTATCTAAAGATAATCACTCCCACCTCTTCAAATAGTGTTTTCTCAACGGACCCCATCATGGGTGTAGTCGCCATTTCATGAGTGAACCACCAAAATATTACATCTCCCACTTGCATATGAGGGGCTTGATAATGTTTATCAAAAATATAAAGTATCCAATATTCATTGACTTTTGAAAATGATTAACACTGGCAAATAAGTCATGCAACGAATGAGTACACTTGTATATATGAGCTCAAGATGTACACCTATTACAAATAACATAGCCACTACTACTTTAAAATTTAATAATGTTTCACACTGCTCTAGACATATCTTACCACATTAATCTAAGTATACCTATACCTTGAATGTTACACTTGACTATTCTTAAATCATACTATATTTACAATTATATCTGAAGCTCCAAAAAATAATATAATCAGTCGACCAGTAAACACATGTTATAAATGTAAAACAATAATAGTATTTCTTCACACTCATATCTTTCTCCATTTCAGAACATTTGCTTTGCTAGCTAGGCACATCCTAGATATCACGAAAGCACTTGTCACGACATGAAATATCTTAGACAATTGAAACTACAATAAAGCATTCCAGAATAAGTTCTAAAATAGTCAAGTTTACAACCCTCGATCTCATCTGAAATTCAAATCTTATAAATGGATAAGTTTTTCCTATAAACTCCAATAGTGTTCAATTATCATGAACTGCAAGTTGTGGCTTGCAATTTTGATGAGGCCAATCTTGTAGGGCAAGGTTGATCTGGAGAGCTCGTGCATCCAAAATTGCACCACTAGTCAATTCATCCAGATACGAAATAGATGCATCGTGAAAAACTTCTAAAGATGTGATTGTAACTTAGCTGTTCTACATTCTGGAAGGAAATCTACAAATATAGATACTTTCTTGCATGTAATGAAGAGAAGAATTTCCAACTTCTTCAGACCCATCAAACATGCATTTAACTAGAAGTTTTATTCAACATTAACTTGGTTGTTATTGGACATAATGATTTTTTACCCAGGCTAGAAAAATTATGAGTTCCAAACATCTATTTTTTCTTGAAAAGTAATTCTAATAAAATAACAAATAATACACAAATAAATAGAACACATCTAACAAGTAAGACATTTAACCGATGTACATTATGCCTCAATCCATGTACCCTCTCATGTTCTTATGTTCATATTTTTTAATACTTAAACAAATACTTGATATTCCTCATGTCATATTCAAGTATTTCAAGTGGAACCTTTGTGATAGTCCTTACTGAACTGAATAATGATCGTAAAGCCAGTTGCTTCTCACCTTACAAGCTATAATTTTCAATCCTTGTCAGAGCTCCTCATTGGTGCCGTTAATTCCTCCCCACCTAATGCATGCACTGAATCTATACTTGCCACCATTAGACACAAAGTAGTGAGGTTTAAGCCAATGCCAAATGGAGCTCCAACTACGATGAGTCATTTCAGGTTACCCTTACATTTGTTCTGTGTACACGACTCTTGCTTAGGAAATTCTTATGGAAGGATCCTGAACTGGGTTCGAGTGGTGTTAAGGTAATTTGGTCTGATGTTTGTCTTCCTAAAGAGGAATGGGGTCTGGATATTCATCGGCTTAGAGAAAGCAACAGGGCAGCAATAGTCAAACACATATGGATCCTTTTTACGGATAAAGAATCTCTTTGGTGCAAATGGGTCCACTCGACCTTTTTAAAACATAAGAGCTTTTGGGAAACTAAAAGACCAACAACTTGCTCTTGGGCATGGAAGAAGATCTTGGATCTTCGATGGGAATTTAGATCCTTATTCCGATGGACCATTGGTAATGGAAAATCAGTGTCACTCTAGTTCGACTCTTGGCACCTCAGAGGATCCCTCAATACATTCTTCACGGACAAAGAAATCTATCAGTAAAGTTTCTCTAGAGCAACTACTATGGCTGAGTTTTGCTTGGCAGACCGTCCCTCTCCTTTATATGATAGATTGGTAGTATGGGGAGAGCCGCTACCTCGACTTACAAATGCGACGGACCACTTCTCTTGGCTTAGACATTCTTCAAGATTATTCTCCACGGCCTTAGCCTGGAACATTATTCGGCCTCAACGTTTGGCGGTTCCGTGGCACTCTTTTGTTTGGGATAGGATTCTCATTCCGCAGCACTAGTTCCACCTCTAGCTCATGACCCGTAATAAGTTATCTACCTAGGTATTTCTATAGAATTTCATAAGCGAATTGTGCTTTTTGTAATCATTGACCGGATCCCATAGACCACTTATTCTTTGGATGCCCTATCACGAAACAACTAGCACAATTCTGGGCAAGTAACTGCAACCTCCTGTGGTGATGCTTATCTTGGTCTCAAACACTTACTTGAACAAGAAACTCTATATTCAGGAAATGCTTTCATAAGAGCATATCTAGGTTTTCCTTGGGAGCACTTTGTCACATTATTTGGAAGGAAAGGAATAACATGTTGTTTAGGAATGAAAATATGACTATGCCAACCATGAAGAAAAAGTTGATCAAGATGGTGAAGGACAAAGCTTTCACCCTCCAACCCGTACTTGATTCTCCTAGAAATAGGCGCTTGCAAAGAAGTTGGGGCATCGACCCTATTATCTTTACTATTTTGTAAATTTAGTTTTATCGCCCTTTAATGGGCTTTGCGCTTATGTATTCCTTGTAAACTTGGTACCCTTCCACTCATAAGTGTATCCTTAACACTTTGATTGCAAGTATTTGTGGTGCCAAGTTCTTTAGCCTTGTACATCCTCATTTGGTAAAGTCAATACAATTCTTAACTTACCAAAAAAAGATATAAGATTGATTGAATCACACATACATATACGGAAGTCTCTAGAACAACAACCATCCCGCCGACAAGACTTTAAAGTTGGATGTAAAACCTACAGTAATATACAAACTGTTGGCAAAACAGAGGGAACACTTTTTAAGCCACTTCGTAAACTACTCGGAAATGGAAACAGGATAAAAAGGGATTTAAGATAGTCATTACTCTAATCTGTTTGCTACTTCATTCACGGTAATTTCATGAATGTTCAAAACACTCAACATGAGAGATAAGCTCTAATCTATATAGGCTATCCAAATTACAAGTTCCAAACATTTATTTTGCTTGACAAGTAGGCCCAACGAATAATCAAACAAATAGAATATATCTAACAAGTAAGACATTTTATTGTGCACATTAAGCCTCAATCCCAGTACCCTCTCATTGTTCTTCAATTCATCTTTCAAATGCTCAAACAAATACGTTATGTGTAGCACAAGGCAAGTCACTTGTCGGCAAACATCAAGAAAAGAAATCACACATTTTATCCTCACAATAATAATAGAACTCGTGCTTGTTTTTTGTTGATTATGATATTTTCATGGCAGCATGCTTAACACAATTACACCTCCTATTTTGAAAGGTTAAGTCACTCCAAGAACTCATGCTCACACCAGATGAAAACATCACACCTCCACGATAACAAAAAAAGAAAAAGCAAAACATCAGTTTTGTGCGAATTTTATTTCTCTACTCAAGCTTTGCACATGCACTACATAATAGTTAAGTCACTTTTCACATGATATAAAGTTAGGCCTTCTGAATTATTCAACTGTAAGACACCTTTGGTAGTGGCACCTGAAATTAATGTCTAAAGTGAAAACATTAAATTAAACTAATCATCCTATACACAAATCCAAAATCCACAATGAAATTAAGAGATAAGCATACAAGCCTTGCTTGAGGGTGCACTCCATAATGTAATAATTGTGCTCATCCAAAGTTTGCTACAACAACATGGCAGAAAACGTCATGTGAGTGTGCCATGCTAGCTTAATTTAAGATAAAGTCAATGAGAATCAGATAAACAGTATTTCAATAATAAAACCATCTTCAAATATCGGTTAACTGATGCTTACTTATATAGTTATTACAACCCACAAATAATGCCAACAAATTTTCCTGACAAATCAAAATTATATAGGCTTAAATACTATTTAAATCATTTGGACAAATTAAAAAACCTCCCACTATAATCATTACATCTTCCTTTGCATCATTTCACCTATTAAGCTCAATCCAAAATTTCATATCCAAAAATATATTCTTACGGTCCATTGTTTAATCCGGAACAAATTCATTATGTATCGTATACGTAAGCTAGAGAGATGCGCAACAAACTCATTTTCGACATCCTGGATATCCAACAATCAATAAGATGCACCAAATAATACTACATGGAACCACCAACAGTTTCATATAAGAAAAAAGAACAAAAAATGGGGCAAACTAGCTCAGTAACATCATGGCATAAGATAACACAGAAAAACGTAAGCACCTAACCAGAATGTCAATCACAATAGCTCAACCTCCACAATATTCCAAGAACTAATTACAAGTCCATCTTAATCTGTAGGCCAAACTAAACAATTCAAATGGCCAATTGAAGAATCTAGCTTTACCAAACAAGAACATTGCTCAAGAATCAAGATTTCCAAGTCTTTGTTACCAAAGAAGTTGGTAGTGATTAGTAGTCAGAACAACCTTTAAGATCCAAAGCTTCCAATCTCTCCATCTGTGAAGCTAAAACAGAACCCGCACATAGTCAATTCTCATATTTTAATTCAAGAAGGCAAATATAAGACATCCAAATGAAAGAAAACCCGCCTTGATTTCCCTCCAACCTCTCCAGTCTTTCATGCCTTTGCTCCAAGACAGATAAAAAATGAACAACTCTCTTGATATGATATTTATTGCTCTAAGAATCTGGAGGATACCCTTTGCCAACAGAGCCACCCCAAACTTGGACAAAATCTCCATAAAGTTTTGCATTATCCAACTTGAGAAGCCTTATGTCTGGCATGCTCTCAAAATCTCCAACTGTACCAAACAACATTCAATAACATGGACAGCTAAAACATCTAAAAACCTAGACAACAAAAAAAGGAGAAGAAATATGATTTTATGAAAATAAGCAAGCATGAAAAAAAAAATCAAACCCAACCGTGGGTAGCTGTGTTGTTTAAGAGCTTATCCCTCATCGCCGAGGTTGAAGGTTCGAAACCTGCAGTTACTAGCGTCTTAAGTGGAGGGCCATGACATTGAGGTCTTGTGCCAGTATCTCCCAAGATATAGGGTCCGGCCCTTTGGTATTGTCCGGGCACCAGGGGGGACTGCTCATGGTGGAGTCATCGGTTACCAAAAAAAAAAATCAAACTTGACCTCAAATAGACATGAAACAAGCCAGTAATACTCCGACAAAGATTCAAAGTAGTAATATAAGGGATTTAAATTAAAAGCTTAAAAATATACTCTAGCAGAGGCAGTGGGAAGAGGCGGATTTGAGCTCGAGAACCATGAAGTGCGACTAGCATAGCTCTTGAAGGATCACAACTACCTATAGATTCCTAGAGGCTGGGGTGACGGGGTGAAAGTAGCGGATCTAAGTTCGAGATGGGACCAAGGGGGCCTCTTTTGAGAAATAGAGAGTGGGCTTCCTTCGCTTCTTGTGACATATATATATATATATATATATATATATATATATATAGAGAGAGAGAGAGAGAGAGAGGGAGAGAGAGAGAGAGAGAGATGAAGATGCATTGTAGCATAAGAGTGATCGCTTTCCTGGGCGGTCCGATGCTCCCCACAAATAGGGAACATAATTGATGGGACCAATTCCCCGGTCTCTAAGACTAGGAACCAGACCAACTAGTCTAGGACTGGACTGAATCAGACCGGACCCATTGGTTTCAGGATTGCTCCCGGGCGATCCAATGGGCATCGTGAAAATTCTAAAAAAAGTTTAGTTTCTCTAATTTTTATTTTATTTTTTGGTAAAGTTGGGTAAATATTAAATTTCACAAATTTAAGTTGGGTTCTTTTTACTTTATTTTATATCTTTATCTATCCGGTTTGGTCCAGCCAATCCTAAGAATCTGAAACCGAACCGTCTGAACACTGATTCCTAGTGAAACCAAGGACCAACTTCGATAACTGGACCAAATCCGCTAGTGTGGACTGTTACGGGCAGTTTTGGTCGGTCCAATTTGCTCACTCCTGTTGCAGCATATCATAAGAAGAAGAGATGATGTTGAAGGAGAGAAGGACTTCGTTTGAATAGGTAGTAGAAGGAGACAAAGAAAGACACCATCAATTAATGAAGAGATAGAAGGGAGGCAAAATTTTGATTGGGGAAAAGTGGGACGGCTCCATGTTTCACTTCCTGATTGGGCCGGCCCACGGTGAAGTGGAGTAATCGGCCTAACTAACATTCCTTAGTAGATGGCTGGACTTAAGCAGGCGCTGGGAAGGCCCAGTTTGTCGGGTGAGCTGCGCAATCCAGCCGTGCAACCCACTTCAGGCCTATTTCAGCACCCATTGGGCCTTTCTCAGCCCTTCTCTTCCAATTTCAGGGCTATGTTCATCCCTTTAGCCCCCTTTTGCCTGCACAAACATCACGTTGGGAATAGAAAGTAATTTACATTAATTGTACTTGACTCTAAATGTATTTCCACTCTATATTTATAGAGGTGTTGTAATTTTTTATTTAGTAGTGTAGAAAGTATCACATTCCTCTCTTTTTCATCGTAATTCTCAACTACATCTTTGGAAATCCAATGAAGTCTTAAATATCCAAGCAATCCCTCTAGATATAGAAATTAACCAGCCATAGAGATTTCAGTCGTTCTTATCACTTTCTTCCTCAACAACTCACGAGAATAGACCATATCTTTCTCACTTCATTCATATTCTTATATGAGAATACATTAGCATTCACGATCAATGTCAACCTAACCAGACAAATCAATCAATATAATATTTTTCTCTTCCTTTCATGTCCCTGGTGATCAGCCCAGAACAGTAATAGCTTAGCTACCATTTCTCTATTGCCGCAACAATCCAAAGTCCAAAACTTATTATACGAATGCATTCACGATTTGAGGTTTTTCTTGCTCTGAATCCGCACAGTTAGAGGATTTTCATTAGCCACAATCATCATCAACTTACATCACATTGCTCATGCCTCATGCTAAGATCCATTTCGACTGGACAGCAAAACTTTATTAGTTAGTAAGGCAACAAAGTTGATGAAATCACTCCATGAATAAGGTTAAGGAGAGATCCAACTAGAGGACGAGTGATTCGGTAGAGACGAGCAATTAGTTCGCAAGCACTTACCTTGTTGTCGTGCATATGCTGCCTCTCTCTCTCTCTTCCACCTCTTGTCCATGCTTAATCATGTGCAGCCAATTTTGTTCTATTTTCTTTTCTTTTTGTCATTGTTTTCTCCACAACTATTTTGAATCGGTCAAAATCAGCGCTAAATGACATAAGACTCGAACCCATCATTGCACACGTCACCAAGCATTCAAGAATGGAACTTCATCCCTCCAGACCAAATCTTCAAACATAAAATCATGAAAAAAAATTCTAAATTAATAAGGATCGTGTCTTCTCTTCTTCTCGGACAATTTGGAGATAGAGCACATATATTTAATGCCATCTTGTCTGAAATCAATTTATTATTTTCCCTTTTTTTCCCTGCTTATTTATGTAGCACGTGTTGGTTATTAGGTCGAAGGTGAATCAGCATTTCTGTATATGATTAGGGAATATAAACTAAATTTAAGGGCGTGATTGTGATTTCTTAGCCACGTTTGAACTGCCTAATACACTTCAATTAACCTACTCCCACATAAGCAAACAAACAGTAGCTCTCGTGCCAGCTCTTCTTTTAGTGCACACCTTGCGGTACTATATCTTCTATGCAAAAGTTTTTCTTTAACATAAACAATACTAATTGTGATTATTGCCAAAAATTAACTAATCCTTTTTCAGTAAAATTGTATTTAGAATCAGTGTATTTTACAATAAGATAGATGATTGTAAAGAAGACACTTAAACCACTTATGAGTGATCAACATGGAGCGTAAAAATTATTTTTTGTACACATGGCTGATGCAAGAATTTTTCTTTGCATAGATAATGGAACAGACTATATTTTTCTCCAACCATACTTATAATTAGTGGGTTGAAAGTTATGGTTATGAGCATCACATATATATATATATATATATATATATTTGACTGAGCACAAATATAGATAATGTTCATGTGGATAACCGACTGACTACAAGACTGATTAAAGGAAATTTGTTTTTGGAGTAGGAAAATATGACCATGATAGAAATTGATGACGTGTGACAAATAGGTGCTTCTACTTACATAAAACTATAAAAGTAATATGTGCAAAATAGTTAATAGAAAGAGAGAATGATATAAATGGTTCTTAAATTTTACCCTAACGTGTAATGTTATTTCTAGACTTTTACTTGATTCAATATGATTCCTAAGCTATTGGCAAATATTCAATATAGTCATCTGTTTGCTCAAAAGACAAATCGGATATTTTTTGATGACATAGATTATTATACCTAATTTGAGATGAATATCTTATTTGAATAATTCAAGTTTAACATTATTTTATTTTTATGCAATATACTGTTAAAACTCGACGGATTGAAAGCTATATGAGCACCTTCTATTAACTTAAATTAACAAAAGGATGACGTAAAAATTCTCATATATTCTACGAACTACATTTTTTAGTAATAGGGGCTATATTGGGTAAATGATAAGTTCATGGATGACATTACATATTAAACCAAAATTCATGGACTATTTGTGCTATTCTCCTTAATAAAAACTAGTAAGGGTTGAATTTACTAACAATAGTTGAGCCTCGCAACTGGGGAAAAGCACGAAATTTGATTGTGTAAACAGGAGAAATTAAATCTTCATTGGGCGGACTAATGACAACCTACTTATCACGCCGGCAACTACCCTATATCATTCTCAACATTAAAATTCTCCCCCTTGTTGATTAATTTTCACTAACTTAAGCATCAAGGAGTTTCTCATAGGAAAAAAGAAAGCTATATAATGACCATTTATATAATAGATATTTCATTTGCCCATTTCTATACATCAGTATCTTTAATAAACTCTTTATGCGTGTAAATTTTGTAGGATCACTATCAATTACTAGGTCAAAATTTAGCCTAAGACTAAACCATGGCAATATTTATTAAAAGAGGGGGGCCGAAATAATTTAAACTCAAAACATTTTGCTTTGCTAGTGTAGAAATTATGCATAACCATTGCCACTCATCAAAAGAG
Source organism: Melaleuca alternifolia (assembly GCA_019926035.1). Taxonomy (NCBI): domain Eukaryota; kingdom Viridiplantae; phylum Streptophyta; class Magnoliopsida; order Myrtales; family Myrtaceae; genus Melaleuca; species Melaleuca alternifolia. The sequence goes on from JAGKPW010002414.1 coordinate 795,393, forward strand.
TGCACGGTTTAAAATTCAAATAATATACAACTTTATGGATTATCTTTGAAATGGAAAAAAAGGAAATGTGAAAGGATTTTGTACAACTATGAGTAAAAGGACATTAAAGGAAAGAACAAAGAGCGTGGGAACTATCGTCACATCGTGTCAATGAATTCATCACAAAAGAAGGACCTCGTAACTCTTGCCACTCGTGATATGTGTGTATGTGTCGATTGGAGATAGATGCGCTTGCATCATTCAAAAGGGGTCCGCGTATGCCAGGACAAGCGCAAACTCCAAACACAAACACACTGTTCCTCCTCGTTTCGTATCGTCGAGGAAGGTTCCTCCACTTTTCCTCAAACCAAAATAATATCATTTGATAAGAAAGCTCTCCAGCTAACTAGATTTGGGAGCTATTCATCGTCCAAGCCCTCAAGTCATCACGTGAGAAGACTAGCTCTTTAGGGTTTTTTTTTTTCACACTTCATAAACAAAGCACTTTGGTTGAGAGCTTCCAACTAGTAGCCGAAACCAACGCCTCGTGGCTTCCCGTATTTGACCGTATTTCTCGCACTAATTAGCCCAATCGAGAAGACCGCCATGAGCCAGCTAAGTCAACACGGAGTATACCCAGGTCGGTACATGCAGGTTTTATTACAATTAAGCACGTAATGATCCATCCTAAATATTGACAAGAGAGACGAAAATGGGAGGCATATTCACATGATGCGGTGGTTGAAGAGGAAGGAAGCGCCGAATTGATTGACGGTCCTCTGTCCTGTTTGATCCTCGCGCAGGCTTCCAATCATCTGAATGTGATTTAAATTTCAAAGACGCTTTTGGGAGCTTCATATGGTAATCATGAGAAGCGCCTTCTGGTCACTAAATTCGATCGTACTTCAGTATATGATCATGCCCATGGAAAAAGACAGCGATCAGCCCCCTAAGTAAAAAGGCAAAAAAGTTACTTTTTGCTCCTTGGCAATCTGTGTATTGATGGGAAAGGAAAGTCTTTTTAGCCCGGTAGTCGAAGTTGGAGTAGCATGTAGAAATAGTAGTCAGTGTAATAGACCGACTACCAATGCGAGCGGAGCCGACAGAAAAGACAATCACAACCGACCCAGGGGAACAAAATGAATTTTTTAGAACCTTTGATGACTTGGAGGGGAGACGCAGATCGATCCATTCCAGATAGGTAAGTTAAAACCGAGCGTGCTGTCGTTCGTCCTAAATATTGATAGAGTAATGAAAGGATGAAGCATACAGTTAATATGGTTGAAGTTAGATATAGAGATACCGACGTCTACAAGAAGAAAACCCTATAAAGAGGTGAAGAAAAATATTAGGAATATGCTGACGTCATATTTGAAGAATGGGAATCTTTTATCTCTATTAGATCCTCCTATAAATGTTTCCATCATCTTGACCCATTGAAATTATTATGATTGCTTTTGAAATTGCGAAAGAAACCCCCTCAATTAACACAATGGCTATACCGGCTCACTTATTTAATAGCTAGAGATCATTTGTTCGAATCCGTGGATGGTGTACAAATCATTCTAAAGCGAGGTCACCTGACTATATTAAAAGTATGAACTCAACCGGTTCATGAGGCTTAAGATATATCTCATGGACTTCCAGCTATCTAAGCATCCATGCTTGCACATTAGAATGCCAAAGGGGAGTAATTTAATGATAGAGGATCTTTATCCATATTGAATTTAAGTCCATTAATATTAGGATATAAAAACTTGAAATGGTAAGGAATGGTACATAGTAGTTTGGTTGCACCTCTTTTTAAGTTCAGATTATTGTTAATTTTATCGTCGATGTAATAAAAACTTGTATCTTCACCTTTGTATAGGGAGGAGGATACAATGAGTGCCAAAAATTGTGTATCGCACTCACTTTAGTATCAAATTTTTTTGTCGGCTCACTTGAATACCAAATTAGAGAAAAGATGATGACTTAAGTGCCAACAACAAGAAATTTTGGTCAAATTCTGTAGACTGAAGTTGGTATCTCTTATAATAATATAACTAAAGAAAACTCTTGACTTTAGAAAAAGAATAAGCAAAAGACAAAAAACCTCCTCAAATGACTTGGCAAAGCTCTCATTGATGGCTGTCCTCATAGCCATAGGGAAGGGTTTGCAAGATGTAGCCTAGGCCTTCGCAAATCTTGGCAACCCTCTTCAGCCCTGAATGAGGCCTCGATGACTCTCGACAAGGTCCTATTGGCCCTCATCTAGGGTTGGCCATGACACACTCAAATTTGGGGCAAGGGTCATGCTCAACCCCATAAGGGCTAGTAAACCCTCGCCATGGACCATTGAGACCTCGCTGGGGCTAGCAAGGGTCATCAAGCTTTAGGAAGGCCTAGGTGACCTCTATCAACCCTTTCCAATAGCTATGGAGTGGCAAGGGTCTCACCCAACTCTAGATGAGGGCCATTAGCCCTCACCAAGGCCTTGTCTAAGGCCGATAATGGTCGTCAGGCTTCGAGAAGGACCGAGTGACCTCGGCCATCCCTTCTTAATGGTTGTGCCAACTGCCACCAATGAAGGCTTACCCACATCCATTCTGAGTTTTTTATTTTACTTTTAATCTAATCAAGTTTTTTTTTGTAACCGAGGTGATCGGGCCAGCTTGCGCGCACCTCGACTATTCCTCGGGGGAGATTAGCACAACAATCCACTGTCATGGCCCCCTACTTAAATCACATGCGCTTCTCTGGGTATCAATGAAGTCCAAATTCGCCAAAACCAGCTGAGTTACCCATGGATTGGTAGTTTGTATTTTTTATTTCTTGATATTTTAATTTTTGAGTTTTAGATTCTTTTTATGCTTTAGACACTAACTAGACCCTCCGGTGAGGCATGTTAGCTCAAGATATTAATAAAAAAAAGGCTGCATCGGATTTCCTGCCAAACAAATCAAAATTGGTAGTGAAAATATGATTTTTCAAAAAATGTGGCCCTTAAGTGATCTATATATTTTTAGCACTAAAATGAGCACCATACATAACTTTTGGCACTTTTGTATCCTTCTTCTCCTTTGAATAAACGTTATTGATGTTTGAACTTAGTTGTGTAGCCAAATTCTTCCATACGTTAGCAATCCAATGGTCGGTCTATAAGTTATTTGTTACATTAGCTAGTGGTGGACCTAATAAAATTCGAATAAGATAGCGTAAAGTCTTCACGCAGAGAAAATTACATACTGGACTATGCTTCTTTTAGAAGCATGTACTTAAAAGCATGAGAAACTACACGTATAGGAGTTTTAATACTAAAAGATCATGAGTAGTTACTAGTGATGAATGAAATGAGTAATTTCGAGTCCATCTTTAAGTAAATGGTCAAACATCTTTTATTAACACAAAATAAAAAAATGGCCGGTGGAGTATCTTAGAATGTATTCAAATATTGTCGTATCCCTAATACTAACCATTGAATATCTAGTTTAATGTCAATAGTGTAAATTATTAGGCCGGCAGTATTAACGTAAAAGGAGAGTAAGGGCGGAAGTTAATATGAAATGGAAAGGAGAAAGATGAATTCTTCAGATTCTAACAGACAACCATAAGCGTAACTTCTATATGAATTCGCGAAGAACCGAACATGCTTTCTGAATATTTTAAAGATGTTTGTGGAAATAGCAAATAGGAGTGAAAAAAAAAATAATGCTTATGGTCCAAGTGAAATCTAGAGACTAGGTTATACACTGGGGTCATATCATATATTTTGCTTGTTAAGAATACAATAATAGTTAGAAAGATGATTTTTTTTTTCAACTTAGCTGAAGAACAGTGAACTTCTCTTCTCATGAGCGGTCGGCAAAGCATAGCAGAAGATGCACACACGACAATATGAATACGTTTCCAACACGTTCAACTTTCAGAACGTATTCAAAACGGAAAAGTAATATGCAAGTGTCTGTAGATTTTAGATACGTTGAGAGAGAGAGAGAGAGAGAGAGAGAGAGAGAGAGAGAACAAAAACAAAACCGCGTTAAGGAAAAAACCCTGGTTGATAACTACAGCAGCATACATGGAGAGAGAAACTTTGGACTTGAAAAAGTTAATAGTAATTAGATATATAAAATGACTGTCCGCTAGGGGGGAAAAAGGCATCAACTATAGCCGGCTAAATATATGCAGAATATTAAAAAAGAAGGGCTAAATCTCTCTCTCTCTCTCTCTCTCTCTCTCTCTCTCTGTGACTTTTCTTCTTTAAATCAAACGACACACAAGAACCCTTCCCTTCCTTCAAGCAATCCTCCCATGTCTTTTACTTGTCTCTTTTCTCATTATAAGGCCCCTTCTAAGCAAACTCTTTTAGACTGATCTCAACTCAAGCCCACCAACTCGCCATCATCTACCGTCTCAACCCCCGCCATGGAATTCAGCCACTTCGACGACTCGAAAAGCTCCAGCGACGACACCGACCGGTTAGACCCCACCAACGACGAGACAGGGAGCGCAGCAAGGTCCTACGGCTGCGTCTTCTGCAAGCGAGGCTTCACCACCGCTCAGGCCCTCGGAGGGCACATGAACATCCACAGGAAAGATAGAGCCAACAAGTCAAGGCCTGCGAACAACTCAGGCTTCTCTCCGATCCTGAGCATAGGCTCTGACGAGAGCTATACACCCCTCAGATCGTTCCCCCCTACATCGAGTTATCCTCCATATTATTACGGGTCGCCAGAACCGTCCGCTGTCCACAATCCCATGTACTTGCCGGCGTTGATGTGGGGTGCGAGACCCGATCCACATGGGCGAAGTTGCTATGAAAACAATCACTTCTATGTGCCAAGCAATCCATCCGAAGAGAGTACTTACGATGGAGAGGAGTGGCAGTGGGGGCGGAGCTTGCAAGTTGGCCCTTCACATGTGGTAGATGACAACAAAGGGAAGAGATCACGGGCCGGAGCCGAAGACGATGGGTTGGACTTGGAGCTTCGACTCGGTCACGACCCTTAAAGAAATTAAGTACATTAGACGTATGTATAAATACTAACTTTTGCGATGATTCCACTGCCTCGCTCTGTACAGCTTTTGGATTTGTACCGAAAACGTTTCGGTGTTTCTTCTGTAAGAGGAGGAGTTGGGAATGAAGTTATTAATAAGAGGCATTTTGCTTTGCCGTGTCAAACAGCGAGTGTTTGATGATTACACGTGATTGTGGGAGATAAACTTTTTTGTGATGAAGAAGCTTCAGGGTGTTATCCGACACAGGGAAGCTACCTGAAAAAGGTATGATTGTTTTGTCTATCAGCTTACATACAACCCCTTGAGAATTTCCTGCTAGTACTTTTTTGTCCTTCTATTGCTTGTCAAATTCAAAAATGATGTTCCAAATGGAATTGATATCGTCTTTTTTCTGTAAATTTGATCCTTTTGTCACATATCATTGAGTTTATAGAAAAACCCTATTTTGCTTGATGGAACTCAGTTATATACTTGATAGATAGAAAGTAAATAGAAAGTCAACAAACTCATGTTCTTAATCATAATGGTCTGTGTGAATGTTCTTTCCTTTGCCTTGGGGAATTGGTTTTTGGTTATATTTGACAAACCAAACATGTGAACTTAAGAAGCATCAAAGGTCATAGATTTATCAACATTCCACATGAAATTAGCTGTTTTTATGCATATAATTCAGTTAAGATATGCTGATTTTTCCCTTGTGAGGCCACCAAAAGGATTTTTCATCTTAAAAGTTTCTTTTCTGCCCCATTTTGTTAGTTGTCAAGATGACATTCATATGGGGCTAAAATATGACGGAGGGTTAGGTTCATCCATGAGGAAGTAGCTTTTCACTAATTCACTTCACACATTGGTTGTTGTTTTTTTGTCTTTTAGAACTCTATAAATGTTTAGTTCAATGAGTTTGGATTTTAGCTAATGATCATGTACCTATTTTCTTGCTATGTGAAGCTAGCTTAAGAGAAAAAATTATAAAAAAGGCCGCACAGATGTTGCAAATAGAAACCTGGAATTTGGTTGTCTACCTAGATCTTGTGATTCAGGAAATATGTTAGGGAAAGAAAAACGCTTCTAGGTATAACCTAATTTGAAGATAATAAGTAAAACAAAACATCAAGTTGATAAGACATGACTTCTTTACTTGATGGCCTTTCCTTGAACCTTGGATGGTTATTAACATAAGTACCATGATTCGCGCGCGCGCACACAGAGAGAGAGAGAGAGAGAGAGAGAGAGAGAGAGAGAGAGAGCAACATAAGCAACATAAGCAACATAAGCATGCATGACAAATGAACTGGTTATGTTAGGTTATTCCATGATTTATGTCCTAATTTGGGCAAGAACAAATTAATAAGGTCTGAATTCGTACAAAGTTTAGGTTACAGTTCACTGAATCCTAGACCTGCTTTTAATGGTTTGTTTGTGCGCCGGTGCTGTGTCTGTGCACACTGTCTGGATTTTCAAGACCAAAACTAAGTGGTTGGAGCTTGAAAGCTCAGAGGACATGTAGTTTTAGCCACGCAAGGATTATGTTCACTCACTTTATATACCATTAAGTTGTGGTGATCATAGGATAAAAACTGTGTAGAACTTGTGAATCCCATAGCTGAGACATATTATTCACTCTCCAATTTGCCAAATCCTCAAGACTGAACTAATGTCTATATTTTCTAGTATTGTATCTCGATGAACACCTGGTTTTGAACCATGATAATCGTACTAGTTTCCCTATTTGTTAACTCTATTTTTTTTTTCAATCTCTTTGATCTTATCTTTATCTTTAGGCGAGGCCCTACAATTTCAATGTTATTTTCCAGATGAGCCACAAAAGAATGAGATATGCTTTTGTAAAGTTTCACTATATGTAGAGATTAGTATGTGTCTCCACAATCGAATTTTCCAAAGAAAGTAGCAGCTATTGTAAGTTTAATTTTAAGATGGTAGCTAGTGTTGTCTTAGAAGTGTCATCTCTCTCAATGCATGCTGAAACACTACCTTTTCGTCCAAAGTAAATAGAAGGACATACTTTTTAGCTTTAGGACAATGCATCTATCCTGATTTAATGTTGATCGCATGGTTTAGAAAAATCTCAATTCTTTCAACCCATCTATTTTTTGACATGATCATATCGAATTGTTCCATGATTAGTGAGAAACAAAACTAAAATCAACTTCAATGAAAAGCATTTTACAATTTCGCATGTCAAATATGAGGTCAATAAACTTTAGTAGAATTTATAATGAAATCATTGAACTATAATTTCATTCAAAACAATGCACTAAACTTTGACTATTCTGCAATTTATGCACCTTGGTAAGATTCCAGCCAATATTTCGATGAGCTGTTGATCTTTCCTACATGTCACCAATTAGAAAGCTGTCGCATCATCGCAAGGTCAGTAGTTCGCCTAAAAGTTTGCCAATATCCATCCTAAGTGCATCAGCCAAATAAGTGAAAGCTTAGTGATTTGGGTGTTAAGGTGATGAGATCAAAGTTCAGTTTCTTGATTGCAAATTTCACTATAGTTTAACGACCACAAGCGAAATGCATTATTTTGAGTTAACTTCAGTTATAATAAACACTACTTCCTGTCGTCCATATACTTTCATTTATAAAATAGGATTCACGATTTATCTTTACTTCCCCTCTAGCTGAACTGAAGGTTTCATGAGTTTGGCTCTTTCCCAATGCCGGTCTGTAAATGTGAGGTTCAAGAAACCAAAGATTGATCATGGATGTTTAACTTAGATCATTTCCACTATGCTCATCATACATTTCATTCCGCAACTCTTTGTCGTACATGCTACTATTCAGCTTATATGTATGGGAAATTTATCAAAATATCAGCCGAAATAAGTGATAGGTATGCCAATCACCATGAGAGTAGCTGATCTTAGTTGGCATAGTATTTGGAATCGCGTTGTCACCTCTCCCAGTGTTAAATGCACAAATTCTTTTGGTCTATCTTTTGTGGAGACCAACTTCTAACCACTCCACCATTGTGAATTCCTCAGCAGCATCTTACTGATGTTATATGAATCACTAGAAGGAAACTGCTTTTCTTGGGAAGATCTTCATGTAGTTAATGATGTGGCAACTCTTGACCTAATTGGTAAATTACGTAAAAGTCGAAATCAGGCAGAACTCCACTTCAGGTCCCTAACTTATGAAATACTAGAATCGAGTTCTCGAATTTTTTATTTTTCTATCAAGTCCTTGAAGTGTTGCTTAGTTATTCTAATTAAGTCTCTCTGACTTCTAATTTAGTCTGCTAGAGCTGACGTGTTTGTCAGGCCGACACTAGTGCCATGTGGAGAGCTCTACTGCTGGGTTTATGTCGAGAAATCTCATCGATTATGTAATATTTTCATCCTTGGAGAGCGCTAGTCCCACGCATTAGCTGATTGTCCATAGTTACAACGACAAAGAGTTTTCCCACTGTAAGATTGTTGCCGGCTTTGACCAAGTGCCAAGTTCGAATGATCAGATCTAGAATTTGAGGAACTTGATCAGAATACTTAATTGAGTTCAAGGACTTGATTAGACAGATGAACAATACAAGGGGAAAAATATGTTAGTTTGGAGATAAAAAGTGGATTTTTCCCCCTTAAACCAATAGATTGAAACATTATTATTTGAATGATTTTAACATTTCTATTTATCAAAGAAAAAGAGTTTTAATATTTCACATTGATACATTGTCCTAAATATAGTCTGAGAAATTAAGGAAGGAGTTTGATTACAAATTGGGAGACCAACAAGAAGCAATCTAGATAATCCAACTCATTGGTAACTCCTAATATTTTTGATGTCATTTGAAAAATATGAGGCTACTGTCAGACTTATCCAAATATCTGATGTCGGGTGAAAAATATTTGATGTCCAGTGAAAAATATGAGGTTCCTTCAATTGCAAATAAAGTGAGGAAGGTAGTCTATTTTTATTCTTTAAATTTCTTCTAAACGAGATTATTAGTTATGTCAATCTTTCTATGCCAAAAAAACACAAAATAACATCGCTTGACAATCTCAATATGGTAGTAATTTCCTAAGATGATACTTTTAAAAAGATATAATAATGGTCAAGGAACCTAAAAAAAGAAAGGGCTCTCGATGATTACAAGCTCCTAATTACTAAAACAACTAATCTAATGAATATAATTTGATGAAAACTCATTCATAAGCACGTCTTGACCAAGCCGGCATATACATTGAATCTGATGAGGAAGAGTGAGTATTAAATGATGAAATATACATCCTAATTACTCATTCTTTTGTTGGAGTTTCCCTAACTCCAAAGTCCACGAAGCTGGCCAAGCAAATAAAATTAAAAAAAAAAACTACAAACTTAAGCAAAATTAATTAAATCAGAATATGTAAGAATGTTGTAACATAATTCTAGCTAATAAAACTTTGCCCGAACTTTTAATTTACCCATTTGAAATTTTCAAAAAATGAATGTGAAATTAATCAGTTATTCACAGAACTAATAAAGTTATCACCGGAGTTCTCAAGTAGGGTTCGCACCGATAACGAAATTATCAATACAATTAGTCACGCTTAATTAAAATACGCTAGCCTTGCCTTTTGTGTCTTGTGGTCACGTTCGTAGTGTATTAGATTCACCGGCAACGTAAGCCAAGTTTAATATCAATAATTGATTAAGCAGAGAATTTAACAAATCATGGGAATAAATTAAGGCAATAATCTTTGCGGATTTGTTGGGACTGCTTTGCTGACAGCTTGACAAATGGATGCGATTCAGAGCAAACGACCAAAAGCAAAAGAAACAAAAACATTTTCTAAGACCACCAAAAGATGACAACGATGTCACTGCCTGCTAAGTCTCTCTCTCTCCCCCTTAGATTGGACCCAGATTGGTCAATAGTCAACCCTCCACTCCAGAGTCTTATCTCATTCATGAGTGTGATAATTACATTTTGGGACCTTGTTTTTGAGGCATTATCTCAGTCAACATTCTAGAATTCGGTTTTTCTCAATTAACTCCTCAAAGTCAGTGTGTTTCTCAGAAAGCCAGCTATGTTGGAAACCGTTTTCCTCATCTTTTTGTCCTGCCGGACGCATTTCGCCGCTCCATCAACAGTTCTCTCTGCCCCCACCATCCTCCATTTTGCTAGTTTTCCACCCCTTGACTGGGGTTGAGCCATGTTATTTGACGATAGACTTAAAATGCCATCTATAGACACTTTAGGGCCCAATCATGTCGGGCATCACTTGAGATAATAAGGGAAGAGAAAACATTCTCATAATCAGTGAAATTATCAGCTTAAATTTTCAAAATATAATTTACGATTTTGTACAAATTGATTTCACGTTTTCTTCGGATCCACATGACCTCCATCACCGCCATGATGAGCCATGTCATTTGAATTTAGAACCCCAATGTTCATGTCTCGTGGGCCAAACTTCATACCCTAGTTCTTTAACTTAGGACATCATGGCCCAAGCTCAATACTTCGGAGTCTAATCTAACATACTTTGTGCCAAATCAATTATAAGCGGCCTAATCCTTTTATCTTGATTTTAAAGGAGGATCCTCATTGTTTAACCTTTTTACATGACAAACCCTAAAATCATGGGACATCACTCGTGCAGTACATGAGAAATCGTGTGGCTCCTAATAAATTTAGGTCTAAACGAACATGGTGTACATATTAATCATGTCATCTTCTAGAAAGCTAGACATATGACCCAATTATTAGAGGGTTTACTTTAGACATTTTACACATTTGAGATATAATCTAACTTACAAATAAGTAAAAATTGTGTATGAACGTGTATTATCGTATCTAGATGTTAATAATTGTGTCATGTTGATATCGTTAATTTGTTCATCTAACATGTATAAGCTTGTGATGATAAATAGAAATAGTTAATTGCAAACAACGCACTTAATTCTCTCATGGAAATTGGATTGATCCAATTATAACATAAAGACGATCAAGTTCAATTGGAACAAACGTGACTACATTTCGTGTAAACGGGTCATGCCAAGATCATTCACCTTCACAAGTACGAAACATTTCCAGGCAAAAATGGTTGGTTTTGTCAACTATCTTTGGGGGGAAATCACCTTTACGAAAATTGTAATTTGGAAGCGTGTCTATAACAGTGACGTAGTATTGATAAAAATAAACAGAAGGCCAAACTTTATCAACGTAAGCTGTATTGCATCCCCTGTCCTTAAACTCAATTGACATTTTAGTTAGGGAATATACCAAAAGTCCCTTCCCATGACAGAAAGCTTTCGAAAAAAAATATCGGTTTAGACTCTTTAAGTTTTCCCTTTGATAACCACTTTACGCCTAGCTAGACGTCAGTGACTAATATGAAATTACTGAAAAAATTATCTCTATCAATGAGCCGGCCGCGGTCAAGGTTGCGCCACGGTAGCATTGCCCTAGATTCGACACTGGCAGCCTCCGTCAGGCGATGGGCAACCTAAAACTGAGGTCATTCATTGAGGTTTTGGCCATGGGCAACCTCCGGCCCATGACAGCTCGCGACCTTAGACCGATGTTGCAAGCCACCATTATAGCATTGGATCGACTGCAGCCACAGTCACGGCCACTAAAGCTGCCCCACCGCCATCACTGACGGTGCCCTACCACCATCGAGCACACAACAGAGACAAAGTCAAGCTCGTGATCCCATTAGCGAACTAAACTTTGCCATCGCTAAGTTTCATAATTTCAAAATGCCCTCACCTTGTGTCACGTCGCAGCAAAGGGTTCAGGCCACCAATGAGACCAAATCAAGCGCCAACAACCTTGTCTGAGGTCGCGCGAACTTGGGTATGATATAGAGAGTTCACCTTCTTCGGGAAATATCTGTAAATCAATCTTCCTCATCTCCACTCCAAAGCCCGTGACATTTACACATGATTTGTCCACCTGTTTCATACTGATCTGAGTAAACTTGATCTCAAGTTTCGAAAAGTTGAAGAATGAAATATAGCAAACGTCTTTCAATCAATTATTATTTGAATTGCATCATCCAAATAAATGGAAGTTTTTTTACTTCACGAAAGCTTGCTAATTGAACCTTTCAATCGAGCTCTCCAATTGTTCTGAATAACAAAATATATTCCTAACACGAAGAATACTCTCTTCAATGCAAATGGCTAGCATCTCCACTACAAAAAAACTAGAATGTAGCTACAGATTTTGCGACGAAATATTAGAAAAAGTCCTTGCTGAAATTGTTTTGTGACGAAAATATTTTTGTCGCTAATAATTCGTCGCTAAAATTAGCGACGGACAATTTGATATTTCGTTGCTAATTTGCGATGGAAGACAGTCCGGCGCTAAAGTTGTCGCTAAACATTTGTCAAAAAAGTCCTTGCCAATTAGCGATGTCCTAAAGATCGTCGCTAAATTCATCGCTAATAAGCGACTGAACATAGTTGTCACTAAAGCCGTCGCTAAACATTTGTCACAAAAGTCGTCGCAAAGTTCGTCGCTTAAACGTTATCGTCAATTCAGTTACAAATTTGCCACGAACATATGCCGTTGTAAAATTCGTCGCAAAAATCGTCGCCAAATTTGTCGATAACCATTAAGTAGAGTGCGGGAATACCTGTCGCTATTTAGCAACAGAAGTACATATCCGTCGCTATTTAGCCACGAAATTACTAATATTCGTCGCTAATTTGCCACGAAATTACTAATATCCTTCGCTAATTAGCGACGGTATGTGTCTGTCGCTGATTAGCGATGGAATCGAGTATGTTCGTCACTGATTTGCAACAGATATGTACTTTCGTCACTAATTTGCGACAGATATGTACTTCTGCTGCTAATTTGCGACGGAATTGAGTGTGTCCGTTGCTGATTTGCCATGGCTATGTAGTTCCGTCGCTAATTAACGAAGGCTAGGCATAGTCCGTCACTAATTATCAATGGAAAAGAAATACGTTGGCAAATGCGTCGCTAATTATTAATCGTTTGCGGCAAAATTCGGCTCCAATTTGCCTCAATTTTGGGTTTTTGAAGCTTAATTTATGATGAAATTTATCGATATTTTACCAAAATAAAATTTGATTTTTATTACGAACATTGTTTCTGAACGATTGTAATGATACACCGTATTGATTAATTATTTTGCGACGAATTATTTAGGGACGATTTCTCATTTTTATCTAATTAACTAGAAATATGTATTTGTACCATTAATTCTGAAGCACTAAATAAAACCAAGATATCATATATGCAAATGAAATACATTGTGCTCATGAACATTATCCACACGGACAAGATACAAGCTACAAGCTACAAGCACTAAATAAATAGGACTACAAAAAAATCAAAATCAAACACTAATTAGAACTTTATAATTACAATTACTATATAAAATCAAAATCTTGTAGCCAATCTAAAAAAACAAAAATACATCCGCACAACTACAAAACTAATGTCGGTTATCATCATCATCCATGTTGCAATCATACTTCAACTTACTCAACTGAACATATAGGCATTGTCTCTCCAACTGCTCGGATACGGCAGATTATAAGCACCTAATATATGTATCATGCCATAATAATCAATTAATGATAACAAATTAAAACCCAAAAGTAAAAAATACCTTGGAAGTCATCGATAACCAGAGACGAACTGGGAGTGGCCCTCATGAGGAAAACTATATTATATGCATGGTTCGATTCCCAAACATGGTCTTCTAAAAAAAAATTGGTTCAGGGCATAATTGAGGTAGTACTCTACAACCTGAAGTTACTCATAGCACAAACTGTATAACATGTAAATGAGAACCAATTAATACATAGGTTGATACCAGAAAGTCATCGATAACTAGAGACTGCATGTGAGCGGCCCTCATGACTTCTATATAGTCTTTGCATTGTTCAATTCCCAAACATGCAAATCAAAAAATTAAATCAGATAACATTGAGGTAATACTCTACAACCTTTGTTACTCATAGCTTATTGCTGTATAACACTATATGGACTAAGACTTAAGCAAACGGGGAATAAAGCCTTTGACATTGCAGACAACAACCACCCATCTCATGAAGCTCGGTGTATCAAATAACACAAGCATAAATTACATTTACATACATAATAATAATGCAATGATTAGTATGAACCTCATCCTGCTGGACTTTGTGGTGTTGTAATTTCATCTCCCCAATCATCTTCATCGTCAGCTATCTCATCATCATTGTGTTCATCACAATCGGGATTAGTAGGAGGTACATCAAGATCCTTATCATCCTCCATGTCCAAGTGTTGCAATATACATTGCATATTTCTTTCCAAAGACATTATTTTTTCATCTATTTGTACAAGTAAATCTTTCAAATGTCTCACTTCCTTGGACCATAGCCAAATCCTGTCAACTCTTCTTTGAACCAGATACATTGGAGGATGACATGGCAACAACCTTTCTTGCGCATTCCCTTGACAAGGATCCCATTCCAAATATTTTCCCCCTTTTTACCACACACGATGCCTCCACCCATAATGCCATCTAATCAACTGACCCATCAGACGCCCTAGTACCATCACCATCAGCACCACTAGTATTACCCATGGAAAGTTCATCGAATTTTTCCTACATTAGCAATATAAATGAAAATAAAATAATTGTAATGAACTATAACCACCATCAAAATTTTGTTCATTCTTTACTCAAAGTCTAATTAGCTAAAGTTAACAAACCTTAATAGCTCTTGCTTGACCGCTAACATATGTTTTATCTCCTTTTTTTAAAGGTGCGTTCAAATGTTTGAGAATATGTGGGTTCTCTCCCCAATTCCTTGGCTTACAAAATATTAACACAAATGAGTAATCGAATTACAATTAACTTCCTACATGTTTGAAAAACTTACCATTCTTCGACTGTGCTCCCTGATGTTGATAGATCCCCCAGCATATGTGGCTGACCCATCACTAGAACTAAAAGCTCATTTTTTCTTATTCCGTTCACTCGCTCGCTTATGCTTCAGTTCCCCAAATTCTCATCATCTCCATCCATATGTCACTTGAAATATAAAGCGGCTCTTGGCTTGTTTTCGCTTTATCATCACATTTCTCATGCGATTACCAGCCTTTTGTTGAAAATTATTCTAACTTCATTCTCATCCATGTCAGCCCATCGAAAACGCCGCTGCAAGCAATAGAAAAACAACTAAGTTTATTAACCATTCTTTTTTGCTTACAAATAAATAAATAAATAAGGTCATTTACCTTGAACTCATTCCACCACAAGTTCTTTACGTCTTCTAGAGCGCTGCTAGACATAGTGTATGGCCCCCTACAATGATCATTGACTATTTTATTAAGAGCACTCACAACCTGCGTAGTATCTGTGAAGCTACAAAAATATAACCTATATGTTAACTTGACATTCCATAAATAACACCCTAAAGTGTAATTTACATATAAAAACAATAGGGTACTTACGAATCTCCATATGGTTCTATCAATCTCCTCCCATCTGAATCTTGAGCTTCCACTCCCTCATTGTGGCTTTGTTCCGCTGAAGACCCATCACTACATTTGGCCCTTTTGTTTGCCTGTGATAAACTTGCCCAGACATATGACGTATCAAGTCGATCGACATTCCAATGTTTTTTGGTGGTTGAGTGTTGGAGGATGATGTGCCAATGTGTCTTTGTTGTCTAGCATCATGGACATCTCGTTCAGGGTTAGATGTAAACGTGGGGGAAGTCCAAAGCGTCAAGGACAAGGACGAGGCTGTGGATTCTACTATTCTAACTCCACCACCTACATGACGACCTTCACCTTTATACAGTCAAGTACAAAGGTTATTAGATGAATGTATTCACTTAAAAACAAAAAGAAAAAAAATCATATATTAGCGATACATAATGACATAGATGAATGAAACTTACCATTCTTGTTGTAAAGTGTTAGAGGAAGCTCAATTGATAATTTTGAAGATGACAAAACTCTATGACAAGATGACAAAACTCCATAATTTAAAATCAAATACAAAGATGTGGCCAGAACGTGTATCATCTGAAGAGATGTCAGATCTTATATCATTTGGAGAGATGGTAGATCTTGTATCATCTGGAGGTTACCAGATTTTTAACATCTGGGAGATGTCAGACTTGTATCGTTTGAAGGTAGCCAAATCTTTAACATCTGGGAGATGTCAGACATGTATCGTCTATAAGTCAGATTTGGTAAAATCTGGGAAGTCAGAATTATGACTACTGTTTGAGTAAGAGAATATTCTTACGATTCTAATACTTGTGGATTTCAGACAGCATATATGTGGATCAACAAGATTTATTCCCAAGAATATGAAGATTATTATTGGCATATTGGACTCTCTGAAGATCGGGTAAATGTGGCAAGTATTCACTTATGGAAACCAAGATCCTGATTGTATGGGTGACCAGGATTGACGGGCTCTTAACACGATCTGAAGATTGCTTGAGATATTCCTGATTGATTCTGTCCAACGGGTTGATTGGAAGAATTCCTTTGGAAAGTGCCAACGGTCGTATTGGCACGAAGGAGTATTTAAGGGAGATATTTGAAGTCTTTCAGAAGAACGCTGACAAGAGTTTAATTCCAAAGTTTAGAGCTACTCATTTACTGTGCACATACATTGTAAATCAAAAGAGTGTTACACATACTTGTTGTGAGAGAAAAAGACTCTGTGAAGTCTTAGAATTGATTTGTAACTCTTTTGATTCATAGTGGAATCCAGCCAATAGGCTGTCAGCCCAAGAGAGTGAACGTAGGCTTGAGCTAAGCCGAACTACTATAATTCTTGTGTCTTGATCTTTACTCTCTTAACTCTCTGTTTGTGTTTATAGTCCTTCGTATATTAATTGTATTTCACGCTTCACACTCTGTGTATTTTATACTTCCATAAAAGTTTTTAAAATCACATATTCACCCCCCTCTAGGTGATCGCACTAGATCCTTCACAAAGAAAGCTACTGGAGGCTCAGCGAACCAAGTAATTAGCTGCTAGGAAGTTTCACCAAACTCAGTTACACCAAAAGAGATTTAAGGTCATTTAGCTACACCAAAACAGCCTACTACATGTAGACAAGTCATTTATACCAACATAAGCTATACCAAGTGCCTACGACAAACAAATCTAGCCTAAACACTATAACCCAGCGCCCCAACTAAGCCCCAACTGAACTCCAATAGCTACAAGGGCTATTAGAACCTCTAATAGTGAAATTGACTTGCCAACCAAACCCCACCCGAACCCCAATAGCTACTGGAGGCTCGGCCAACCTCTAACCAAACCCCAATCGATCGGCAAAACAACCGAACAATGCACTAACATGCTCCACAAATTTTGACGAAGCAATTCCAATTAACACGAACAACAACAACATCAATTGTAATAGGCAACCACACTAAAATACCATGTACAACTCCCAGCAACCACGACCAGAAGGCACTAATTCGAAAAGTACCAAAAAGATTAAAAAAATGACAGTACTTACAGAGAGCCCGACTTGACGAGCTGTCAGAGGAGCGAACGATGATCGGAGGAGGAGCGGAGGATGAGCTTTGTCCTCGAAGGACACTTCAAGTCAAAGGAGGGTTCGGTTGAACCCTAGTGTACGAGAGACGCGAGAGAAGGGAGGATGATAGAGACGGGAGAGAGGTGACGAGCGGCGGACTGGTGGAGGTGGGGAGGATGATATGCGTCGAACCTAAAACCTTAGTGAACAGAACGCGAGCAAGGGAGAGAGAGAGATGAGACAGAATAGATGGGATAAAAAGTCGCAAATTAGTGACGGACAAGCAGTATCCGTTGCTAATTAGCGACGAAAAAAATTGGTCCATCGCTAATTTGCGAAGCACCAGATAAATCTATTTCGTCACGAATTAGTGACGGACAAGCAGTATCTGTCGCTAATTAGCGACGACTAAATGGACCGTCGCAAATTAGCGACGATAAGGAACTGGTCCGTTGCTTAATATCAACGGAAAAGCCTTAATCGTCGCTAGTTAGGAACGAATTAATGTCCTTTACTAGTTCACGATGACTTGATAGTTCGTTGCAAATTAGTGACGATAATGCACCAAGTCGTCGCTAATTAGCAAGGACTTGATTGTCCATCGCACATTAGCGACGATAAGGCATCGGGCTGTCGCGAAATAGCGATGGATTAGTTTTTCCGTCGCTAATTTGTGATAGATAACCTTTACCCGTCGCTAATTAGGGACAACCTAATTGTCCATCGCTAATTAACGACAACTTGGTAATCTGTCGCAAATTAGCGACAACAAAGCACTGGTCTGTCGCTATTCAGCGATGACTTGATGTGCCGTCTCAAATTAGCGACGACAAGACAATTGTTCGTCGCTAATTAGTGATGAAATGTAGATTGTCTGTCGCTAAATAATGACGGACTAGTTTTTCCGTCGCTAATTTGCGACGGACTAGTTTCTTCGTCACAAATTTGTGATGGATAAGCCATATCCATCGCTAATTACCGACGGGCAATTAGCGACGGACCTTAATTATCCGTTGCAAATTAGCGACGTTAGGGCACTAGTCCATCGCTAATTTGCTACGAATAAGGCCTTTTCATCGCTAATTTACGACATTAAATATTCAGTTAATAATAATCATCTATAACAATAATTATTTGTAATAATAATAACAACAATAATAAACACCATCAAAGTGAATATTTATGATAAAATAATGACTACACATAAAGTTCGAACAACTCTAAAAAATCTTCATCTTCGTCTTCATCTTGCACATTATCGTCATCTTTGTATCCATCTCCCGAATCATCTTCATCCTAATAATCATCTTTATCCTCTGTCTCAAATTGTTCGTCTTCAACACTTTCTAAATTTGATTTGCGAATTTCAGTTGCATACATATCTATCATTGCTCCATATGGATCTCGTAAAGTTGGAATATTGTATTCCTCAGTATCAATGGGGTTACGAACTTCCTCGTGTTGATATGTTTTGTTATTCCAGTGTTTCTCGATTTTTCTTTGTGTTTTGATTTTACATACAATCCTCCAATCAGCTTTGTCTCATTTCAAACTAGGATATGATGTATAATATACTTGAATTACTTGTTGTGCCAAGACAAATGGTTCACATTTTATATGTTATTTCTTGTGATTTATTTCAACCAAATTAAACTTCTGATACACCATCATTCCTTTGACGGGGTTGAACCATTTGCACTTAAATAACACAATGCGCAATAATGGTCTAAGGTACTCTATCTCTAAGATTTCATTCAATAAGCCACAAAATTAGCGCTCAAACTAGAACCATTGGATGACTACACACACAATACACTATTCATTGTGGCTTTTCCCATTCCATAGTCTTGAGTGTGAAAATTATACCCGTTTATAAAATATGTTGGCCAACTTCATGCTCTTGATTTTGGACCCATTGACAGATGATATAGAACTTCGTGCTTTGCAACTTGATCATGATTACTGTGAACCTAAGGATTTTAAATGCAAATTCAATCATAATATATTTAGACAATTCAATGATGTCTGTAAATTCCAAAACTTGGCAACGCTAACCTATAAGGCAACTTACATACATTTTGAACCATGCTGCAAATTGTTTATTACACAAACAATCAAACTCATTTGGCGATAGTCCATAAATTGAATTTTGAAAAATCTTGTTAAAAAAAATACCATTTTACACATTAGCAAAAGTTGGCCATGGCAAATAAATGACTCAAATATATATATATATATATATATATATATATATATATATATATATATATTTGCAAATGTACACTTGCTCGAAGTATGGCTTCACATATGGACAATTCAATAAAATGTATGTATGCGCTGCCATTCATTTTTCGCATGTTAAGTAACGATACTGACATACGCCGTTTGGTCGACCAAGATAATTGACAATAGAGAATGGCTTGCAATTGGGATCAATGGGGCCCTCATCATTTCATCCGGCTCTCTGCCTCTTGCACTGCATGTGTGGCTCAAAATAAGATAATGCAAATGTAGTCACTTCTTCCACAATATATGTATTACCAATTGAAGCTTCAACGCATACCTTATTCTTTACTTTATTCTTCAAATGAAATAAGAACCTAGCATAATATAAAGAAGTTTATCATAACATAATATATAATTAAAGTAAGTTTCAAAACATGAATAAAAAAAATATTTCACTTCTCAAATGGATACTTCCATAGAAATTGTACGGGACCTACAACTTTGGCCTCATAAGGCAAGTGAACTAAGATATCCATTGAATCAAAAAATAAATAAGGAAATATACTTTCTCAGTTGCAAATGATAATTGGAATATCTATCTCTAGTTTCTTCATGTGCAATACTTTTAACATTATCGAGCAAATACCATGAAGAAAATTACTTAAATTTATAATGGCGCCCCATACAAAGTTTGATAGAAATTCTTTTGTCTCTATGGGAGGTAGGCGCTCCATAAATATGTGACAATCATGACTCGTCAAACCCGTCAATTTACATTCATTCAAATCGACACGTCTCCCGAGATTCGAAGTATATCTATTAGGAAAGTGCACAGATTTCAACCATTGACAAACAACACGTTTCCGTTCTTTGTTCAATGTATAAACTGCTTTTGATTTTGGTCTCCTGCTATAAGCATCCAAATCTAGTGTTGGCCGATCCCAAATATCTCTCATGTTTTTTCTTGCATTCAAGTTGTCTTTTGTTTTTCCAGTGACATCCATCACCGTATTGATGACATTATTGAAAACATTCTTCTCTATGTGCATAACATCAAGATTATGATGAATATTATAGGCCTTCCAATATGGTAACATACTGCGTTTATTTCACTTATGCGTACTTTCATACGCATAAGTTGTGCCATGAGGGTTTTCAACAACAGCTGGAAAGTAATGCGCCGGTCAACTTCAATGGTAAAAGTGTTCTTTCGATCCTATTCTTGATGAACTCTTTTTTATTCCTTTTGAATGTATGATTCATCGGCAAAAATTATCTGTGATAATCAAAATAGCTCGCCTTCTTCCCATGTTTTAATCTGAATGACTTTGATCTCTCCATACATATTGGACATCCTAAGATCCTAGCTGTACTCTACCCAGATAACATTTCGTAAGCTGTGAAGTCATTTATCGTCCAAAGAAAGCGAGCTTTGATCATTACAAATTTTTTAT
This sequence comes from Melaleuca alternifolia, assembly GCA_019926035.1. Taxonomy (NCBI): domain Eukaryota; kingdom Viridiplantae; phylum Streptophyta; class Magnoliopsida; order Myrtales; family Myrtaceae; genus Melaleuca; species Melaleuca alternifolia. Next base: position 816,554 of record JAGKPW010002414.1, read on the forward strand.
AAATACAAACATCATACGTAAGGACACCTTCATTCTATAGCAGTTGTAACTCTTCAATCGATGGTTGCATATAAACATCTATCAACTTTTTCAGGTTTTGCGGTCCAGGAACGATCAATGTCAAAAACATGTAAGGTGTCTTCATGCACATATCAGGTGAAAGATTATATGGAGTTAAGATAACCGGCCAACATGAATAGCTTTTCCTTGTTTTCCCAAATTGGGCAAATCCATCGGCACGGAGACCTAACCTGATGTTTCGAGGCTCCATCACAAACTCAGGGTATATTTTGTCAAAATGTTTCCATGCGGCTGCATTGGAAGAATGACACATTATATCCTTTCTGTTTGATGATTTGCATGCCATGTCATGTTTCAGCAATGGTCAAAGACGCATAAAGCCTTTGCAATCTAGGGATTAATGGCAGATAAAACATTTGCTTGTATGACCTACGTTTCTGATTATGACCCTGCCTCCTGTTAACTTTGTACCTAGGTTCGCCGTAGAATTTGCAATATTCTGCATTTTCATCATCTCTCTAATATAACATACTACCACTGCTACATACATCAATCTTTACAAATGGAAGACTTAAGTTATCCACTAGTTTCTTCATATCATAAAAATCACTAGGCATGATGTTATCACGTGGCAATGTTTCCCGCATTACTTCAACGAAAGAGTTGAAGTAATTCTCGGACACATTATGCTCTGTCTTGATATTTAACATTCTTGCTATCACTGATAATTTAGTGTGGTTCTCACAACCTGCCCATAAAGGTTTATCAGCTACTTTCAACACTTATCGAAATTAATTACACACATTCTCATCAAATCTTGTTCCTCCCATATCTTCCAAGTGTGATGCATGACTAGAATCCCCTTCTTCAAGTGCTTGCATGGTTCGATTCTTATCCCAAATTCTAACTAGCTGCATCAATCACCATCCTCTGGTATGGATTCGATCGGTGATCATATGTACATTTTTCCCTAACTAGAAATTGGTCACTATTTCCATCAGATTCATCAGATATAAATGATTCACCCTGACAAGTCCAATTATAATAGTTCGGTGTAAACCAAAATCTACAAAGATGCTCTCCAATTTTATCAACCACATGAAATTTACAATTATTGCACTTTTTGCACAGGCACCTTAACTTATTTTTGTCCATAAACTCAACTTTGCTAGTGGCAAAGTCCAAAAACATTTCCAACTTAGCACAAAACTCATCGGTCAATCCTCCTCAATTAGGTAAGTTTTTATTACATCCAAAACCTGTCTCTTTACATTGTCTTTGTATGAAAATTAATAAATCTCATAAAATTGAAAAATATTTCTTAGATCTAATGTTTAATATTTCTTAATGAAAATCATAAAATAATTCAGTTGTGGATTGTTGTATCTTAAGAAATAATTACTTTGAAATTGAAAAAATGAAAAAATTACGTAAGCAAGAATACTTACTTCTTGGTATATGACGTTCAAAATTTGCAGTTGAAAGTTGACGAAATTTGATGTGAATTGTTTGGTCACTTGGATTGCAAGATCATTAAATGGACACGTATCTACCTAAAAGAAGAAAACTTGTTACTCTAGTGATAAACCTTTGTAAGAGAAAAGCAAAAGACCTATAATATCCATACATTACCAATTAATTTGGAAAATGAATACAGGGAATAGCCACACAATAGATGAATACATTTAGTTTATCACAAGAGCATATCATATATGATATAGAATGCAGATGAATACATGAAGCTCCCGAAGAATGACTTCTCTGTTTCTCTATTTTTGTTGTTTATGTTCAAAATTTGCGGTTGAAAGTTGACGAAATTTGATGTGAATTGTTTGGTCACTTGGATTGCAAGATCATTAAATGGACACGTATCTACCTAAAAGAAGAAAAGTTTTTACTCTAGTGATAAACCTTTGTAAGAGAAAAGCAAAAGACCTATAATATCCATACATTACCAATTAATTTGGAAAATGAATACAGGGAATAGCCACACAATAGATGAATACATTTAGTTTATCACAAGAGCATATCATATATGATATAGAATGCAGATGAATACATGAAGCTCCCGAAGAATGACTTCTCTGTCTCTCTATTTTTGTTGTTTATGTTCAAAATTTGCGGTTGAAAGTTGACGAAATTTGATGTGAATTGTTTGGTCACTTGGATTGCAAGATCATTAAATGGACACGTATCTACCTAAAAGAAGAAAACTTGTTACTCTAGTGATAAACCTTTGTAAGAGAAAAGCAAAAGACCTATAATATCCATACATTACCAATTAATTTGGAAAATGAATACAGGGAATAGCCACACAATAGATGAATACATTTAGTTTATCACAAGAGCATATCATATATGATATAGAATGCAGATGAATACATGAAGCTCCCGAAGAATGACTTCTTTGTCTCTCTATTTTTATTATTTTATTTTCCCCTTTGGTCTATCTGTCCAAGTATCCAGAGCCATGGAGGCCGAACTCGGCCAAATCTACGTCACTAGAGATTCCCCAAATATAGGGGAGGTTGAGCGGCCTCAAGTCCGTCGCTGCTCGACCTCGCCGTCGCCCACACGATTCCGATGACCAAAGCTCTACGCACACGGTCGAATACCAAGCCCACACGACCCCATCACATAAAATCTTATCTAGTATAGATCAGAGAACAACAAAAGAGAAATGCAATACCTTCGTTAGGGTTTTTGGGTTGCGACAGAGGAAGGAAAGGAGGCTTTCGAGGGAGAAGAAATTACTGCTACGAGCGAGCTGCAGTGACAGTTTTATATTCGCTAATTAGCGACGGATTTTGTGACGAACTATATACCCGTCGCTAATTAGCGACAGAATTTACGACGAGATTTTTTTCCGTAACTGATTAGAGACAGATTTTGCTAGGACATTATTTGTCGTCGCAAATTAGTGACAAAATTTTTGGCCGTTGCAAAATGCGTCGCTAATTAGCAATGAATATTTCTACCGTCGCAAATTTGCGACGGAATTAGAGACGGACACTAATTATCATTACTGATTAGCGACGACGCGTAGTATTTGTCGCAAATTAGCGACGTTAAGCTGTTCACAGCAACATCCATGGCAAATTAGCGATGAATATGTACATTCATCACTAATTGGTGACGGATTTTGCTACAAACAACTGAATTCGTCGCTAATTTGCGACGAAATGCTTATTTTGTCGCTAATTCTGTCGCAATTAGCGACGGATAGTTTTTCAGAGCTAACTTTCTGTAGCTAAAAACTAGTTTTTTTGTAGTACTCCTTCACGGGACGCTTGTTGATGTCTCATGAAGAAACTATTTCTTAGTATCCCTTATTTTCATTTGAATCTTCAAGGAATTGCATTATTTTTCTTTTTGTAAGGTAAGTAGTTGTATTGATCTTTAACCATGCAATATGTACAAGGCATAAGGGCTCGGTACCGCAAAACTTGCACTCACATTAATGCAAGATGTGAGTGTAAGGGTACCGAGGTTCCAATGAGAGAACCAACAGAATAGGCCTAAATAATGACTAACTAAAGATATAAATGGCCTAAACAAAAGCCAACTAAGAAAGCCTAGACAATGGTCACCTGCAGTTAAGAATACCAAAATATATCATGAAAAAATGGAAGAATCAATTCCTCAATTTTGTTGGACCCTCCTATTCTTAGGAGAATCCACCACCTGCTGGAATATCCTGGCTTTATCTTTGACCATCTGGTCAGCTTCCTCTTCATCGCAGGGACAAATATATCACAATTGTGGAACAAAGCATTGTTCCGCGTCTTCCAAATAATATGACATAAGACACCCAATGTGAATATAACAATGCATTGATGGAAGCGATTTCCAGCAATATGATTGGTCGCCCATTCAAGTGTTTCAGGCCATGAACTATTCCTCCAAGATAGATTACAGTTCCCCACCCAAAATGTTGCAAGTTGAGAAGTGACTCGACATCCAAAATATAGGAGGTTTATGGAATTAGGTCTAGTATTACAGAAGGCACAATGAGCATCATCTATTTCACCATAAGATAACAGGAATACCAAGGTAGGTAGCTTGTTCCGTGTCATCGGTCAGAGATGGAATTGATGCCTAGGAATAATAAATTTGTTTCATATGAATGACTGCCATGATACTTTTTGGGCCCTCGGTCGTATAATACTCCATGTAAAAGCCACCGATAAGGTATCAAAAGTATCCTTCATCCATCGAAATGAATCCAGTAAATCCCCCAAAGATGGAAGCGTCTCTCCCCAAGCCCCCATCGTCTCCAGTAGAGTATAAGATTGTCCCCTGGCCATAATAAGATCAATCACCTTGGCTTCTCTGGAGAAACCCGAACGGTAGATATCACGGTTGGAGAATAATAAATTTAACGGACCGCGAGTATGCCAATAATCAAACCATAAGGATATTGATCGCCCATCTCCAATACACCATTGAAATAAATGCCGGAATTCATATCCAAGCTCAAGTATTTTCTTCCATGCCCATGAACAAAATGTTGGCTTTTTTGCCACCCAAAAACTCTGCTTACTTAAAAAGGTGGAGTGAATTCACTTGCACCACAAGGATTCCTTATCAGTTAAAAGGACCCAAATATGCTTCAACATGACGGCCTTGTTACTTTCTCTGAGTCGCCTAATACCAAGACCCCATTCCTCCTTAGGGAGACAGACATCCATCCAAGACACTTTTGCCCTACCCGACCCAAGTTTCGAACCTTTCCAAAGGAATTGCCGGAATACATGCTCAACTCTATCTATGACTGAGCTAGGCAATATAAACAAACCAGACCAATAAACCCGAATAGCATGGAGAAGTGACCTGATGAGTTGCAAGCGATCCGCAAATTAGACTAAACTTTGGGTTCAAGATTGAGCTCGTTTTGTAATCCTGTTAACTAGGGATAAGCAATCTGCCTTCCCTAATCTTCTCGCCATCACAAGAATCCCTAAGTACTGGAACGGAAGCGAGCCAATCCTAAAACCAAGTAGGTCAATAATGGAAGTCGCAGCTCCTCAGAACCACCCGAGATATATACCTCGCTCTTCTCATGGTTAGGTTCCAAACCTGACCATTCTGCAAAAGTATAAAAAGCTGTCTTCATAAGTGCAATAGACATCACCTCAACTCCACTGAATAGCAGTACGTCATCAGCCAAGAATAAGTAAGTCAATTCTGTGGCCTTACATCTCCAATGGAATCTGAAACTTGGTTGGCTGGTTTGGCTACCATGATGCCAGAAAAAACCTCCATAATCAAGGTGAATAGGTACAGGGAAATTGGGTCTCCCTACTTGAGATCCCTAGAGCTAGCAAAAAATCCCTACAATTCCTCATTTATAGAACTGGAAAAATTGGGAGTTCTTACACAAGTCATAATCAACATAATCAGGTTAGACGGGAACCCAAAAGCACACAATGTAGATTCCAAAAAATCTCAATCAACAGTGTCATACGCCTTTTCGGAAGTCTACAAAATAGTTCCCGAGCTATCATAATATTATCACTTATACGTCAGCCTTTTGACAAAGGCATTCTGAGATGTACTAATAATTGAAGGAAGAACCAAGACCACCCGATTAGCTAGCAACTTAGTAATGCACTTATAGATGGTGTTATAGCAGGCAATTGGTCTATAATCATTCACCGAGGAAGCATTGGGAACTTTTGGAATCAAAGCAATGATGGTGGTGTTTAGCTGACAAAGCATATGCCTAGAATTTAGAAAATCCATAATAGCCGTAGTTATTGGCGGGCCTACTATATCCCAAGACTATTTAAAGAAATCAATGCTAAATCCATCTGGCCCCGGGGCTTTCCCCGGTGCTAAATAAAAGAGGGTATTACGGATCTCCAAATTAGAAAAAGGGGTAGATAAACGTCGTACCTGGCTATCATCTAAGGTGTGCTTGAGGATCTCCCGTATCTCCTGAATCGATGGTAATGATTGATGCCGATGGGAGGTGAAGAGGCCTTCATAATGAGCGACAAACACATCCTTAACTTCATTAAGCGAATATACTTGATTGCCAGAATCATCCACCACTGAGATAATCCAGTTGCTGAGTTGTCTGTTCTTCACTGAATGGTGGAAAACTTTGTATTCAAGTCTCCTTCCTTTAACCATTGTACTTTAGACTTCTGTTTGTAGAAAGCCTCCTCCTGTAGACGAAAACTAGAGAGCGCCTCCATGGCATCTTTCTCATCCTGGGCTAACAACGAATTAAATGGGTCATGCAGTAGAGACTCCTGAACCATAGATAGTTGCTGTCTAGCCACCCTTGTGCGATTAAAGATATCCGAGAAGGGCTCCCTATTGAACTATTTCAAACGGGCCTTGAGTAATTTGAGCTTAGTACAAAGCTGGAATATCGGCGTACCATCCATACTACAATCCTAAACTTGAGAAACCATAGTCTTAAAGTCAGGATCTAAAAGTTAAAAAACTTAAAGGGTCTTCACGCCTGTATCAATGGCATAATGCGTACTATCATCGGAGAATGATCAGAATTACCTAGTGTGAGGAAGTTGGCTCCTGAGAAAGAGAACATCGTACTCCACTACGGATTAACTAGGACCCTATCGATCTTCCTCTAAATTCGGTCCACTACGACGTTGACCATGTATATATGCATCTCCCATATCTCAAATCATCTAACTCAGCCTCCAACAATAATTATGAAGATCATCATAGGCTGGAATCTAGTTGTTAGAGCCTCCAAGTCTATCGAATGAATACAAAATGGCATTAAAGTTGCCCACAACTAGCCAAGGCATCTCAAAGTTAGATTCGCCCTTTCCAATAAGATCAGTCCATAAAAGCCGTCTAGAGACATGTATGTGCCGCATACACAATAGATAAGCAAAGGAAATATCGGAGGCTACCTCCCTCAGAAGACCATGTATGGCCTAGGAAGAGCCACCAATGATATGAAAATTCACAATATTAAGGTCCCATCCTACCCATATCCTTCCATATTCTGTGTGCTCATAATTAGCATACCAAGACCAACAGGTATAAGATTAGAAGATATAGCCAAAAATTTTGGATCCAAGGCCTTAGTTTCCACAACACCAACACAACATAGGTTGTTGCTCCTCACCAAGTGTCTCACTTCAGCTTGTCTAAATGAATTGACTACACCTCTAACGTTCCAAATTCCTATAAACGTATGTACAAGAAAGGAGAGAGATTTACCGTTTCTTGGCCTGATGGCCTTTCCTCTCCGGATCCACCCTAGGAGTAGGATGTGGAGGTGGGCAAGCGTTGGAGGGGAGTCATTTGCATCCAAAGTACCTTCAGAGTCTGAGGAGACCTCTTTCCTACAACTTCCTTCTGAGTTAGACTTAGGCAAATCATGAGAGGGCCTTGCCTTCATAGGAGCAACGGCAGTAATAGGGGAGGAGGTCTCACCCTGTATTACCGAACAAGAGAGAGGAGGATGTGTTCCTTCGAGGGAGGTGGCTTGTGCGGGAGGAGTCGTGGATTTCTTCCTCTTGGACTTCACTTTCTCCCAAGTACCTCCATCTCCAGCCATGACCGAGGTCTCATTCATTGCATCTAAGTCATCAAAAAATAGATCCGACCCCTTCGAGTTGTCATTGATCTGAGAGATATTCAAGGCCAATGACGAAGCATTGTCCTTAGCGACAGCCAGGTCCTTGAGTGAGACAGAATGGTCCTCTTGGGACGCAACATGGATCACCGGTTCAACCTGGGCAGGGGCATCCATCTTCTTCTCTAAGTCCTTGCACCGATGGCCAAGGCGCCACAAGTGGTACATACAACTGGCCTCCATTCATATTCAAAAGAGACTAATCTAGACTCCCATTGCCAATGTAAAGATAAGGACCTCCTCAATGGTTTAGACGCATTTACCTCAACACACTCGAACATAGGAGATCATCTTCATTTTCTCCGTTTGTTGGTCAACATAGAAAGGCTTGCCAATCTTGCTAGCAATGGAGCTAATACCCCTGGCTGACCAAAAAACATAGGGAACATTCTTTATGCATACCCAAATTGGAATGGAATCATGACGTCCCTTCTTGAGATCCAAGAGTGGTTGTCATTGTTGGAGGATAAGTGGGATTTTAGCCACCATAATAGGTCCATCTTCCAAGATTCTTCTATGGACTTCTCCATCCAGAATGTGGAAGAAGTAAAAGCCATCCTCATTGGCCATCACCTCAACCAATTGGTTTCCCCAAGTGTTCTTGAGGATCGTCTCCATGAGCTTAAAAGGAAGCTTCTTTCCAATGTAATAACCCACCAAAAATTCATGCCATTTCGGGTTGCAATTTTGGAGAACATCCTCCAGGATTTCAAGTACATCATCATCCTCTCCTTCAGTAGGAGGAATGAAGGTCAAGTCATAACCTTTAAGAGCAGATTTAGCCACATTTGCCCATGATCGGGCCATTGGTCTCCTTTGGTCATTCGGGTTCTTCGAAGAGTGAAGCTGGTTTTTGCCAATGAAACCATCTTCCAGTTCATGTCTCGGCTGGGAATTACCTGGAGCATATGCCGTGCTAGCCGAGCTGAGAAGATTCGAGCTTGAACCCAGCCAAACACGGCTCTTGGAACGGACACGACTCCTAGAGCGAGCATTCCGTTGAGCACTTGTTGTACCCCTCGCTGGTCGCTCACCAAGGTTGGCTTCGTTGCGCCAATCAGCAAACCGAACATTCTGCCCATCAAGCTGGGAGGAGAGATTAGGCTGAACATCTTGGGGATGCATCATCGTCACATTGTCATTCCTTTGAGTAGTTAGCAAGCCATTCTGCATATCACCCTGTTCACCCAGCTGAAGGGAGGCAAGTTGTTGAGCACCTTGCGGGCATTCCATTGTAGCCTTGCCTTTGGCATCAACTTCCGAGATTTTGGAGATCCCAGCCTCCTTATTCATAGTCGTAAGAGAAGATAGGACCTGGCCTTCATCTTCGAACGAATAAGAAGCACCAAGACGAAGAGGCGCTGGTTTGAAAACCATGCCATCGACGGTGGCTAGGGATTTTCGTTGAGTAGTTGGTGAACCCACGCCTCCAGCAGCTATATCTTCGGCGCCAGCTTGCAAAATCGAAGACAACCACTTCCAAGCAGCTTTCCTCCTCTTACTATGGCCTCTTTTGCCCGTTAGAGCACCAGCATTATCCCCAGCAACATGACCACGATCACCGGAGAAGCCACAGCTTGCATCATCAGCAGCCCCAACCAGGTCATCAAGAACCGGCATAGAGCTGACCTTTTTCAGCCTCATTAGCTATTTCACATCCTTGATCAACGGTCCTTTCCATCATGGGAAAATCACAGCCCAGAATCATAGCCAAATCGCACCAGAAACCAGCAGAAGAACCTTGGAGGAAAGTTCACTGGAGGGCATACCGTGCAAAAACAAATGGTGGAAGTGTAGATCAGGTCAAGGAGATGTTGTCCAACAAGAAAACAGCTCCAAAGGCCGCCCCTAGCTCAAGAAACGGCAACCAAAACCGTCGGGCGCTTCACCGAGCAAGCTGGAACTTGCGCGAAGAAGATGTCCGTATGGCGTACGGACGGGAGCGCATCCGTACTAAGGAACCCATATGCTTTTAAAAGAAAGTAATAAGTAAGAGAAAGAAGAAGTTCAGGAAAATTCTTCTTTTGTGTCTTGATTTGCTCAATAATTTAATGCCCAAGTCGTTGAACTTCAGGAATTGCATTGTTGTTACTGTCTCTAACGGAAAATATGCCATATTCTTCTTCTTGATCATTATAGTCATCCCAAATACATACAACGATTTGCATGACTTTCTTATAATATCCCTTAACTATTGTTGTTTCACCTGCAAAGTCTTCATAAAAGGGATAGATCTCTTCGATAGGTTTAAGGCATAACGCAATTGCTCTTCCAATCCCCTGCCTACTCCATTATTCACGGTCCAGCGTCATGAAAAGGATTTTCATCATATTCATCGTCACTGTCATCCTCAAGACCATCTGCTGGCATGTCCGGATGGCGGTTGCCTTTTGGATTCTCCAAATGGGCTTCCACAGGTTCCTGTTGTTGCAAGGGCTTGAACAGTCCGTGACAAGTCTTTAGTCATGCCTCTCCTGTTTTTATTGGAATTGATGGCCTCTTCCAAGACCCGTTCCACGTTCAACCATTGTGTTGAAACGAACCTAATTGCAAGTAATGACCTTTTTTGCATAGTTGAAGCTACGTCATATTGAGAAGCATCCTAATCCGTGCAAAGGGTAGCGACGTTCCAGTCACATCTGGAACACGGTGAATTTAGTTTTGGAGATGGTGTGAGTGATGAGGCCTTATGCTATGTGGTGTCTGTGCATGCCAGTCACATTCGTTTAGACCAGCCTGCATCGTATGATTATGACATGGATCATCGTACAAACCGAATAGACTTTGCATTCTCTTGAAGGAAAGAGTACCGGTGCAGCAACTAATTCAGTAATGTGCAGCAAAGTTAATAGGTTGTCATCAACTAAAAAGTTCGAGGTACAAGGTAAAAGAAATAAAGAGTTGCATGTACATTTACTGGCAAGGTAGTGAGCAACGACCAATCCCCAGAATTTGGCCAATTTCCTCTTTAAGTTTAGTAGATTTTGGAGGATTTCGCAGAGATATTTGGTGGAGATGCGCCATGGGGCTTTCCGCCTTTGAGGACCACTCGACCTGCTAATTATTTGATCCTAGGAGGGCCTTTACCGAACCAACCAGTAATATGCAAAGGCGGATAGAGGAGCTATTGGCCAAGGGATTAGTGCAAGAATACAAAAGTCCTTTGTCCTTGTCGTGCCTTACTTGTTCCGAAGAATGAAAGATTCGTGGAGGATGTGTGGATAGCTGTGCTATAAAAAAAATCACTCTCAAGTACATATTTCCCTACCACGATTTAAAGAGATGCTTGACCATTTAGCTGGTTCAAAGTTATTGTCAAAAATTGACTTGAAAAGCAACCATTGTCAAATCAGGCTGAAAAGTGGTGATAGACGGAATACATCATTAAAAACGCTTGATAGACTTTATGAGTGACTAACAATGCCATTCGAATTTCCCCATGTGCCGAGCACCTTCATGAGTCATGACAGGCACTTAATCCTTTCATATCATTTGTTGTAGTTTATTTCCATATTTTGATTTACAGTCAGAATGGGAAAAGCACCCGAAACACCTGAGGCAAATCTGATGCATTAACTTGAAGGAAAGGAAAACCCCAAGTCATCCATACCAATGTACAGACATTCATTTACATATTGACATGTAGACTGTGAAGGAAAAGATGGTGTGGATTAGTTAGGTGGGTAACTTACTACTATTATTACCACTCAAGGTCGAAGCCTTTGACAATAATTCATACACATCCAGAGATTTTTAAACAGACCACGAACTTACCAGCCAGAAGCAGTATTTACTTACAGTAAGGAGTTCACACCCCAAAGTTATAATCTCTAGCAGCTTTAAGCCTTCAACCTATTGTGATCCATTACCTAGTGAGATAGTACACGACTAGGAAAATCACCACAAATGATGCAACAAGAGAAAACATTCTCCGGCTTGATTTCGTCTCAAACACCTGATGCAAAACCAACCAAAAGGAAACTATTATCCCCTTTATAGAGAGGAGTTACCGCATAAAATCCAGTGATAGGGAGACTGACAATAAGCTTACCATTTTAAAACGATCCATCGTTCCTGACAGAACTCCCCTAGAAGAATCCATCTCATTGCCCTGAACAAATATAAATACTTGTTATATAAACTATAAAGCCCACACAAAGAACTTTTTCATTGGCGTGACATTAAAAATCCCACATTAAGTAAATCAAAAACACCTATAGAAAGGACTTGGGATGCTGATTCATACCATTCGATCCAACATGCGGTTATGGGTCTCTACTTCTTCATTTATATCACCAGACAACTGTTGTAGTGGCATGTATCAATAACTGGTGTTGAAAGTAAGACATGGTAGAAACAGTAGAGCATCCAAAAATACTTTCTCATCCTCTCTGAATTGGAAGAAAAATTCACAATAGAACACTCTCCATATGATATAAACGACAGTGCTGCATCTCAGATGACAAGGCAAAAAGGATATGCTAAACGAGTTCAATCCCTATATTGCTAGTGAAGTCCATATTTTCTTTGTTGTGCCATACTTCACCAGCAAAGGAAGGAAAACTGCATGACTAAAGAGGAAGCTTCATATGGCATCGAGCAGTTTAATGCACATTAAAAGATCACACAACAATAGAATAACACTTCCAAACACTCACTCTCTTCAGCAGATTGACTCTATCCTGCAAGCCATCCACTGCTCTTTCATTCTCATGCTCATCAATTTCATGAGAAGAGTAAGAAGATGATGCCCTAATGCCACCTTCCTCAATGCCATCAAAAAGAGCAATTCTATTGCCACGGATGTCCCTACAAACAAGCGCATCATTCAACATAGCAAGCTCAGCAAGTCAATATGAGCCCATGAACAACTAATGGTGAGGCTTGATTTCATAGAGGTCTAAGTTAAACCATAAATTAACCAAGTCAGTTTGCACACTAAATAAACAAAGAATTACACTGAAAGCATCATACAGATGGAAGCATCACTCTAATAAGGTGTCAAAGCAACATGACATGATTTCAAGAAACTCTAAACTTCGCAACTTCCTCATAGATATTAGAAATAGCAAATTTATCATGAAAACTGTATGAGCAACACTTCTATGCAAACACAAGACGAGGACAGAGACCAAATGGACAGTGAATCAAGAGTTCAGACCTTTTTCAATAACCAGCACCACTTATTCATAGACTCCAATCAGGACGAGCATTCATACTTTTATCAGTTCATGTCAGGAATGCAATCGAGAATTTCACCATTCAACTGGATTCTTTCTATTCACATGCCAGAGGAACATAACCCAACACAAAAATTCTAGAGAAAGTTGAATATAGCTATTTTAACAGAGATCCATTTTCACATTGGCAACGTAATTTTTAATACACTACGAATCATCTGCCACTCTTCCCATAGCAGAAGCAGCACCAGCAACGACAGCAACAAAAACTTTCAGCCCACAGAGTGGCCCCATAATATGAATCTTTTGTTGCTATTGCCTTCTGTTCACTATAGCCTAATATAAGCTCTAAGTGCCTCATATTTTTCATAGTCTCCTTTCATGTATTTTAGGGCTTCACCTGCCCTTTCAATTCAAGTCTCCATCTGTTAATCACATATCTCCTTATTGGAGCACTGGAGGTCTATGTTCTACATGACCAAATCATCTCAAATGAGCTTCTCTTGTCTTATACTCAATAGAGTTGCTACTACTTTTCCTCAATACCTCCCTTATATACTTCATCTCATCGCAGCCATTCTTCTAACATCTTGTGAAATCTGGTGCGCTCAATTCATTTCTAATTTTGTTTCTTCTCATGTGCCTAAACATCCACCGGGCCATTCTCATGTCCACTAGACCGATTTTGTGGTCTAATTAGTATCCCATGCAATGAAGCATTGATGGTTTTGTTGCCATCCTACGAAATTTTTTTAGCAGTATTCAACAGTCGCACAAAACACCAAGCAGTTTTCCTTACGAATCCATTCTATTTGTACTCTATCGTCAAAATATCGATCTCTTGCCAAATAAATCCTAGATGTTTGGTATGTTCTTTCTTGGAAATTTTTGATCTCTAATTCTCATAAAGTGTTGTCTGAACTCTACTCTTTCTGAACTTACACTCTTAGTATTCTAGCTGTAACTGATTTATAAGAAAGTCCTTGGATCCAAACATTTCCCTCCAAAATTCTGATTTCATCATTTTCTCTTGCTTGTCATTCATCTACCAGCATTATTTCACTTAGAACAGCATACAAGAAATACATGCTCTTGTTTGTTACACATCAATTGTTTACCAATACTTTTCCATTTGCTTGGTCCCTATGGTCCAAAACAAGAATTAACATCTACAAATAACAGCAAAATTCTACAGTAGCCTGTAAAAAAGAAGTCTACGGAGTATTTATGTACTTATTTCACAATGATAAAAATGACATGTTTCAAGCTATTTCTTTAATAGTTTGTACAATATAATGATTGCAAGCTCAGATATCACCATCCGATTTTACCAGCCATACCCTGATCCCACTTAAGAAAACAGAAAGCAACTTGAACAGCCTTGCCTGGGAGGACATGTGCTCCACAAAAGGTGGCTCTCCTAGGAGAAAGTAGGCACTTGACAAAGGTCACCCCTAACAAGGATTTGACAAGAAGCAGTAACCAACAAAAAATAATATTTTCATGTATAAGGACTAGGATACTTGCATTGCAAGACCAACAACAGTCTCAAATATTCCAAAAAAAAAAAAACTCGAGGTAGAATTATATTGAGTTCACACTCAACTCACTCCACCTGCTTGAGCTGAACTCACCCAAAATTCTAGTCAATACGAGTTCCGATCTCACCAACAGTGAGACTTATTTCCAATCTTATACCAGCTACTATTGTGTAGACATAGTTCTCCATATTGTCGACCGGAGGATTATTTGGTTGGCCTACCAGTAGGATTCAAGCCATCAATTGTTTGGATGATCCTGCTTGTGCGAATCTGGGTTAACATCTATCCACAACACTGACAAAGCTATGGAATCTAGGTCCTAGCAGCTTGGAAAAAGCGACCATGTGTTATGCCTAAGAACCCAATGTCTCATGAAACACGCAAAATGTTCACTTTTACCTTAGATCAGCCACACAATAACAAGCACTGATATTACGTAAAACCCATCCGAACAATTTCCCCTAACAACTGATGGTAACACTAGGCGAAGCAAGCAACAGTAGTTCATCTCAAGCACCATCTCAACCCCAAAAAGCTAGTGAATCCACGAGTTCCAATTCACCACGAAGAAAAACCAATCAAAGCTGGTTTACTCAAGCTATCAGAGGCCACAGCAGCGATCAGGGGAGGGGCAAGATCAGCAGGAAATAGCGAATCGAGATAGCGAACACCCACCTTCTAGTATTCATCGCTTCCGACAGAACAATCGCGGGTCCCTCAGACTGCTTTTCACCGAGGGTTCAAACCTTTAGGATTCCCGGGTCCCTGAAAATTAATCCGCCGTCTTTCTCAATTCCCAACTCAAATAAGAACGAGCTCAGAGCAGAGAGCATCGCGATCATCAGGAAGCAAATGTCAGAGCAACCACCAAATCACACTTCAATTCCGGCACACAGAAAAGGAAAAGGACGACGACCCGTTTCTGGATCCGATCGGACCGACGACGGCGCAAGCAATGGGGCGACGGAGAAGGCGTGCTCAGATCTGCGAGAGAGCGAGAGAGAGAGAGAGAGAGAGAGGGACCGACCTCTTGGAGGGAAGCTGAAGCTCCTTCGAATGCTGACGCTGAACCTCAGACGGCGGAGGCGAAGGGAACCACCGCGTCGAAGGCAAGGCTGATTATTATATGTGTATCTCCGGTCCTTCGTATGACGTCATCGCGGCAAATGCGTTAGTCATCCTTTAATGCGCTAGACGGTTTTTGTTTTAGTTTATAACAACAAAAGAAAAAAAAACCACTCTAAATTATATCCGCTATAGTTCAAGGCTTAGTTCGTTTCACATAAAATATAATATTTTTAAAAATTAAAATAATAATATTTTCCGAAATTCATTTGTCAAAGGTTGTCGGCTCACCAACCTCGAGCGAGGTCGAAACACGTTATTAAACGCCGCAATATTTAAAGGTAAACGAACAACACGAAAAATATTTTTCCTAGGAAAAATATTTTCCTTGTCTATTTTATTTTCCGTGAAACGAATGTCGAAAAATTTGAAAAATATTTTCCTAAAAGTTATTTTTCGTGAAACGAACGGAACCTAAATACCTCAAAATTTCTTTTTGTATTATGAAAAAATTTGAACTTGTACATTTGTGACAATTTTACTCCATATGAAAATGAAATAGCAGGCATCCATATCACATATGTATCTGATTGAATTATCTTTGTTATACAAAAAAAAAATGCTAGGGACATTGATGTCATAGTGGATAAGTTTATGGTTTTTTTTTTGTGACACGAGATATTTTTTTGGATATTTATGTAATAGTGGGTATAATTTGATTTTTTGTTGTTGTAATATTTACCTTTTTGTTAAGTAAAATGGATAATATAATTCCATATATTACCCTTTTGTCCATTTTAATTCCCTTGGAAAGATGGAAACGGATCCCCTGTTATAAGGCAGGGGGTCACAGCCGTCCAATCAAGATTGGGCGGCTGTGGCTTTTTCAAAAATAAAAAAAATAAAAAAAAATCCATTTACCCATGGGTAGCCCAGCTAGTTAGAGCGAATTTGGAATTCGTTGAGGCATTGGGTTCGATTCCCTAGAGAAGCGCTTGTAATTTAAGTGGGAGACTATGTCGGTGGGTTGTCGTGCTAGTCTCCCTCGAAGAATAGTCGAGGTGCGCAGGCTAGCTTGGACATCTTGATTACAAAAAAAAAAACCCCTATTAATGGGGGCCGTCCAAATCCGAATCGAACAGCCCCCAAGACCTACCCCATCAAGTCACCTGCCTTCACGGCAGGCAATCTAAATCCTTGAAAGATACCCCCACCCAACTAGTACGGTATAATATGACTTTCGTGAATTGTCATGAATTCTAAAATTCTAATAAATTTTGACTTTATACACGTGATTTTGTCTCCATTTTCGATATTGCAATGCACCACACCTGTTATCCAACCCACTTTCAAATCCAGTAACTCCAGAATGGCAGTGGCACCTCGAATCCTTCACCACCACCACCCTTGGCGCTCGACGGTGGATCGCCACCCCTTCTTGAGACGACGATGACCCCCTTCCCTCCACAAAGCCCTCGTCCTCGACGTGAAGAGTCTGCAAACTCTGAATGATGCTGTGGAGACTTGGCGGCAACAAATGTCCGCTGTTTGGAAGAAATCGAAAATTAAGGTTCTCCTCGTGAAGTTTTATAGGACCACTGCCAACTATCATAAAAATTTAAACCGTATGTAATACTTTCACACTCTCCCTCACGCTTAGTCTGGTCTTTTTGCCAATACTAAGTGGAAATATTTTTTGGGGAGGCTAAGTAGGGGCTTGAGAAGATTTAAACTCATGACCTCCTACCCTAATACCATGTGAAGTTTTATAGGACCACTGCCAACTGTCCTAAAAATTTAAACCGTTAGGTAGATGTATGGATTAATATTCAAGTACTTTCACACTCCTCGATGGTAAGAAGGACACGATGTGCGTGATCTTTGAGGGAAAGTCACCAGTCAAATTCGGATGTGGGACGGGCCACCAGAGGAGGGACCAAGAGAAAGGTAACCTCAGATGTTCAGGTCCCGGCTAAGCTCAGCTAGTCAAGGACGACGAGGCAACGGACCACAGCTGGTTGCGTCTCGTGCACTCGTATCAAACCTTCTAAGCTTCGCCAGAGATGCGAGGTCCGTGCGGTCCATGCAAGGCATGACGCAAGCGCACTTTGAGCTCATTAAGTGGTGGACAAGCGAAATGAACCGAGCTTAGCAATTAAGACGCGATGAACCGAGCTTAACAAGTGAAATGAACCCAACCAATAGGTGATGCATGGCCTCGCATTAATCTTGCTTTTCTTTTGAAAATGTGTTCTTGGGTCCACCATTGTTGATGTAACATATTTAAGTGTCTTCATTGTCGTCACGAGTTACTTAATTATGCTCCAGAGACATAAAGCAAATGAGTTAGAAAAACAAACCGGACTAATCTCTATATTATTTGAAAAAAGTATTTTGGCAATGAAATGTTTTTATTTCATAAAAAGGTTATTAGGAGGAAGGATGAAAAAGGCTAGCTCTAGGAATGTCTTGGTATATGGTTGGATATCATCATTGTGTAAGTATGGTGTCCTTCAACATGCCCTCAAAACAATTTTGTAATTTGATCTACTTACCCAAATGACTTACATTTATTGGAATGGAAACTGCAATGCTCAATCCTATGGATGGAAATGCAAATTCATAAAAAGCAGGGAAATTTGTCCAAAAAGTCCTAAACCTATTGTACTTGTACTAATTTAGTCCTAAATCTTTAAGTTTTGCCAATTCAATACTAAACCTTTTAAAACATTGCCAATTCAGTCCTTCTAATTAATTTTTGTCGGACATGTAAGCATTTTATGAAAATCTACGTAAATATTTTTCGAGACAAAATTGTTTAAATGATTGAACTATCAAGATTTTAAAATGTTTAAGATTGAATTGACAAAATTTTAAGGTTTAGGACTGAATTGGCAATCGTGCAATAGGTTTAGAACTGTTTGTACCATTTAAAAAGCAATCAAAGTTCCAACATGGGGAAGGGTGCAATCGAACATAACCTTATCCAGACAAGGAAATCTAGTTGCTTAGGACCATGAATCAAGGATTCTTCGCCCTCCTCGGTCTTTGTGAGACGAACCTTCTAAGTAAGATATTCTCATTTCTAGGAAAATTGTCCAAAAAGTCTTAAACCTATTGCATTTTTACGATTCAGTCCTAAATCTTTAAATTTTATCAATTCAATCATAAACCTTTTAAAATGTTGTCAATTCAGTTCTTCCGACAACTCTGTCTCGGAAAATGCCTACGTGAATGTATGGTCAACGCTAACTATCTTATGTGGCTAGACCAATAGGATGCCGGCGCTGATGTGGTCGTCAGAGATCAAAACAACATTGTTTCATGCTTGGAGACCAAATTAAGACTCCTTGCTCCAAATTGAAATGAAGAACCCTAGTTAAGACTAATTGAACAATTTTCGCTAAGATTCATTGGTTCTTTCGTCAAATTGACTAGCAATAGGACTAGCGAGCTCAACACAACCAACAACAGGACCAATGAGCTCCAGCAATAAGACCAGTGATTTGAGCTTACTCAATAGGACCAATTTGATGACAGAACGAAGCAAATTGAGCGATTTGAGCTAGGGTTTACCAATTTGGGGCAAGAGAGAAGGTCTTCAACAAGTTTAGATGCAAGATGGTGTTGGCGTGAGCTTGCTGCATTTTGAGCTTGCTCCAAACAAGAAAGAAGGGTTTTCAAGTCTTCAACAAGCTTGATGCATTTGAGCGTGGGTCTTCAAGTCTTCAAGGGTCTTTTCCTTTCCTTTTCTTTTCTTTTTTCAATTATTTCCATCTCCAGCAACCACATCAATGGCGATGCCCTACTGGTCTAGCCATGTAAGGTAGTCGCTGTTGAACAAATATTCACGTAGGTATTTTTCGAGATAGAGTTGCCGAAATGATTGAATAGGCAAAATTTCAAAATGTTTATAATTAAATTAGTAAAATATAAAGGTTTAAAATTGCATTTACAAAAGTGCAATAGGTTTAAGACTTTTTAGACAATTATCCCTCTCCTTTTAATCTTTACAGGTGGCACCAGAGTCTGCCACCCCAAGAAAATGAGACGGTTCAGGAGTCCTTTTGCCCCTTTTCGTGGGTTGGAAATTTCCTTCTGGAGATGAGGCATCCCCATCGTCGCGTTGTTTTCGTTCGATGAGATAGGCTCCAGTGGCATGCAACGCGTCAACTTGACTCTGGAGGCTGGCAATTTGCTTGTTCATTTTATCTTCAAGATTAGCAACATGATTTGGTACTTCACTTTGACCCGCCATTCTTACTCGTAGCCACGTACGAACGGGTAATGGTCCATAATTACCTAAAGAAAATGACAAATGAATTTTATAAGCATGTGATCGAGATGAAGTTGAACCATGACAACTGTCTAATCTTTTTATAATTTTCACTTATTCATGAAAAGCTTGTACATGAATGGAAATTCCTTCAAAAAATGAACTAGGAAAAAGATGACATCTAACAGCCTGAACATGAACTAGAAAATTAAGGACTTGGAAATCCTTAATAAGAACTAGAACACTAAGGGCGTGGATTAAAACCAAACTTTCTAAATCTTACTAGAATTTTTTTATGAATGATTCATTAAAATGAAACGATGAAAAGATCCTGGAGAATGAACTTGTGAAATCCCTAAATATGAACATAGAAAATGATTTTTTTCCTAAACATTTGAACTGGGGAAACACAAATTTAATACACTAATGATCCATTCAGGAGAGTAAATATTTAAATGGATATTTTTTTTTATATTTGACAAAAATAGAAATTCCATCATTTTTTTAAAAAAAATGGGTAATGAACTTAACAAATAATTAATCAAAATTGTCACGGACCGACTGGCAAATCAAATAAGTAAGTTGCAAGAATTAAGGGTAAAGGACTTCACCTAAGAGACAATGGCAATCACACAATATGCACATGGAACGTGGAGCTCCATTTCTATCTAAATGGCTTGAGAAATTGAAGCTAAGGGATGATCTGACAGTCGCAATTTCACGTTTAGTTTGTCAGGTCCCTTAACTTTGGATCAATTGAATGGAATACCCCATGGTCAAGCAATTTCTCGGACAAGGACAAATGTAGACAACACCATCAATAAATAAATAAACTTTCAGGGAAAAGGAGGGCTACCTCTGCATCGCAATTTCAATTTTGAAGTAGTGGCCCCTTAACTTAGAGTATCCTATCATGGTCCAAATCCGATCGCAAATTGTGTATGCTAAGTATAGTGAATGCAACGGCATGCACAATAATGTATATCATACAAACACCTCAAGGTACAAAAAATGAAAAAAAAACTCATTCCTACACCTCCCTGTAAAACAAGAGTTAGTAATCACTTCCACAAGTAGCTCCCATTTTGTAGAAGTATCTAACATCATAAATATTAGGAATGTATCTAGAGTCCTTACCATCAAAGATAAAAAAGCATTTTTGAAAATAAAAGAAAGATTGGCATATGTCTACTAAAGATTAAAAATAACCCCAATGAAGTCGTCAAGCCATGGCAAGCTCCTCTAATGATCTAACATCTAGGGCTTGTCTAATGAAAAATTAAGTTTAATTTAACTTGAGTTCTCCCAAACTCATAACAATTTGAAATTTAGTTAAAGTTCTTAACATGTATGATTCATTTCATTTTGAAGTCGCCGCTACTTTATTTATAGTTGGTCGATTATAAATCCATGTAAAATATTTAAAATAAATTTTATATCTACAAATTAGAAATTGTGGATTTGATTAGGCTAGAATTATTATTAGGTTTACTGCTTGTGTGTAAATATTATATGCATTCATTATTGGATGAGTAAAATGTGTGTTTGAAGATGATCTTTGAAATGAATTATTCCACATGTCTCTCATCTAATGACAAATATGTAACATTATTTTTTTTAATACTAGCATGGACCTGATAAGATCCCTTATTTATAAACTGAAACATGTTTTATATGCTTCGTGCTAAAATAGTGTCAAAACTTACTGGCCATAAATTTTAAAAAGTGGGAACTAGTTAAAACAAAAGTCAATTCAACATGGAAAAGGTGTCGGAAGTCAATAAGAGGGTAAAAACACTGTGGGTCATAAATTGTTCCATATGTCAACACCAATGATGACTATGTAACCTTAATCTATTAATATTAGCAATGGACCTTATAAGATTCCTTATTTGTACATTGAAACGTGTTGCATATGTTTCTTGCTAAAAAAGTGTCAAAACACCTTAAATTTTAAAAAGTGGGAGTTAGTTAAGATAATAACCAAAACCCTAGCCCAAACTTTACCTTTAGCAAGTAAATTAGAAAAGAACAACTAACTGATTCAATCAAATAGACCTCCTACCAACTCTAGTACTTTTGTAATGTGATACATTTACATGCACCATCTTTAGCAATACTTTCGTTTCTTGAATATATATATATATATATATATATATATATATATATATTCAAGTTTTATTTGAGTGCACAAACCTTCATCTTCCTTTTCCGTCATCCATTCAAGCATATATTCATGTCACTGAAGCTCGACACGATGGAGAATTGATTCACAACTCTTTGTTTCCATTCACCAAAAGCTTTAGAGGTGATATATGTATTTTCTAAATTACTTATATGTATTGTCTAAATTACTTTCTTCTGATTTATTTTAGTAATAAGAAAAACAATCAAAAGAATTGTATTCCTTTAAAAAAAATTGATTTGACCAAATTTATGAAATTTCTTACTTGCGTCTTTTAATATTTTTCAAAGATTTTACCAGTCTTCAGCTTCATCACAATTTCATGGCTCAAAACATATTAAACTTTATATTTTCCTCTCAATAGAAAACTCGTAAAGTCTCGGTGAAACTAGTGTTCATCTGAGCTTGATGGAATTTGTGTCTTAAAGGAAGGCAAACACCAAATAGTAGCAATGTAATTGACTCAACGCATTTGATGTAATCTTGAAACATACATAATAGTTATACAATTAAAGTTCCTCGAATGTAATAGTTTTCTTGTTAAAAAATCAGGTACATTGCCTATACTTTTATGCTTCTAAAAGTAAGATTCAAATGACAATGCACAAAAACTTGTTCAAAAGAAAAATGGCAATGCATCAAAAATAAAAATAGAAAAAATAAAAGCTCAAAATGTAATTTCAATGCAGCAGCATTGTACATTGAAGTGAAAAGGAAGGAACAATAAGTGATGGGTAAATAGGGAAAAATCAAGAAAAACACAATTGCAATTATGAATTACCATAGTTAAATTATCAATGTATTATCATCTTCGTTAGCTCTACGAAAATGATGTGTATCCAGTCAAAACGGTGTTGAAATAGCCCCATAAAAGTAACATTAGAAATATAGTTATGTACGTAATATTCGATATTGTCACGGTCATAATCATTCAAATAAACACATTGTGTGCCTGACCTCATATCGGGCAACGGGTAAGAGTTAGTAATAAAATTTGATTACCGAGCATGAAAATTCTCCCTTGGTATCCTAATTGATATGGGTCTCGTCCAGTTGTGCATATTTTTCTCGATGAAGACATGCTTTTCTTGAAGTATCTTTCTAGATCTGACAATGGTTGTGACGATCTTCTTTTCCAATTCTTTTTCTAGAATAAGATGATTAACGGTATTCGATATTCAAGAAATCAGTCTGATTGTTGACACCTAATTTTAGATTTAGACATAGATTACATTTTAGAAATAGGAATTAGGCATCTTGCATTTTAAGAAAGAAATAAAAAAACAAGGGAAGGGAAATAAGCAAAATAGGAATGGAATTTTGATCAAATCTCATAGAGATTTGACCAAGATATCATTATTCAACCTTTAAAAGGGGAAGCTTTCTGGAGAAAAGAGAACACACGCACTCATACATACACACACACACGTACACAAAGCTTCGGTAGAGAGATTTCCCGAGAGAGATAGAGAGAGATCGTGAGGGACTGAGAGCTTTGGATCGTGAGAAGGAGCACGAGAGAAAGAGAATTTGTCCACGGTTTCTTCATCTTTCACCGGTCGGTTCCATAGTTGTTTGGTTCCGCGATTGGGTCCTCCCGAGGATTGTGGCCGAGAATAAGAAACATGGTTGAGTATCGTTTGGTGTTGAATTCGTTCAAACGCACGAACTCGCTGTGATTCTCGAGCCACATAGGGCTGTGTTTTATGTATTCTTTTCTTCCAATGGCTTCCTTGTGCATGTTTTCATCGGGTTGATTTTAAACAAGGGGATTGTTGATCGACTTAGTTGTGTGTTTCTGTGATGCTTGTTCGTGTCTTTGCATTAATTATTGCTGCATCATAGACTAAAATTTCTCATATTACCACCAAGATTTACATTGCATCTCATGTGTTTGATAAATTGCATGAACAAGTTTCCTTTGTTTCTATTGTGTTTCGTGTAATTTATTTCCTCACGTGAGATGTGGGTTGACGTTGGAAAGCTATTAGCAAGTCGATCAGGCTCTTCATCCTCCTTTGGTGCCAATTAGTCCACTCTACCGCGAGGTTGGGGTTTGCAGAATATTGTTTTGCAGGAAGGATGCGTGAAGAAGAGGATGAACAGGGGTAGCCTTTAGGAGAGCTTGGCTTGTCTTGGACGTGTTGGCTTGTCTTGGACGTGTGGGCCAGGCTCTGAAAAGGAAGCAGAATGAAAAGAGGAAGGTGGGCTGCAAGATAATGGGCCCACGCTCGCACAGAAAGGCGAAAAGAAAAGGAGGGAAGAAAACTGGACTGGGCCCACGCGAGCCCAATCCAGTCTCTCTTCGCTCCGCGGGTTGGTTGGCACGCGGGTCAGGCCTGAGCCCGACCAGGCTCAGCGCCTGACCCGTTTCTTTTCTTTATTTTTTTATTCTGTTATTTTATTTTAATTCGTTTTTTTATAATATTTTAATAGTAAAAAAATAAAAAAAATAGAAAATTTCTGCAACAATAAAAAAAAGAGTCTTTCATTATGTCAATTTGTTTTTTTTTATGTTAGTTTTTTTTAGTTAATTTGTTTGATTTAGTTAATAGGTTTATCAATTGGAATTAAATTTCCAATTCTCAACCGCAAAATAATTTTTTTATTTCGTCTATAAGGCTTTAGACGAGGTAATTAATTACGCGGGAGTCAACATAATTGATATTTTGATCTTTAAGGCTTAAGATCAATTTATTGATTTTTGTTGGCGATTCTTTCATTGTTTAATTTATGTTTTGTTTCTAGAATTAGGTTTATTTGTTTAATTTGTCATGTTTTCCTTTATTATAAAAAATACCAAAAAATGCATTTTATTTTTTTGCATGTTAGATAGGATTACATCTTTTACGTTTAGATTATTGCATTTAGATAGTATTATGATTAGGTTGCATGTTAGAACATAATTTGCATAGTTAAATTAGGGTTTCATGCTTATTTCAAAGTAAATGAAAATATAAAAAAAAATCATATGCACATCATAGCCTCAATCTTTCCTTTAATTTTAGGTTGCATTATTAGACATGTCATGACATTTAGTTTAGGCACATTGAATTTCATGACAATTAGGAATCATTGCATGTTAATTAGATTTTTTTTATATAGCTACGTTAGGATAATAGGTTGAATTTGCATTAGAATAGTGTCATTTGATGCATGTCATGTTAGATTTAGTCTCATTAATTTTTTTTTTAGCAACATGTTTAATTCGAATTTTTATCAATAAAAATAAAAAAATAAAAAAATTATTCATGCATCATTTAGATAGTTGCATGTAGTTAATTCATTTAGTTAAGATGTCGTTGCATGTCTATTTATACCATGGTAAAATAATTCATTTATATTTCTAGGTATCATATTAGATTAGATTTTCACATTTAATTAGTTTAATTAATTTCGAATTTCATTTAATAAACAAGAAAATGTCTTAAAAATGCCTTTTTGCATGTCTTTTAATTAGGTTAATTTAGAATTTTCATTTTTTTTATAAAAAAAAGCATGTTAGGTCATTAGATTTAGGTTTTCATGCATTTGCATATTAGTTTAGTTTTCACATTTTAGAATATTATCTATAGTCAAGATAATTTTTTAATCTAAATTAGGGATTAATTCAATTTAGTTCATAGTCCAAATTAGATATTATTTGGCTATAGGTAATTAGTTTCCTTAAGTAATATTGAAATTCATTGCATTTAGATTTGCATTAGGATAATTGCATACGGAAT
This sequence comes from Melaleuca alternifolia, assembly GCA_019926035.1. Lineage (NCBI taxonomy): Eukaryota > Viridiplantae > Streptophyta > Magnoliopsida > Myrtales > Myrtaceae > Melaleuca > Melaleuca alternifolia. Next base: position 842,174 of record JAGKPW010002414.1, read on the forward strand.
CAATTTTTTTCATCACATGCATTACATGCTTTACATGCATTGCATTCATACAAAAAAAAAACCAAAAATAGATCTTTTTTGTTGATTTGCTTTATTTTTGCCTTGCTTATTTTTCTTTGAGTATTTAAATAATTGTTTGCGCACCCGCGTGATCACCGTGCATGTTAGGGAATAAAATTAATTCAAGCTGCCTGCAAATTATTATTATTTTTTTTGAAATAGAAGAAATAGGTTCTCAAGTCCCCGAATTCAAGAATCTCTGGTTCGTAGGAGTAAAATACTACTCCCAGTATTTTACATGGGTTTCTAATCGACCCACCTCAAATAGATTAGTGGCGACTCCAATTGAATCAATTTTGCATGTTTAAGAATTGAAACCTAAGTCGTGAATTGGTATGAGCTTGGGAGAGCTCGAGCTAAATTAGGTTTAGCAATCCATTAGCCTAACCCTTAGGTGGTGCACCTTCGGGGAGGTCGCGACACTGATGAACATGATATAGATGCTAATCAGAATTGGACCGACAAAACTGATGAGATTCATGTAAAATTCACACGAGGGACCTCGCATTTTCTAATGATCGTAGTTTCAATATTTTGGGCATGTATGACACCTCAGGCAATAAAGTCTAGTATCCTGTAATTAATTGAATTGTTTTTTTGTCTCATTCTTGGGTTTTTTGCAGAACAAATGCCAAATTAGTCTTAAACCTTTTGTTACTTTGCCGATTCAGTCTAAAACCTTTTTTTATGCCAAATGAGTCTTAAATATTTTGCAACTTTGCCGATTAAGTCCTTTCGGCGAATTTTGACTAGCAATGACATGGCGTGACCTGATCTCGCCGGAGATGACGTGGCAATGACGTGAAAAAATGTGGAAAGAAAGCCCCAAACTCGTCCTATCTTGCCCAAATTCCCCAAAACCACCGAAGAACCCTAGATAGCCCAAAAATCCCCAAATTCGTTCATGCTTGCCCCAAACCAGAACCCTAGCTCCCTCAAATTCGTGCTTGCCTCAAACCGAATCTAAAATCGGCCTCCCCAAATTTGTGGTTGCCCCAAAATTGGCTTCAAGAGCAGCAACAATTTTGCGTTCTTTCACGTTAGGTCTTCTCGCTCCTTCACTTTGGTTCCTCACTTCGATTTCACTTCGGTCGCTCGTGGTCCCCCGAAATCGACCTCCCTAAGCTCGTGAACCCTAGCAGTAGTAGCTGGTTCTCTTCACTTTGTGCGCTGTTGGTTCGGTTGGTCCCTCGAAATCAGCCCCAAATTTGGTTGGTTCTCTTCACCTCATGAATATATATCATGATGCATCTACTACTTTTGTAATTTGGGCAATTGGTTTGACGTCCATTACTTCGAGTCAAAGTGCTCAGTGTTCATTAGCCTCCATTGGAAATTTGATTTTGACCGAATTAGAAATGCTTTGAAATGTTGGTTGGCTGCATTACTTGTTAATTAAAAACATCATTGGAGATGGTAATTACAATAAAAGAGGCACGACATTAGGAAACTTGAAGGAATAGGACGTCGGTCACGGCGAAAATAGGGAAAATGGCCTGAAAAACCCATCTAAATGACTTTGAAACGCAAAAAAAAAGGGCCTAGCATTTAGCAAAGCTATAACTTTGGATCAGAACACCGTTTCCGTGTGACTGAACAAATTTCAACTCATTCCAAGTTCGTTAGGTTGAAAGCCGAGTTCATTACCATGTTTGCTTTCACCTAATTCCTCTAGTTTTGGCCTTATACTTGCTAACCCGTTTTTGCTGACTTGTGCTTATTGTTTTATACTTGCTGACTTGTGTGCTCTGTTCTTGTTTTGCTTGTTGTTTTATGCTTGCTGTTCTTGCTTTTTGCTCTTGTTTTGCTTCAATACTTGTGCTTGTTGTTCTTGCAAAAAAAAAAACTATTTTGTTAATAATGTTCTCCATTTTATATGAGGTCAAGATGAGTAACCAATTAGACAACGAATACTCATTTAATGGGGATGAAAGCGATCGGTCAGAAAATGAAAGCTCATTTAACATAATATTGACTGATGATGAGGATAACAATGATGAAGACCCTATACAAGGAAGGAGAAACGTAATTGAATTCAACAGGGCCATAGTGGGTTAGGGGAACCTAGTCATTGAAGGTCCAAGCCAACAATCTGATGTAGGTTAAGGATCCGATGTGGTCCAATATTCCGATATATGATAGCAATATCTACTACGATTATTACTGATGGTGATCCTTATCAAACAGACTATCATGAAATATATGAAGATTACAGTTTGAGTTCTGACATTGAACAAGAAGATGGTGACGAGGCAGACGTTACATGAAGGAGAAGTAGATTTGTTCAATACGATGTTGATAGTGTGGTGCCTTTTTTTTTTTTTGTTCAGCTATGAAGTTTGGCGATGGTAGGCAATTTAAATATGCTCTATTAAAGTATTTAGTAGCGGAGCGTAGAAAGATAAAATTTATCAAGAATGAAAAGAATGTTGTTAGAGCAAAATATGCCGATGAAAATTGCCTTTGGAAGATTTTGCATCTTTCGATGTTAGGACCGGATCATTTCATGTAAAAACGTATCATGAACAACATTCATGCAGCATTAGTTTCAATAATAAGAGGTCACCAGCTCTTGGTTGGCAAAGCACTTACTTGGTACAATTAGGGCAATGCCAACTATTAAAAGTAGTGTTTTCAAGGAGCTTATCAAAGAACAATTAGACTTAAATGTAACTATGAATCAGTGTACGAAAGTCAAGTTGTTTGTTATACGGTTTTGATGGGAGACTACAAGAAAGAATATGCAAAGTTGTGGGATGTAGAGGAGCTTAGATGCACAAATCCTAGGAGTACTGTCATATTGGAGGTTGATAAGCCTAACATGCAGACATGCATTCTAATGCATCATTTGATAGAATGCATATCTCTTTCGTTGCATGCAAAAGAGGTTTCATTGACGGATGTACAAAAGTAGTAGGGCTAGATGGTTGTTTCTTGAAGAAAATTTGTAAAGGGGAAATCTTGAGTGCCATTGGAAGAGGTGCAAATGATCAAATGTTCTAGGGTAGTTGTTAGAGTTGAGAGTGGAGATACTTAGACCTAGTTTATGACACAATTGATGTGGGAGCTCAACATTAGAGACACATTTGGGTGAGGCTGGGTTATAATTAGCTACAATCAAAAGGTATGTTGATGTTCTGTTGTTGCTGGAATTTGTTATGGTGTTCTGCTTTTGCTATTTTTGCTGGTCTATTGGTCTATTTTTCAGTTCTGCTTTTGATGCTTTTGCTATTCTGCTGGTCTGTTGCTGCTGTGTTGTGCTGGTTGCTGCCCATTCTGCTGTTCTGTTTTAGTCTAGCTGCCACTGCTGTTACTATTATGCATTTTATGTTCTGCTTTTGATGCTTTTGTTGTTATGTTGGTCTACTGGTCTATTGTTGCTATGCTGGTTACTGCCCATTGTGCTGTTATGGTGTGGTCTACCTGCTGCTACTGTTGTTGTTCTGCATTTTCTATTCGATACACTTTTTACCAATAATATAATAATTATATTATATTTTGTAAGGGCTGATACAAGTTGAGACCGCAATGTTACCTGCAGCCGAACTTAGAATGTGTGTTGAACACATTTATGCCAACTAGGGCAAAAAGTATAAGGGCATGCAGATGCAAAGATTGTTTTGGCATTGTGCTAAGAGTAATACTATGATGGAGTTTGATGAGAATACTCAAGCTTTGAAGAAAATCAGTCCAACTGCGTATCATGATTTGGTTCAAAAGGAGCCTAAGCACTGGTCCAGGACATTCTTCACCACTAAGGTAAAATAGGATATCGTTGACAAAAATCTATGTGAGGCATTCAATGGAAGAATCATTGATGCCAGGTATAAGTCTATTTACAGCATTCTAAAGAATATGAGGATAATGATAATGATAAGGACGCACATATAGAAGGATGCATGTGCCCGTTGGAAGAGGGAGTATGGTCCAAAAATTGTTAAAAAGGTGGAAGAAAATAGAATTGTTGTGACTTATTGTCAAATGATATGGAATGGTGACCACGACAATGAGGTGATGGATAATGATAATGGGAACAAGCATGTGGTGGATGTTTTCAAGAGAGATTGTACTTGTAGGAGGTGGCAACTTACTAGCATCCCTTGCCTGATGTCATTTCCACGTTAAATCATAAACAGGTAGATGTATATGATTATTTGAATATTTGTTATAAGAAGGACAAATTCTTAACCACATATCCATGATGATGCCGGTTCGAGGAGAGATATTTTGGAAAAAAACTAATAAGGAGGCACTTGAACCACTTCCAGCTAAGGTGAAAGCCGGTAGATAAAAACAAAAAAGGACAAGGGAGGAAGGTGAGGTGGCAAGTGGAAGTAGGATGTCCAGGGGAGAAATGAAAATGACATGTCGAACTTGCAAGAAAAAAGGACATAATAGTCTGATATGTCCAGTTAGGCCAGCAACTTCTTAACATGCAGCAATGGTGTCCTCAAAAGCGTCAGTGGCTCATTATGCAGTAGCTGAAGCTTATCAAGCTGCCGCCACAGCAGCTTATTAAGCTGCAGTAACTGCAGCTGCTTCTTAAGCTACAACATCCGCAATAGCAATAACTGCTTATGAAGTTGATACAGCAACAGCTTCTCAAGTTGCAGTAGTTGCATTTTGGCGAGCTGCAGCTTTACAAAGGCCTAAACTTCCAGTACTGTACTTTCCTTTTTATGTTTACTTCGTACATTCAATACTTAAGTATATAATTTGATTTGATGTTTTAACTTCCACTTTCATTTGTAGGTTCAAAGACGTCCAAGCGAAGGTGCAAGTGGCAGTGTTACATCCTCTGAAGAATAGTGCCAAGAAGTAGAAGTAGGAGAAAAGGAGCATGGACAAGGAGTAGAACTATAAAAAAGAAGTAGTTTGAAGTAGTTTAGGCAATCATTTTTTGTTTTATGCTATGTCAAACTCGTTGATGGCTCTTTTATGATAGATTCCAAAAGTTGTAATTTCTCAGTTATTGCAATGAAATGTGTCCGTTCAATTCAGCTTTTATGTGGTGCTTTTATTTTTTTAATGATGAACTTTCAACATCAAAAAGCATAACAAGCATAGCAAGCATAGCATAATAACAAAGCAATAGTTGGTGAATCGAACGATCCATGATTCATTGTGAATACAACCTACCATCATCCATTGTGAATACAACCGGCTATCATTCTCATCATCATGAGTCAAAATAACATTTAAACCAACCAAACTCAGCATATTTTTCACCTTCAAATTATAAAGTAACATGCGTGCTAACATTTTTATAAACATCGACAACACAACCACTATTATCCTCAATCTATAATTTTCTTTCTTTAAAACTTGAGAGCCTTTGCCAAATCTTGTTTGACTTGTTTAAATTGTGCCTTGAGAGCCTTCACTTTAGCGTCCACTGAACAACCATCATCCGCATCATCAGTTGAGATAAGTTCCACCTAAACATTGTTCCAATGAAAACTCTTGGACATGCTTGTAGCTGAATGACTGATTTCCCCATCAACCCACATAAAAAAAAAAATTGCAACGTTCCCCTTTGTTGTTATGGTTGTGTCTTGGGCAACCATAATATCTTCTTTCCTGATTGTCCTTCATCCTTGCTATTCGCATATGAGATTTAAGACCACAATAGCTAAATATAAACACACTATTGTCAATATTCTTCATGAACTCACTCTTTTTTTACCTACAGAGCAAGCAAAACAAGAGCAGCAAGCACAAGTTAGCAAGCTAAAACAGCAAGCACAAGTATTGAAGCAAAGCCAGAACAGCAAGCATAAAATGGCAAGCAAAACAAAAACAGAGCGCATAAAACAACAAGCAAAACACGAAAAGAGTGAACAAGTCAGCAAGCAAAACAAGAACAACAAGCAAAATAAGAGCATCAAGCATAAAACAACAAGCAAGAATAGCAAGCCAAAACAGCAAGCATAAAACAACAAGCACAAGTCAGCAAAAATAGGTCAGCAAGTCAGCAAGTATAAGGCCAAAAGTAGAGGAATTAGGTGAAAACAAGCATGGTAATGAACTTAGTTTTTGACCTAATAAACTCGAAATGAGTTGAAATTTGTTCAGTCGCACGGAAACGACGTTTTGATCCAAAGTCACTGCTTTGCTATGAGCTAGGCCCTTTTTTCACATTTTGGAATTGTTTAGATACGTTTTCAGGCCATTTTGCCTATTTTTACCATGACAGACGTCTTATTCCTTGAAGTTTCCTAATGTTGTGCCTCTTTTATTGCAATTACCATTTCCAATGATGTTTTAATTAACAAGTAACATAGCCAACCAACATTTTGAAGCATTTTTAATTTGGCCAAAATCATATTTCCAATGGGGGCTAATGAACACTGAGCACTTTGACTTAAAGTAATGGACGTCAACCCAATTGCCTACATAACAAAAGCAGCAAATGCATCATGACATATATTCATGAGGTGAAGAGAATGAACCAAATTTGGAGATAATTTCGGGGGACCAACCGAACCAGTAGCGCACAAAGTGAAGAGAACTAGCTACTGCTAGGGTTCACGAGCTTGGGGAGGCCGATTTCGGGGGACCAAGAGCGACCGAAGTGAAATCGAAGTGAAGAACCGAAGTGAAGGAGCGTAAAGTTGCTGTTGCTTTTGAAGCCGATTTTAGGGCAACCACGAATTTGAGGAGGCCAATTTTGGGTTCGATTTGTGGCAAGCGCCAATTTGAGGGAAGGGTTTTGATTTGGGGCAAGCACGAACGAATTTGGGGATTTTTAGGCTATCTAGGTTCTTCGGTGATTTTGGGGAATTTGGGGCAAGATAGCACGAATTTGGGGCTTTCTTTCCACGTTTTTTTTTCCATGTCATCACCACGTTATCTCCGGCGAGGTCCGATCACACCATGTCGTCGCCAGATAAGTATTTTTCGGCCAAAATCCATCGGAAAGATTTAATCAATAAAGTTGCAAAATGTGTAGGACTCATTTGGCATAAAAAAAATTTAGGATTGAATCGACAAAGTAGCAAAAGATGTAGGACTTATTTGTCAATTGTCCCGGGTTTTTGCCGTAACGTTCTACGTAATGCAATGCTAGTCAACATGCCACTTGCTTCGCAGAAGCAAGAACCGAAGGTGTTAGTGGTCTGCTCTAGGAACCAATTAATAATGATACTCAAATAATAACTGTGGTTTAGGTTGTATCGGCAATATCGATATTCACTATACTGAGGTAGTCATAATGTCTTGCTAAAGATCACTTATAATTTGTGGGCTACATGAGTTTGAGCACGCTGCTAATGTCTAGTGAACCTATATCGTCGTACACAATATATCGAACTGATTTTATATTATTCTGTGGATAATGACCCAAAGATTTAAGTGAGTCCCGTCCTTTTGCTTGATAATATATATACTCTTTTTATGAAGAAATCCTAGAGATTTTTCGTGAAAGTCACATATCAAGGAGGAGATAGTCTCGAGAATTACAGGTAATCAAGCTAGTACTTGGATTTTAGAGACCTCAATTCATGTGTATGGATATCGGTAGAGGCGCAACAAGATAGAACCAATCGCAAATTTATCTGTAGATATGTTTAGAAAACTACACTTCTATTTTAGTATATACACGATCTTGTTTGAATTTCGTTTTTGTAATAAATTTCTGCTGTGTTTCATAAACCAAGAATCCTAACAAAAGGTATTCTGCCGTCTGCTTCGTTCCCGGAGTCAGCATCGGTCGTGAGCAACTTTTCAAGTCCAAAACCACCTCGGAGGTCGCTGCCCCACGAGGGAACTCCATCTTTCTCCGTTGGTCCCCCGATCAAGCTGCGCGATCCACACCCTTCTTCTCTGTAAGTTCGAATTCCCCGACTCGCTTCCGTTCATGCCGTCCGGAAATTCTCATCGCGTCTCTCTTAGAGAGTTTCTGCGACTTGCCTAGATGGGCACATGCGTAATTGAGTTGCTCTTCGACCCAGTAAACGTAGTAGGTTGTTATGTTGTTGCTTGCTCTCTGGGCAAATTGCTGCGGTGTTTCTCGCAAGAAACAAGAAACGCCGCATGGGCAAACTGTTGATTGATGTCTTCTGGTGGTTTCTTAGATCAGTTTGTTGAAGGCGTGTGTGTTGGTCGTGGGGGTGTATTGTTCCGGCGAAAATGAACGCTCCTCCTCTGGACCTCGACGTGGGTTGGGGGCATGTCGAGCAGGGGCTAGTGAAGCTGAAGAACATCATTGAGGGGCGCGACGACACACCGATGAGCCCAGACGATTTCATGATGACTTATGCGTAATTACGCAGCCTTTCTTGCCCCTCAATTAGCTGAATATTAGTGTCTATGTTCAATTTTGGCTGATGGGATTCTTTTTTTATTTGTTTTCTTCAATGGACTGCAGGAGTGTTTACAACATGTGCACTCAAAAGCCGCCCCATGATTATTCTCCGCAGCTTTATGAAAGATACACACAGGAGATTATAAAGTATCTGCACCAGGCAGTGAGCATCCCGCACTTTGTTCTTGTCTTTTTGTCTATGAAGATGATCTTATTTTATGCTGTATCCATAAGTTATACAGAGCTATTTGTCAAATGATAGATATCGTGACGTGTGACTTGCGCAAACTTCTGATTATTTCCCTGAGAAATGTAAACATTGGCCTTTGTTCTTAATGGGGATGATTACTCGAGTAAGCTGGCACATGTGTGTATTCTGAACCCATGATGGTAACATTTGTCCGTAGATTTGATGACTCTTTGAATAGTTATTTAGCAACTGCTTCATTTGTACTCTTTTTAGGGCAATGGAAGTCTCAATCTAAAAATTTGTTCTCTCTCTCTCATGCACGTGTGCGTGCATGTGTGTCAAGGTGCATATAAAAAAGAAAACGAAGGAAGTAATGCTTTGACATGATCATTGTGTCTTTTTGTGGTATGTGGGTATTTTCTGTTCATGCATCCCTTGCATTATGGTATGTGTCCCTCCAACCTAGAGAAAGGGAGTCTTTTTGTACCTTGGATCATAGTTTCAATGACATGAGGTCATGCCTGACCACATTTTTTTTTGGCCCTGTTTGGTGAAGTAAGAAGTCTTTTCTTCAAATTGTAAGATGATGCTCAATTGTTGATGGGTTGTGCTAATAGTTTAGAGCTTTTTGTTCTGGATTGTTAAAAAATTGCAGTTTCAACTTAGTTTTGTCCTCTTTTATCTGATTTTAATGTCTTGTGACAAAAATCTTTGTTGTTCTGCTTTTTGCTGAAGGTGTTGCCATCTTTGAAACGTAAACACAATGAGTTTCTACTGAAGGAGTTCGTGCAAAGATGGGAGAATCATAAATTGATGGTTAGGTGGCTTGCACGAGTTTTTCATTACCTTGACCGCTATTTTATTTCACGGAAAAGTTTGCCTTCACTCAGGGACATTGGAATTAGTTGCTTCGAAAATGAGGTTAGCCACCTGACTCTTTCACAAATTGCCTCTAAGTTGTATGTTTTCATAAACATACCAGCGTAAAAACCAGTTAGGGGCCTTAGGGCTCTATTTCCGTGGTCCTACCCATGAACCAGCTGGTCACATATACAGTATAAGTATGTTTAGTTGCACATGGAATAAAAAACGAATATGCTGGAGGGCACACATCCACATTACCATGTCCCAACTTATAGATCTGACGCTGGTACTTTTTTCTGTTTCCAATTTTGCTGCCAAGTTTGTTATTAATAAAAACAATGAAGAAACAAAGGTAATTAAGAGTAGGAAACAAAGCCACAGCTGAGTGGATTGCTGCATGAAACCGCATCTACTGGACTGCATTTGGTTCCCAACTCAACAAGGTGACATTTCAAGTTTCTTTCGGTGAGACTGATTTGCTCCAACAGACCGATTGAATTATGGTTTGCTGCTTCCCTCACGTCAAAACTCAAACCCTGTTTTGACCAGTTTTGACCAACTCTTGTTTAAGGTTATTAACCAGAGCAAACCGACTGTAGACCTGTTACTGGGCCTTTTTGGTCTGCTTTTTTATTCATTGCATGGAATGACAACCCCTAACTTGAAATTTTCGTTAGAGTTCCTCTTTATCATGTGTGTGGTTTGAAACTTTCACATTGTTTATCATTTCAGGTCTTCCAAGCAGTAAAATATAAAATTAGAGATGCGATAATTACACTGGTAAGTGTTCTTTTTGTACAGTTCACCTATTTATTTTACAGATTGGTGGAACCACTTTTAGTATCTCATGCTTGTGGAGCAGATTAATCAGGACCGTGATGGCAATCAAGTTGACAAATCCTTGCTGAAGAATGTCTTAGATGCCTATATTGAATGTGGAATTGGCATGGGCTTTTATGAAAAGGACTTTGAAGTATGCTTGCTTGAGGAAACTAGGATCTACTATTCTCGTAAGGCATCAAGTTGGATCGGGCAGGACTACACTCACGTGGAGGATATATGTCACAGTTACTGGTCAAAGGTAGGTAGAAGTGCATTATAAATGATGGAACTGGGAGTATTAATGTTTATCTGCACTTTCTTATACCCACTTTCAATTTTTCACAGGTTGAGGAATGCTTGAAAAAGGAGAAAGAAATAATCTCGCAGGTTGTATTATCAAGGACTGAGCGGAAGTTGATGGAGGTTAGAATATTGGCAGTTGGAAGAAGTTAGTTTTTGCTTAGGTTTTCCTATTACTCTTTTTTTTTTTTTTTGGTAAAGAGGTTTTCCTATTACTCTTATATTTTCAATTAATCTAATAAACCTTTTGAAAGTGAGGAAAATTAATAGCAACAATAGGTGACTTTAACTGAGATGCTAGGGCCTTAATTATTTGCTTTCAATTACTGCAGTGATTCATATGCATGTCACCTACAATTTTGTACCTTAAATCAATTTGACATCATAGATTGATGTATAAGGTAGCTGTTGATATGCCCATAACTTAGAGTGAGCTTGTTCCACAGAGCACTTCATGATGATGGAAAATGCTTTCACAATCATCAATTTCAGGGAAGATGACTAGTTCTTTTGTTGTGTAGTGTTGTTATTGAAAGTGAGACGGAAAAGGTTTTTTGGTGCATGATTGCTTTCAAGAGTAATTCTCTCTGTTAAATAATAATGAGTTCCTTAAAAGAAATATCACAATGATATTAAAATGCTTGTATATAGTATGAAATTATGATTTCCTACTTACCAAAATGAAGAAACCACACCAGAAAAAAAAATTAAAGCAAGCCAAAAAAAGAAGGTGCAGATAATGAACGAACTTCATTTCTTAGAGGTCATAGTAATCCATGTGAGAATAATTCTCCATCCCTAGATGGAATGACGAATGAATCAAAGAATGATACCACAATAACCATTCAAACTAGGAAAAAAGAAGTCATCAAAGAAGTGAAGACAAGAACATCCTCTGAGAATATGAATCTCAGAATTGGGAATACTCGTATGACAGATGATGATTTAGTCCGGCCGAATGCTTATCAAGTATTCTTGTATGTGAAGACTTAAAGTTGATGTTTGAAATCAATTTAAAGAAGATGAAACAGGTTCAAGTTGTGTGTGTGTGTGTGTGTGTGTGTGTGAGAGAGAGAGAGAGAGAGAGAGAGAGAGAGAGAGAGAGAGAGCATAAATTGAAGCTGTCTGTGAGCGTCCATGGAAGACTGTTTATATCTGGGGAACAATTTCCTCTTGTTGAAAGATGGAGGAATCATTTTCCTAATCTTAAGTATGGTGTTATCTTTGACTTCTCCAAAGTCTATTGTGTTGACTCTCCATTGTAGTGAACCAAAAACATTAACATCTGGAAAATCATTTTCCTTTATCAGTGAGAATCCAAGGTGAAACAAAGAGAACCATAACAATATAAGCCTTTCCCTTGCTACTTGTCAGTCATAGGTTTCTTAAATTACTATATGCAGGATATGTTTAGGCATCTCCAGTATGATCTCATTAAATGATCTTTCCGTACTTCATTGAGAATCCAAGGTGAGGTCTGCATTTGGTACGCAAACTAAATGATCTTTCTGCACTTTGTAGATAGTCCAGCATGAGCTCTTCACGGTCTACTCAAAACAGCTACTCGAAATGGAACTGGCTTACTCATTTGCATTAGTTAAAGATAATAAGGTGCTTCCTAGTGTTGGGATATTTTAATAATGTATCAGTCAGTTGAGGAACGTACATGATGTAATAGTATCTAACAATTTAGTTTCGATCTAGATGGAGGATCTTTCGAGGATGTATCGTAATCATAAAATAACTGTGTTCCTGGAGCCTGTGGCCAATATGTTTAAAGAGGTTAGTATCTTGTCTTATTTTGTAATTGCCTTTACATGATCCTGGTTTGCAACATTTTTCCATTTCATTTTCTTTTGGCAGCATATTGTTGCTGAAGGAACAGCCTTAGTCTCCCAGGGTGAAGATGCGACAAGCAACAAGGTTTGTCAAATGCATTTTGCTACAGTCGCTCAAAGTACACTTCTGCTGATTTCTTTTGTTATGTTCATCTAATGGAAAATTCTGTTGGAGGACAGAGTTTGTCCATTTTCTTTTTGTCCTGCTCAGTAATGAGCTGAAACTGTGTTGCAGGAACAACTACTGAGTCGAGGGCAAAAAAAGGATAACAATTGCCTTCTGAAAGAAAAGAAAAAATGATGTTAAATCTGTTTTTACTAAGTCATGTCCACAAATGGTGGTTGTTCTTTTAAACTTCAGCCTTTAACCTGTTGAGCCAATTGAAACATAGTCTCCAGATACATGAATTATGTCTTTGTCGTCTTTTCCAAGTTTGTAAATTAAATGTATTTTTTCTCGCTGAAGAGCCATGCATATTCTTCTCGTTGTTTCTTTCATAAATTCTATTGAAGGAATGGTGATAAATTGAGCATAATGGTTTGAGATGATTCATTTGACCATCCTGAACAGTTGGAAAGCTTTGTGGTTGTAGTTGCTGCTTCTGCCTTTTTTCATTCATATCTTGTGTGGCATCAGTGGGAATTGTTCCCCTTTCTTTTCCATACTTTTGGAGTTGTTAGGACAGTACCGGGACCCACACATGGCAGGCAGAGGACTGCCATAGCACAGAAATGCTTCTTGGTGCCAACTTTTTTAAGCTAAATTTTCAGGAGTAGTCTTTACAATTGCTCGTTGCTTTTTTCCATGACTTTGATAATTCACTAGTCATAATGAGAGTGCAGGTTCAAAGAAACCCTGCAGTCATCAACTGTCTTACTCGTTTCCTTCCTAGCTAAGTATTTGGTGAACTATTTCAGACAACCTCAAATATCTTGTCCGAATACAAAATGAAGCTAGTAGATAAGGGACATATTGTGGCAAGGACTTTGAAAGAGCGATTACAATGCAGCTCATGAAATGCAAACAGACTTTTCTGTGTGTTTCTCATATTTATGTTTTGAGGGAGGATAGGATATTCAGGATATATCTATTGACGGCATGCATCCAGACAAGCCATTGTTTTTTATTGCCCAGGCTCCTGTCAAAACCAGGTTCTATTTCATACTATGAAAGTTCTACCAAGGCAACACCATTTGGAAAATTTTCTCTTGATGCAACTCTTCTTCTCCCGTGAACCGGATCAAATTCTTGCCTTGCACCTGCTCTTACTGGAAAGTGTAGCATGCAGTGTAAAGGAGAAAATAAAATGGGAGAAAGGAAATTCAAGTAGCGGGAAAGTTCCTGTCTTAAACTTACATATATGATCCATGCTTGTTTTTGCCAAGACATTTATTCAGCATATGATTTTTGGGCCGAAATTCTGAATCCAAGTGTGTTTTCATCTGATTTAAATTTGAAATTTTCCTTTTATGCTTACAGGCTTCAAGTGAGATCTCAGCTCGGCAGCAGGTAAATATCTGGCCAAAGGCTTTTAACAGGGGGTATATTGAGAGTTAAATTACTTTTGCTATGCATCTTTCAGGTTCTTGTAGTGCAGATAATCGAGCTTCATCACAAGTATCTGGCATATGTTACTGATTGTTTCTCGAACCAGTTTCTGTTTCACAAGGTTTGTTTGGCACTGTGTTGGTTGTTTAGACATGTTCTTAGGACTTTAGTCAAGTATCTCCTGTTGTCATTAATTCTATCCATTACAATCCTTTTACAGGCCCTTAATGAAAGTTTCAGGACTTTCTTCAACTGGGGTCCATCTGGTCTTTCAAGTGGGGAAATGCTAGCGATTTACTGTGACAATATCCTGAAGGCAGGTGGATATGGGAAACTAACTGATGAAGCAGTAGAGAAAGCGCTCGAAGAGGTAGGGAGTCCTGCAATTCTCAAGAATCTTTTTATCAATTGGAAGTGCGAGGTATCCTTACATAGTATATCCTCAGGTTGTACAGCTAACTGCTTATGTTGGCGACAGAGACTTATTTGCCGAATTCTACAGGTATATCTGGCCCTATGGCTTTCTGTTTTTTCTGGCACCAGCTCAGAATGTATATCAGTCAATAGAAAACCTTCTTCAGTGAAACATATACATCTTCTAAACTAGCTATCGATGCTACGTAGGAGAAAACTTTTTCGGCGGTTGCTTGTTGATCGGAGTGTTGATGAAGATCATGAAAAGTGGATCTTGACTAAGTTCAAGCAGCGATATGGGAAAAACTTCACTTTGAAGATGGAGACTATGGTCAGTGTATTTCATGGCCTGATTCTTACTCAGTAATGATATTTCCACTCACTGAGGTTCTGATGATTTTGGCAGGTCAAGGATTTGGGATTGTCTAGGGATATGAAGACTGAGTTCGAGCAGTATCTTTCCAGTAATGAAATTGCAAACCCTGGTATAGATCTGACAGTAACAGTCCTCACAAGCGGATTCTGGCCGAGTACCAAAAACGCTGATCTCAACCTTCCCTCGGAGATGGTATAGAACATCGACCCTCCTTGATATAGCATCACTTCATACACATTTCTCCAGGACTTCGACCTATTCAAATTATTTTGCTTTCAGGTAAAGAGTATGGAAATCTTCACAGATTTCTGTCGAAGGAGGAGGAAAAACCAGAAACTTACATGGATTTACTCATTGGGAGATTGTACTCTTAATGGCAATTTTGAGCCGAAACCTATTGAACTGGTCATGTCAACGTATCAGGTATGGCTAAAGTTCTGCATCATGGAAAGCTAGCGTGTTTTGGATGGAATGTCTCTCGGAACCAATGTTTGGTAATTGTGTGCAATTGTCCAGGCTGCAATTCTGCTGCTATTTAATGGATCGGATCGATTTGGGTATGAAGATATCAGAACATTGTCAAACATGGCAGAAAATGACTTACTGAGAGTGCTGCATTCCCTCTCTTGTGCAAAGTACAAGATTTTAAAGAAGTACCCAAGTACAAAATCAATCTTGGCCACTGATGAGTTTGAGTTCAATGCAATGTTTACTGATAGGATGAGGCGAATCAAGGTCTGCATTTAACTTGTGGGATTGACCTAAATTCATCAAGTGTGCTGTTTTGTATTTCCGTCTCTCTTTTTTTCATGGCTAAATCTTTCCTATCCTGTAGATTTCTCTTCCACCTGCAGACGAAAGGAGGAAGACAATTGAAGATGTCAGCCGAGACAGGCAATTTGCTATTGATGCTTCAATTGTGCGGATAATGAAGATGCGCAAGGTTTTAAGTTATCAGCAGTTAGTCACAGAGTGCATTGAGCAGCTGTCCCGCCTGTTCGAGGTGCAACTGTTTCTTGTCTTTGTTGCCTTTTCTCTATTTGGTTTGTTTTCAGTAGACAGATATGTTTGGAATATTTTTACCTTCTTCTATAGTTTTAAAAAGCTAATTTAGTCGCTCCAAGATGGTGACCAATATATAAAATAATTTGCAAATCTTTGAGATCATTTCTTTTTTCTGTGGGAGCAGAGGAAATTGCTGTTGAAGTATCTCTCTGTAATTTTTCATGCTCTCTTTTCTGCATATCCATTTCTTGTGGTCACTTATCATCAAGATTGGTAAAGCGAGCAATTTTGCTGTTGATAGTTGTTCTTTAATGGGCATGAATGATGAGTGCTTTCTCTTGTGGTTTACACAGTTCTTTCTCATGCTAACTGATGGCGTCGCTGCTCTAAAATTACCCCGTCCTCTAACTTCTCGAATTTGGTTCTGCAGCCGGAAGTGAGAGCAATCAAGAAGCAGATCGAAGGTTTGATCTTCCGGGAATACCTTGAGCGGGACAAGGACAATCCAACCTTGATGAGATACTTGGCTTAATGTAGCTAAACTGAAAGGGAAAATTGGTTATACTTGTGAATACTCAGTGTTTGTGTGCATAGTCAAGTTGAGGAAAATCAGCATGAAGTTTTGCAATTACTGTTTGTTAGCTTCTGTTGGGGATGCCGGGAGCAGCATATCTTTTCGTGTTAATACTAACAATTTCCCTTTGCAATTGGGCAAACCGCGGATGCTGTTATAACGGTTTATGAATAATTCCGTAAAAATTTAACAAGCACGTCATAAAAGTCTTCATATTGCTATAATTAGTATTCTTCATTTAATCAAGGTCAAAATCTGGGGTAATTTTTTTATTGATTGTAATACCTAAGAGTTCTACATAAGACGAGAGGTGTCATTAGAGGTCTGTACAGAGGTGAGCAATACAAACCGATCGGACTAGAAGCCGCTTGGACCGAACTGGATTGGCTGTTTTTTGGCGGTTTTCTAGGCCATTGGTTTGGTTCTTAATTTTACAAAATTTAAATTGGAGATTTTTGGTTTAGTCCCCAAATTATTTTTTTTGGGGGGGAAGGAGAGGGAGGAACTGGACTGGTCAGACCTCTCAGATCATATTGATTATTATTTTTTATTTCTCACATAATTTTGCTTGCAAGTCTCACTCACCTCTCTCCTCTCTTATTTTCTCTCTCCCTCTCCTCTCTTACCTCACAAGTCCTCTCATGCAAATTTATTTTATTTCTATATTGGTTCCATTGGATTGTCCAATCTATACCTCACAAGTCCTCTCATGCAAATTTATTTCATTTCTATATTGGTTCATTGGTTCCATTGGATTGTTCAAAAACTAGATTGGACCGATCACAACACAAATTTATTTTAGTTTTCAACGATTACTTTTCATTAATTGAACGTCTTATCTTTTCTCTTATTCATAGATAACACCATTTTTTTAATCATAATATAGGTCATACAAGCTTTAGAAAAGGTCTTAGCAACTTTCTCATAGTTTTAAATATCAAATAATGACATAAATGATCCCTGAATTTTGACAAAATATATAATATGATTCATGAACTTTCAATTGATTTAATGTGATCCTTGAACTTGATCTAGTGTGGAATTTAGTTCCTGAATTTTTAATCTATTCAATATAATCAATGAACTTTTGGTATTTGTTCAAACTAATTCATGAACTATATGAAAATATTTAATGAGGTTCTTTTTTTATTTTAAGTTTAGGGACCACATTGGCTATTTTTATATAGTTCAGAAATAGTTTGAATATGTACAAACAATTTAATAATCACATTGAATAATTTGAAAGTTCGGAAACCAGATTACATATAAGATTAAATTATAAAAATCAAATTAAACAAATTAAAATTTTATGAACTACATTGCATACTTGGCCAAAATTCGAGGATTATTTGTGTTATAGTATTTCCCTTGATAAGATTTATATTACATAAACTAATTGATGGTATTAAGTAGATTATAGTGAATAACTTCATTGTGTTGAATATTATTTGAAATTTACTTATATACTAACCCTCAAGCATGCGCGCACAATTGCTTTTGCGTCTTTTCACATTGAACTCTTCAAAATTGTACACGCAAGAGAATGATTAAGCAAGTGTCAAGTTTAGAATACTTGAGATTCGTTATGATATAGTAATTGTAAGAAATAAGAGACAAAACATCAACGCAAACTTTACTGGTGAATGATTACCACATGAAAGAATTTGTCCATGTTATTATCTTCGAAACATGTAAATATTTTGAAACGTTTCAATCACCCTAATAATTATACCATAGGAAAAATAAAAAGTAAAAAACTTTCCATAAACATTTTTTTAATAATGTTTATTTACATGTCAGAATTTTGTTTTTCAGAAATGAATATGAAAATATTTTTCTCTCCTCAATACTTTTTTTTATTTCACAAAAAATAAACGATTGGAAAAATAATTTTACAAAATCAATAACTTCTATTGTAAACGAAAATAAAAGGACGAAAAATATTTTCATACTTAGTCAGATTATTAGAGTATTAATTATTTTAATGAATTAATAGATAAAATATTTTTCATAAAATAAATTGAGTTTTATATTTTATGTCTTTTACCTATTCACACTTTAAATTTAAATCATATCGTTATGGAAACAAATTCCTCGTCCTTTAGAAGGTCTCCTACGTCGTGTTCCTTTGACCCATGGGTGTTTCCACATCTTTAAAGTGATTTGAAAGACTGAAACAGAGTAGCAACTTCCACGCAAGACCCCAACACTCGAAAACCACGGCACGACCCACACCTCAGGCCACCGAGATCGCCGCTCGCCGCTCGCCGCCGCCGGCACCGCCCGCCCGGGAACGGGAATAGCCACCCTCCGAGGTCAGCCGAGCGGGTCGTCGAAAAGATTGGCCAGGCAGAGGTTGGTTCTTGCGGTTGTCGTTGTCGACGCAATTTGTACGCATCGTCCGTCTCCCAAATGGGTTTTGCCGATTCACATCTGAAACGCTTCGTCGTCACGCATATAGTGCTGTCCGTCGTCGAAATCAGTTTTTTTTCTTCTTTTTTAATGTTCGCTACATGTTGGACTTTCTTGTGTTGGCGCAGATTGTGTGTTTCGTGTGGAATTGGACGCATGTGAATTAGTGGGCCTGCGTCTCTGATTAACTAGGGACGGGTTCTAGCTTGCTTTCATGGTTGTTTATCTTTCACGTGTTCTGGGTTGGCTTGCAAAGAGAGTTTGGAGTTTTTTAAGTGTAGTTGGAGGTTCTGTTTCATTGGGATCTAATCTGTGGAACTTCATTGAGATTCATCTTGCGAAGAGAGTGCTAATCATGCCTGAATGCTACCTTTTCGGCTGAGTTGAGTAGTGTGTTTTGAATTGTGTGTTTAGAAGGAGCTATCTTGGCTTTTGATTATTGTTAAGGTGTGCTCGCAGGCGCTTGTTAAATAGCCAATTGAGGAGACTTTATTTTTCCCAATCCACTGTTCCCATGGTATTCTGTGTAATGAATACCTTAAATACTGAATTATTGCATGTTATATAATCATATTTAGTGCCTTGAGCAGTTTTTTATGATTCTTTGTTCTGACACGGTTTCTCCATGATCAGGTGTCAGTTTGGCTTGAAATTGGTTGTCTTGGATTGGGTTGCAGAGGTGCCTCTTTGAGCAAACCACCATTGCCACTTTAATCATGCAAAATTAATTGAGTTTGACTCGATCGGAGGACAAGATTTGTATCAATCAGAGGACAAGATTTGTATCAGTACAATTGATAGTTGTGCTGTTAAGATTTAGATAAAGAGAGGAAGAACAAAATGGCCGATGCTCCAGAGAAGAAGCCAGTACTCCAGTTTGCACCATTTCAGAGTGTTGTGGATGAGGGTTTCTGGCACCGGCTGTCTTCTCTCAAGCTCAACAAACTAGGCATTGACGACTCTCCTATTCCCATTTCTGGTATTGCATTTTATCTTTCCTATTTTGTTTCTTGGATGTTGATTATGATGTTGCTGGGCAGGTGAACCAAGGGAATACATTCTTTTAGTTGTATGCGAGCTGTAATATCTGCTATGGACTTGGTGAAAATATCATGTTATATATATTTCTTCGACAAGAAATGGCTTGGCGGGATTGTTTAGTGATGACCATATTCAAATTTCGACTTTATGCTCTTATGAGGCAATTTGTTGAATTAGTATCTGTCCATGGCTACCCTTCCTCTTTTATATCTTGAGCTCAGCTCAGTTTGGAGAACTGTTTCTATTTTAGTTCTTCAATGACATGGTGTCCCCTGTTCTTCACATATCCTTTGGATCACCTGGAATAGTGTATAAGGTTTGCCCACGATCTATGGTGGTATTTGAAGTGTCAACTTAACTTTGCAGGTTTCTATGCACCCTGTTCACATGCTCAAGTTTCCAATCATCTTACTCTTCTCTCTGAGTCTTTACCAACAGAAGCAATTGAACAAGAATGCATATTGTCAGTTTGTCATGGGAATAGGAACAAGTGTTCTGTGCCAGGCACGATTTACAACACAAATACTCTTGAGGGCTACCATGCTCTTGACAAACAGAGCTTGTTAAAGGCTGAAGCCAAAAAGGTATCTCGTCCTGTGGCCCTGAAGCTCCATTTCCTAGCATCTGCTAGTTTCCACTGCATCTTGGTCAGATGTCATATTGTGCTTTCATGGCATTTAAAAAGACAAAAGTAGTAGTCCAATTAGTTGATCTGATCCACTTGTGTTTTATGCATATTGCCTGTATGAGTGTTTGGAGCATGCTAAAACTTGTGCTTGATTCTCTTCTTTTAAGATAGTACTATTTGTGGAATGCAGAATGACCTTGCTTCCTTTATTGCAATGGCAGCAGGAAACGATTTTATATGATGTCCTTTTTACTAGCTTTTCTTTGATTTTTTAGTAGATTTGGGAGGACATTCATTCAGGAAAAGCTTTGGAGGATAGTGCAGTGCTTTCAAGGTTTCTTATCATCTCATTTGCAGACCTCAAAAAGTGGAACTTCTACTATTGGTTTGCTTTTCCTGCTCTTGTGCTTGAACCTGCAGCAACTTTGGTTGGTATCAAGCCAGCTTCACAGTGGCTTAGCCCAGAGGAGGTGAATTTTTTTCGCTAGAGGAAATATTCTGTTTTTGAGAGAGTTCTTCCTTCATATGAAAATTCTTCATTTGTCATGCAGGTGGAATCCTTGTCAGCTGCTTGTCGGCAATGGAGAAATTCAAATTTGACTGCCGGTGTGCCTACTGTATTTGTTATGTTCTTGTTAATTGCTACTCGAGCATTCAATATCATCGTTATGGTAAACTAAACCATATATCCTGCTGCAGATGTGCCATTCTTCTTAGTAAGTATTGCTTTGGATTCATCTGTGACAATTAGACATCTGAAGGACTGGGAAGCCTGCAAAGGCAATGGTCACAAGGTCAGTTCAATTGAAATTCCAAAGAAGGGATTTATTATGATGATTGGATACCTGTGCTAAGATTTTTCCACATTCTATACGCAGTTCTTATTTGGGTTTTATGACCCCTGCCATCTGCCACACAATCCCGGTTGGCCTCTTCGCAACTACCTTGCACTTATCTTCACCAAATGGAACATCAGAAGGATTCACTTTCTCTGTTATCGGGAAAATCGTGGTTTTGCAGATATGGGATTGTCCCTTGTTGGCGAAGCCCTGATACCTGCTCCAGAAGGTAGACGTGCAGAAGCTTAGTGAAAGCTTTATACTGGTTTTAGTTAAGAGTTTTTTCTCTGATCATCTCTGTAATGTGGGTCTCATTTTTCTTAGATTGGAAGGATCGTAACTTGGTGCCTAATGCTGTTGGGTGGGAGTACAACATGGGTAAAAAAGGATCAAAATGTGTCAACCTTGCCAAATCAATGGATCCGACAAGGTATATTGTCTTCATCATCTCTTGTTTTAGTTTGTGTCAACATCTGTGTACTTAGTTTTGTGAAAATTTAAATTACAGGTTGGCCATATCTGCCGCAGATTTGAACTTGAAATTGATGAGATGGCGTGCTTTGCCCTCGCTGGACTTAAATGTATTATCTGCTACTAAGTGTCTTCTTTTGGGGGCCGGTACCCTTGGATGCCAGGTTGCACGCATGCTAATGGTGAGTTTTGTAGAAGTTAGTCTTCATTTGCCATTGCCACTCGTCATACTTGTCTTGAATGATGGTGATCACTTGTAGGCTTGGGGTGTCAGGAAAATTACCCTAGTTGATAGCGGGAAAGTGGCAATGTCAAATCCACTGAGGCAGTCATTATATACACTGAATGATTGCTTGAATGGTGGTGAGTTTAAAGCCATTTCAGCTGTCAAAAATCTCAAGCAGATATTCCCAGCTGTGGTATGTAGTATTTATGTCCTTTCACATGAATACCATCTGTGAAGATGCCTCCTTAATGATTTGCTTTTTTATAAACCGGTTATTTTAGGAGCTGAACCTTACTCGCTCTGAATTTTCTCAGGAAGCAGAAGGCGTCGTAATGGCTATACCTATGCCTGGGCATCCTGTTTCTAGCCAAGAAGAAGAAAGCGTCCTCAATGATTGCAGACACCTACATGACTTGATTAATTCTCATGATGTAGTTTTCCTGTTGACTGACACGAGGGAAAGTCGGTGGCTACCCACGCTTTTTTCAGCTGCTTCTAGCAAGGTTCTCTCTCCTTCTCTTTGTTTCCAATCTTTTTGGTTCATGTTCTGTGTTCTGTTTGTGTTATTGTCACCTTGTTATACTGACTCATGGTGGTGGAAATACTTTTGTTTTTTCCGATTGAGTGGTGTATTCTTCAGTTCCAGTTGAATGTTTTAGTGCCTGCTGATGTCCCTGATTCATTTGTTTCTGGTTCCTACAGATCACCATAACTGCTGCTTTAGGATTCGATAGCTTCTTGGTTATGAGGCATGGAGCGGGTCCTTTTAGCTCTTTAAACAACTTGAAAACTCAAACTCTGAGTCGTCCATCAGATAGTAAGGACAACACATCGCTTTCTGATAACAATGGTCTGCAGAGGCTGGGCTGTTACTTCTGCAATGATGTCGTTGCACCAATTGACGTAATATTCTAAAATGAAATGCTTTTGATACTTGGCACTGTTTTTTCTGTTTGATGCTCAGCTTTTAGTACCTCTTTCTCAATGCAGTCAACTGCAAATCGCACTCTTGACCAGCAGTGCACAGTCACACGTCCAGGCTTAGCACCAATTGCTTCAGCTCTTGCGGTTGAACTGTTGGTTGCGATTCTGCATCATCCTCATGGGTAAAATCAGTGGCAACTTTGTGGTTGGAGAATGTACTTTTTCCTTTTCTCATTCAAGGAGAGGTTCTTATTTCCACTCTCTTTGAGCAGGATCCATGCCGAAGGTCAGCATGCCAATGTAAATATAAGTGCAAACTATGAACAACCACTAGGGATTTTACCACATCAGATTCGAGGTTCCCTTCCGCAGTTTTCTCAGATCACTCTTGTGGGTCACAGCTCAAGAAGTTGTACCGCCTGTTCTGAAACTGTAAGACCTGCAAGCCCCATTTATGTGTATCCCACAAGTTCAAGTACCCTTTTCCATTGTCTTTGATTGTTATAATTCCTCTGCCTCACATAGGAAACTTGAATATGAATGACTCACTCGATGTGGTGAGCAAGCGTGTACAACGAAAATGTGAATAGAAAGGTAGGGGCGAGCATGGGCCAGTGAGCAGATCTAGGGCTAGAATTTTCAGTTGATTGTGTATATCCCCATCTAAGAACCTGGAGTTTTTTTAACTATAATATGTGTTGTGTAGATAGTGTCACTGAGTCTTTCAAAGCAAGTACCTTTTGCCTAGAAGTCAGAACCAGAAGTGAGAAACGATTTACTGAAATGGTACTGTTGCAGCAGGAAACTAGCCCGCACATCAATCTCTTAGCAACTTCCAAGTGAATCCGTGAAGTGATTGCATCATCCATGACTGACTTCTCTGTTTCATTTGTGATTAGGTTCACTCTTCATTGTTTCCACTAGTTTCACTAGTTTTTCTCTTTGTCCGAAACAATTGTGCAGGTGGTCTCCGAATATCAGGATAGGGGGATGGAATTTGTACTCCAGGCGATTAATCATCCGACTTATCTGGAGGATCTGACTGGCCTAACGGATCTTATGAAATCTGCAAGCTCTTTTGATGTGGACTGGGATAACGACGATGACGATGATGACGATTGCGTGGAGATATAGAGGATTCTTTTATCAGGAACTATGCTGGATTATTTAGTTGGTTAATTGTACAAAAAACTGAAGAAAGAAATGCCATTCACCTTTCTGAGCTGTGTTCCTCTTGTTCAGTCACTGTTCTTCTCTTTGCTCATCTTTTCTAAGCTTTGAAGTACTTGGACCAACCTACTACATATTTATTTCCAGTGCAGATCTACCAACTTCAGTTGTGGTATGATTTTGTCGGCTAGTGATACAGAGCATGAACGAAAATCAGTTAGCAGAGGAATGAATTACGCAGATCGGGTGGAGAATTTCAACCACAAGTTTTGCTCCGTAATTTCATGAAAGCTCATGCTGATGTTAAATGTTATTATAGTGAGATATTTGCAAACATGAAATTGTGGTTCTAAATCCTCAATATAACTATCGTGTGATTTCATAGATTTCTTATGTACCACCACACTGAATATTAATCTTTTTATTTTAAATTTTATGATAGAACCATTCAAACCAAATTCCTAAACTGAAATTATGTTATCTTGCTTTTACATATAAAAAATTTGCTATGTTGTTAAGAATAACGGGGAAATTGCCTATGCCAATTCAGTAATACATTTTTTCATATATTATCAATTGAATCAATTTGATTGATATGTTTGGTAATCGCTCACGTGGATGCTAAATCTCTTACGTGGTGCGATCAACGTTGATGTGAATAATTTTTAATTTAGTTTATTATCTCTTTCTTTTTTACTTTTTTCCTTTTTTGCCCTTTTTTCTTCTTTTCTTTTTCCTTTTTTTTCCCTTTCACTAGTCATTGTTGGATCTCATTGATCTACGAGCCTAGGGTGAGGGCACTCCTCGTCGGGGATGATGAGGATAAACCCTCACTCGATCTAGTGAAGGGCACCCTTACTTGTGCTGGCAAGGGCGAAAACTCAAGGGCAGGCCTTGATTGAGACTAGCAACCTTCATCGACCATCAATGAGGCTAAGCGATAGTCAGCAGAGAAAGAAGAAAAAATAGAAAACAAAAAAAAGAAAGAAAATTCAATATTCAAAATATATGGAAATATTATAAAAAATTATTCACGTCAATACTAACTATATTATGTAATATGGCTGGCGTTCATGTCAGTAAAATCCAATCAAAATTGACTAAACAGATTTAATTGACAAAACATGATATGATTCATGACAGAATCAATTGTCTTGAATCAATAAAAGCATAATCGATTTAGAATTTTTTAAATCATTTTTCCTTTTCCTTCTCATCTTTCGATATAACTAAATATAATTTGAACATGTAAAGAGTGTTTCAACGGCCACCGATAAGCATATTATGCGAATTGCGAAGTGGCATTCAGTTCTTGCATAGATTTTTCCTTTTTATGTTGGCATATGGGACAACTAGTCTAAAGAAGCATGTTTGGTCTTGCAACGGGTCAAGCAGTAGAAGTGGGCACTGCAGCTTTTACAAGATGTTTGTCGAACTTTTCAAGAAAGTCGCGGGAGCTTGTCAAAAAATTTTGAAAAATGCATCACCCGATTTTAATGTGCTTCGAAAGTATGGAATTACCACACGCAAGTTCTCAGCACGGCCATAATGCAGTATAGTAGCAACACAAGCATTGCAACACCAAACAGACAATAAGACCGACCAATAGTGATACTACCATTAACCTAATTCGCTTCGCCAAAGAAAAATGAAATAAATCATGATTTTACCTTCAATGGAAAGAATCTCTTCTGGGGATGGCTGATGCCTAAGTGTGATATAGACGTTGACAGCAAACAGCCATAGATAGAGACCTCATTGGTGCAATATGATGGGGGTATGGATATGAGACATGTTGTAATCTTGCACATGTTTAATTAAGGAGAATGATTGCAAAAAACCAAACGACAAGTCAATTAGCCCCATTTAATTAAATGGGATAAGTGAAAGTCCTAAAATTTGTTCTAGAGCAAATCAAGTCCTAAAACTTTTCAAAAAGGTGTAACCAAGTCCCAAACCTTATCATAAAGTCTTGAACTTTTGAAAAGTGCAATCAAAGGAATGACTTGAATGGACCAATTTGACAAGTTTTGAACCTCGGCTGTATTTTTTGAAAAGTTTTAGGACATGATTACACTCTTGCGACAAGGTTCAAGACTTGATTGCACTTCTTTTCAAAGTTTTAAAACTCAATTGCACTTTTGTGACAAGATTTACGACTTCAAATATACTTATTCCTAATTAAATTTATCAATTGAAGCCATTCCTGTTAAGGAGGGAAAGAGACCCATATATTAATCAGATTATAAACATTGCTAAGTTTGTCGAAAGACTCGACAAAAAATTGCGTAACAATAAACATGTTTCATGGAATATGAAACATGATTAAATGCAGTTTTCTAATATGCAGGTGTTTTTTTTGGACTTTATTGTTGTGCAAGCAACACTGATGAAACAGCGTTCACGGCACTAATCCGGTTGTCCACATCTCAGACGACGTGCCGGATTCACCAGGCCAATTGGGTTCTTCTTCTCTTCAGATTCACACCATTATAGAATCCAATTTCAGCCTCTTCTTGAGGACGGAGGATCCTTCGCAATCTATATAAACCCTGTCTTTTCCCTTGGCGAAATCACCCACTTCTTTGCAACACCAAAAACATAAGCTCTAGAGCATCTTCAGCAAGAGTGAACCATGGCTTCCACACTCGTAGGCAAACTTGTTCTTGTGACGGTGGCCATTCTAGGACTCTGGGCCTCCCAAGCTTGGTCACGTGGACTCCACGAAGCTACCATGCGAGAGAGGCATGAGCAGTGGATGACTCGCCATGGCCGTGTGTATGAGGACGCTGCCGAGAAGGAGCAACGCTTCTCGATCTTTAAGAACAACGTCGAGTACATTGAATCCTTCAACAAGGATGGGAACAAACCATACAAGCTAGCCATCAATGCGTTTGCTGACCTAACCAACGAGGAGTTCAAGACCTCAAGGTCCGGATACAAGCGCTCGTCCTCCCCGAGGCCTGTGAGCTCTAAGCCATTCCGATACGAAAGTGTCACCGCGATTCCATCAAGCATGGATTGGAGAAAGAAAGGGGCCGTCACGCCTGTGAAGGACCAAGGTCAATGTGGTAAGACATCGAATCAAATATATATTTGGGATCTCCCTTAGTTTGATTACAACATTAAATCATGCACAATTTATCTTTCTTTTTCTCACGTGAATCTCCCTTGGAATAAAGGATGTTGTTGGGCTTTCTCTGCTGTGGCGGCCATGGAAGGCATTACCCAACTCTCGACCGGAAAACTGATCTCTTTGTCCGAGCAAGAATTAGTGGATTGTGACAGGAGTGGCGAAGACCAGGGTTGCGCGGGTGGCCTCATGGATGACGCTTTCGAGTTCATCATCCACAACCATGGCCTCACGACCGAGGCTAATTACCCTTACCAAGCTGTCGACGGTACCTGCAATGCCCGCAAAGCAGCCTCTAGTGCCGCGAAAATCACCGGATATGAAGACGTGCCTTCCAACAGCGAGTCTGCCCTTCTGAAGGCCGTGGCCCACCAGCCGATTTCCGTGGCCATCGATGCGGGCGAATCGGATTTCCAATTCTACTCCAGCGGCATTTTCACTGGGGAATGTGGCACCGATTTGGACCACGGGGTCACCGCAGTTGGGTACGGGACGAGTGACGACGGAACTAAGTACTGGTTAGTCAAAAACTCATGGGGCACCGGATGGGGTGAGGAGGGATATATCAGGATGCAAAGGGATATAGATGCTGCGGAAGGTCTTTGTGGCATTGCCATGGATGCTTCATATCCAACTGCATAATTTCTTTGGACAATGCAGCATTTGTCATGTTAATACACAGATTTCGTCTTGGTAGACGTGTCCGTGAGCGTGTATGTGTTCACATATGTATATCTAGGTTTGTGGACTTTCTTATTTCTGGTGAATGCTTGTACTACGTAGACTTGCATGTGCATGAAGACATTGGTCTCTTGTTGTAAATGAACCCCAAGTATGAATGCAAGTGAATGATTTCAGTTATTCGATACGCTAAACCGCATAAACCCCATCGATACTGAATTAAATATATCATGCGATTTGAGTTGAGGACCTCAAGAGAAATGTATTATAACAAGGAGTTCAATTTGAAATCCAAAAAAGATACTTAAATATGTCTATAGTGACCACATGAAGGCTACCGAAAGATAACATGTTACATATTGTCTTGTTTCAAGTTTAAAATCCAAGTTAATTAGCATATATGAATTAGGCATAGTCGTATAATTCTATCTATATGTTGATCATACGTGTGTAAAAACAAAAAATTCCTAAAGCCAGACATACAATAGCTGCATAAGAGCATAAACAGAATTTAATGAAATGGAAGCCTAATCAGGTGACGTCTTCGTAAACTTAGTTTTATGTTTTTTAAGAGTACATGGTCTCCTTATCTAGTGCCTTATTCTGCAATCGTGATTTTCATTTCAAATCTCTCTCACATTTTTAGGACGAATTGCAAGTTTAAAATGGTTGGGTTTCAATAATAAAAGCAAGTCTAGTTACTTTAATAAATCACAAAAATAACACGTATGTACTTTTAATAATATGTTGTCGTGACATGAAATACGATAATAGTTATTCTCGAAGTAGCTAGAAAAGCTTGCAACTATTAAGGCCCTTTTATTCTAATTTCCGAGTGAATTGGGAAAGCCAGCATGCTATTTTGTCTTTCTCATTCGGTCACTCCACTCTTGACTTCGATAATGGGATGAAGCAACCTCAATTCCACACTTGACCCAGTCTTCAAAGTAAATGAATATAATTCAGTGCAATGTTTATTGCACTAAATAATTGAAACGAGTTGTATTAATTTTTTTTTTTGGTGAGAAGTTATATTCTGACTTGTCATTAATTCAGTTATTTTGTTCTAAGTTAGATAAAGAACATATTTAAGAAACTATGTTCAAATAAATTATCTTTCTCTATATCCATCTCCATAATCAATCTAATTTTTTGTTATCAAGCTGTATCATTTAAAATGTTTTGTGGAGATGCTATCTCTTTGGTTACTTTCGATATTCAAAGACAATGAAAGATAGAAGTTTGGGGATGACAAATAGAAAAGACAATACTTATTGGTTGAAGATGGAGCAAGAGACAAAACCATGTTATTTTAAAATTAACATGGAAATTAATAGAATCTTGCAATTAAGTCAATGTAAAATCACTATAAAAATAAACATGAAACCGTAAAGGATATTATAGATTTATGTGATTTAATTCGAGTGTTAATACCTACTTCATGGAGAGAGCTAGCAGCAAATAATTCATTATAATTGGAGAATCAAATTTACAATCACTCACATACTCGAGTGTGCATCATATCTAAAGTACACCCAAATCCAGGAGTTCATAAACAAAATAATTCACTTAGATGTAAACTCATAGCATAAAATCCCATCTTGTTCAAAGCTCTATGTGCGGCCACATACAGCATACCCTATTTGTCCAAAATCAACGGAGCTCTATTGCAAGGCTTTATTCTTGGAAAGGATTTCCCTTTGAACGTGCTGTGGCCAAAGAACAAAGTTAGAGTGGTGCCCTTTGTTCGACGATCTGTTGGACACTAGCAATATCACTTAGATAGAGGTGAATAAGTTATTTTGGATGAATATTGACAATATTAAAGCGAACTTAAATAGCTCAAGATCAAAGTCAATACAATAAAGACGTATTTAAAAGACTATGAAAGTTCGAGTTTGAATATTTATAAGGATCTAATGCAACTTGATAATGTGAAAATTAAAAAGTTAAAAATAATCAACATGAGTGATAATTCTCATTTTATTAAAAATATAAGGGTCTAATGCAACTTAACATCAGTTAAGCGATAAGATAATTTGTGCATAGGTTTATAGTGGTTCAATGTAGATGAAGCTTTTATTCACTCTCCCGTGTTAACAATCTATTATCTAGATTTCACTAGATGATTAATATGATATTACAACCGTGAGTGATAATTCTCATTTTATGATAATTCTCATTATCTTACTTGATCACTCTTTTTAGTGTTTCTCAAAGATTATAATTTTACAAATCAAGAATGAAAAATTTGTAAGATTGAAGTGTTCTCATATTTTTGAAATTTTGATTCAAGACCTTATCTCTCTATAGCACTAAAATCTCCTTTTGAACTCATTCACTTCCAATCTAGCCGTTTGACAATTTTCAAATGATCATTCTCCCATCCACTCGTTGGACTGATTGTTTTAAGAAGATTTAGTAACCCTTGAGTGTAGAGATCAAAATGGTGGCCATACAACTAAAGTCTTGGTCTCCATAAGTGCAGTTATTCATTTGGAAATAGACTTGTTTTGAGATTGATTTCCAATCAAGATGTTTGGCATATTGATCAGTTGTAAAGCAATCTTTCTAAATGAGAGTAAATCTAGCATCCTTAGAAATGAAATTTGAGCTAGATCATTCGCTACTATGATATTAAATTTGAAGTTTGAATGGAATTATACATAGCTTCCAAAGTTTGAAGCTTATCTTCAATATAAAGTATGAATATCATTAGCCTTAAGCAGATTCTCCAGCTTATAGTCTTAATAAAGTTGGAAAGTGTTGTATGATATCCATGCATGAGTCTTAAATATACATGAGTAGATTTATAAGAGCATGAGATAATAGTCCATTTGTTGATCTACGAATTCTAGACAAGCAATATCCAAACAGACTTTGAGTTTAAATATAATTATTTTTGAAATAGGACAACAGAGGAATTGAATTACATTATAGCCAGTACTGACGGGTTCATTATATTGTTATAGTTTTCACACTGTCTAGGTAGCCATGACATATTGCTAAATATCAATCATTGTTGTAAATATATTGTGTGGATGTATCACCTTTACCATTCAATAAATAGTTCTGTACATGCCCTCTCGCCATGTACATGATCATCATCTTCATTAATGGTATACATGAACGTAGTATATACATTCCCTCTCACAATGTACATAATCGTTTTCTTAATTAATAGTATACATTCATGTATGCATTCATGTATGATGTACATATTTTATTCATGTACCATGTAGCCTATAAATAGGGGTTTTGTTGAAGATGAATAATAAGAAGAATTAACATTTTGCTCTCTACTTCTCTTGTGTATCTCTCTTTCTTGTGCATCTCTCTATCTCTCCTCTTGATCTATATTTCTGAGTTGATTCCAAAGATCGCCGTCGCCGCTTACTTTTGCAACAATCATGACTTGTAAGACCAAAAGGTTAATTGAGACAATCAATTCTCTTGAAAGTATTAACGTGTAAGTTCAAGTCTTACTACAAGATCAATGATGAACTTAGAGATGTCACACACCATAACCAATTGAGATAATATTAAATAGGACTGACAAAATTGCAAATGTGTTTGCACTCACGACAGTCCATTGAGTCAAACAAAATTTATATTGAATGAGATTTAATTTAATTTTTGGTCACATACGCGCGTACAAGTGATGTACATGCGTGCAGAAATTGGACACATAATGATGTGTCTAAAGTGTGCACATGTTGGTTATATATATATATATATATATATATATATATATATTATTTAATTGAAAAAATCCACACACACGTGTGTGGTCAATAGGTGTGGTTTGCAACGGTTTCCTTTACTTTGTTTCGTCAACGGCAGTTTTAAAAAGAAAAGGCTGTGTGTAGTTTTTCATGAGAAAAAACATAAGAGTTTTTAAATGAGAGAAGAACGGTTCTCCTCTCATTGATTATTAACGTGCATCAAAGTCGAAAAGGCGCAGAGACTATCTACATAAAATTGCTAGCACAATCAAAGTGTTGATTATCCGCGAGAGTTTTTCTTCCGTTCGGCGTGCAATTGGAGGTGTGTTTGAATTAGAGGTCCAACGATTGTGGAACTTAGATCGAGAACATTTGAATTAAGTTTTTTTGGACATGCTACGAGAGGTAATTCATTGAAACTTTTTGTTGATATGATTTTTGATTAAAACGCACAAACGACGCCTTTGGAGATACTTGTATGGATTAGTGTTTCTACTGCATTTATGTTTATTTCGCCTATACTTGTCACGTGGTTTCCCAACAGGTGTCTCTATAAACCCCTATGATCGAGATCCAAGTGTTTCCCTCTCGGTCAATTTATCAAACAATTCAAGCGCGGAATCAATTTTCGCATTCTTTACATGACCATCTCTCGTGGCATACCAACTAATGAAATCCAGAATAGACCCAGCATCAAACATCAAGCGAGTGCCCCGTGCTTCTAGAAAGCCGAATACAAGAGAATCTAGGCATTCATCACGAACAAATCTAGCTTGAACCCAAGTTTGCACACCCTACGTGGAACAGAAGAGACCACGGCAGACAATTGAAAGTTTGAGAGTAGTAGAGTGGTGAGAATTACACAAGGAGTTATAAGGACTGAGTGCAGAGTGGTTGAGGGTCGAGCAGACAAAAACATTTATTTGAGGAACCACCAAAGAGAAGAAGAAAATGTGAAATAGAATGAGGAGCTTATCTTAATTCAGTTTAGAAATTCCGACAATATTACCGCTATTTTACTCACCGTAAAATGCCTCCCAACATACATTTGGCCGGCGGACAAACTCATGCCCTTCTTAAAAATTGACTTGACCACTCTTGCCCTTGTTTAAAATAAATTTCACTTGCAACCTTTTTTTATATACAAAATGACCCCATTTTAGACCTTATTTAGAATTTCCCCACCTCAGTATGATGTAGACATTGAAAGCGTATAGCGTAAATAGAAACCTCATTGACACAATATGATGGTGTTTGGAAATAAGATGTGTTTGAATTATGTGCATGTTTAATGAAGGAGAATGATTAGAAAGAAATAAATGACAATTCAACTAGGCCATTGAATTGAATTTATCTATTAAAGCCAATCCTTTTTTTTGGGGGGGGGGGGGGGGGGGGGGCTTGGGGGAAGAGCTAAATAAGAAATAAGCGCACCAAAAATCGTAAAATCTATCAAGAAAGTGTAACTAAGTTATAAAACTTTTCTAACATACAAACAAGTCCATAACTTGTCAAATCATACAATTAAGCCACTCTCTTCTTCTTCTTCTTCTTCTTCTTCTCCTCTCTCCTATGCGACATTGATTTGGCTAAAACATAAAGTACGAGGCTAAAACGATGTCATTTTAGCCCAAATCAAGTTTTTGAACCAAATATTTTTTAAGTTAGATTAAAAAATAAACTAAATGTATTTTTTTTTTTTGGGAAAAAAGAGGGAAACAAGGCCCTCATCACCGTCCCACCATCACCGTCCCACCTGACCATCACCAAACAAGGCTGGGATTAGTGGATGATGGCTAGCAAGGTTTGCCAGGCCTTGACCAATGGTTGACAACCCTTGTTGACCGCAAGCGAGGGCCACCAAATTTGGCTAGCAGGCTCATCAAGATTTGGCAACCCTTGGAAAAATTCGAGTGAGGGTTGCCAACCACTAATTGGTGCCTAGCAACCCCCATCAGCCATTGCCTCAATCATCGAAATGGGTCAATAATGATGGTGTAGTCAGCGATGGCCTGCTAGCCCTCGCCTAGTATTTCCCTTTTCATCATTGTAACATTAAATTATCTGTTATCATTTTGAAATAATATTTAGGCTAATAAAATCATACTTTGACCAAAATGACATCATTTTAACCATATGTTTCACGTTTTAGCTACACCAACACCGCGAAAGAGAGAAAATAAAAAAAAATCACATCAATAATTTCCAATAATCAAATTGGAGGGAGTTAAGGAAAGAACTTGATTGCACCAATTTGACAAGTTTTTAGAAATAATTTTATCTTTTGTAAATTTTAAAACTCAATTGTACTTTAATACCAAGTATGAGGATCTCTTGTGCACT
This sequence comes from Melaleuca alternifolia, assembly GCA_019926035.1. Classification (NCBI taxonomy): domain Eukaryota; kingdom Viridiplantae; phylum Streptophyta; class Magnoliopsida; order Myrtales; family Myrtaceae; genus Melaleuca; species Melaleuca alternifolia. The sequence continues at coordinate 876,064 of JAGKPW010002414.1, forward strand.
TATTCTCAAAAACAATAAAATCAGATTCTGAACATTCCTAAGTTTGTTGAAAGTCTCAATGATAATACTGTGTACCAAGAAATATAGAGCATGATTAAATGTGGTTTCTTAAAATGTAACACAGTTGCAACATATTCAGTGTTACAGCACCAAACAGATGAAAAAAACTACCAAATACAATACTAACGACAAATACCTCATCAGTCTTAAACTTATTATATAAATGTCAATTCAATCTAATTTATTATTAAATATTGTCAATTTAATAATTTACATGAGCTTTCGATATAATCATTACAGTCTTTCAATAGAAATTGTTAATGTATCAGTTTAGTCATAGATGTCCATCTTACTTGTCACATTGCCATGTTAGTAATTTCCGACAAAATTTGGCCAAAAAACTGTATTGGAATTCGGCGCATAAATTTAAAATTAAATTGGTTAAATTGAAAATTTTCGAACTGAGTTAGCATACATAATAGATTTAGAATTGATTGGACAATTTCCCACATTAATACCATTAACCAAACTAACAAAAAAGAATAATAAGTCGTGATTTCACCTTCCATTAAAAGAACTTTTTCCATTTACAGCGGATGCCTCAGTGTGATATAGACAATTAAAGCATATATACATAGAGAGAGACCTCATTGATGCAATATGATAGGGCGTGAAAATGAAATTATGTTGCCATATTGTACTTATTTAATTAAGGAGAATGATTGCAAAGACTAAATGACAATTCAATAAAACCATTAGATTCTGATTATCTATCAAATCCATTTCTGTTAGGAGGGGAAAAGAGCCAATTATCAGCTTCTAAACATTGCTAACTTTTTTCAAAGAGCCAATGAAAAATTAGTTCAAAGAAACATGTACCAAAGAATATGAAACATGATTAAATGCAGCTTTTCTAAATTCCAGGTGCTTATGTACTCTATTGTTAAGAAAGCAACACCAATGAAGCGGCGTTTACGGCCATGAATTGGTTTGTCCACATCTCAGACGACGTACCGGATTCACAAGGCAGATCGGGTTCTTATTCTCTTCAGATTTACACCATTATGGAATCCAATTTCAGCCTCTTCCTGAGGAAGGAGGATCATTCGCAATCTATATAAACCCTTGCATTATCCCTTTGGCCAAGTCACCCACTTCTTTACAGCACCAAAGACTCCTAGAGCATCTAGAGCAAGAGTGAACCATGGCTTGCACCATCAGGGGCAAACTTGTTCTTGTGATGGTGGCCATTCTAGGTCTCTGGGCCTCCCAAGCGTGGTCACGTGATCTCCACGAAGCTACCATGCGACAGAGGCACGAGCAGTGGATGGCTCGCCATGGCCGTGTGTACGAGGACGCTGCAGAAAAGGAGCTGCGCTTCTTCATATTCAAGAGCAACGTCGAGTATGTTGAATCCTTCAACAGGGATGGGAACAAACCGTATAAGCTAGCCATCAACGGATTCGCTGACCTAACAAGCAAGGAGTTCAAGACCTCAAGGACCGGATACAGGCGCTCATCCTTTCCGAGACTGGCGAGCTCTAAGCCATTCCGATACGAAAGTGTGACCGCGATTCCCTCAAGCATCGACTGGAGAAAGAAAGGGGCCGTCACGCCTGTGAAGGACCAAGGCCAATGCGGTTAGGCGTCCATTCAAATATATATACACACTTATCTTTAGGAAGGCGTCCAATATATATATATATATATATACACAACATTCAATCATTAAAGTTTCATCCTTTTCTTACATGAATCTTCCTTGGAATATAGGATGCTGTTGGGCTTTCTCTGCTGTGGCGGCCATGGAAGGGATTACCCAACTCACGACGGGAAAACTGATCTCTTTGTCCGAGCAAGAATTAGTGGATTGCGACAGGAGTGGCGAAGACCAGGGTTGCGCGGGTGGCCTCATGGACGATGCTTTCGAGTTCATCATCCACAACCATGGCCTCACGACCGAGGCTAATTACGCTTACCAAGCTGTCGACGGCACCTGCAATGCCCGCAAAGCAGCCTCTAGTGCCGCGAAAATCACTGGATACGAAGACGTGCCTTCCAACAGCGAGTCTGCCCTTCTGAAGGCCGTGGCCCACCAACCAGTATCCGTGGCTATCGACGCAGGCGAATCGGATTTCCAATTCTACTCCAGCGGCATTTTCACTGGGGAATGCGGCACCGATTTGGACCACGGGGTCACCGCGGTTGGGTACGGGACGAGTGAAGACGGAACCAAGTACTGGTTGGTCAAAAACTCGTGGGGCACCGCATGGGGTGAGGAGGGATATATCAGGATGCAAAGGGATATAGATGCTGCGGAAGGTCTTTGTGGCATTGCCATGGATGCTTCATATCCAACTGCATAATTGCTTACGACAATACAGCATTTGTCATGTTAATAAGGAGATTTCGTCTTGGTAGACGTGTCCGTGAGCGTGTATGTGTATGTGTGCATATGTATATCTAGGTTTGTGGACTTTCTTATTTCTGGTGAATGCTTGTATCACCTAGACTTCCATGTGCATGAAGACATTGGTCTCTTGTTGTAAATGAACCCCAAGTATGAATGCAAGTGAATGATTTCAGCTATTCAAGACGCTAAACTGCATAAACCCATCGACACTGAATTAAATATATTGTGCAATTGAAGTTGAGGACCTCAAAAGAATTGTATTATAACAAGGAGTTCAATTTGAAATCCAATAAAGGTACTTAAATTTGTCTACAGTGGCCACATGAAGGCCACTGAAAGATAACATGTTATATATTGTCCTGTTTCTTATTCAAAATACAAGTTAATTAGCATATATGAGTTAGGTGATATGGGTTTTGCATGGGCATATGTAGTATAATTCTATCACTATAATGATCTTATGTGTGTAAAAACAAAAAATTCCTAAAGCCAGACATACAAAAGCTGCATAAGAGCATTAATAAAAATTATTGAAATGGAAGCCTAATGGGGTGACGTCTTGGTAAACTTAGTTTTACGTTTTTCAAGAGTACATGTTCTCCTTATCTAGTGCCTCATTCTGCAATTGTGATTTTCATTTTAAATCTCTCTCACGTTATTTAGGACGAATTGCAAGTTTAAAATGGTTGAATTTCAACAATCAAAGCTTGTCTAATTACTTTAATAAACAACTAAAATAACACGTATGTACTTTAAATAATATCTTGACGTGACATAAAATACAATTATAGTTATTTTCAAAGCAGCTAGAAAAGCTTGCAACTAGTAAGGCCCTTTTGTTCTTATTTCCGAATGAATTGGGAAAGCCAGCATGCTATTTTGTCTTTCTCATTCGTTCACTCCACTCTTGTCTTTCTCTATATCCATCTCAATAATCAATCTAACTGTCTTGTAATCAAGTTGTATCATTTAAAAAGTCTCGTGGAGATTCTATCTCTTTGGTTACTTTCGATATTCAAAGACAATAAAAAATACAAGTTTGGGGATGACAAATAGAAAAGACAATACTTATTGGTTGAAGATGGACCGAGACAAAACCATGTTATTTTAAAATTAACATGGAAACTAATAGAATCTTGCAATTAAGTCAATATAAAATCACTATGAAAATAAAGATGAAACCATAAAAGATATTATAGACTTATGTGAATTAATTCGAGTGTTAATGACTACTTCATGGAGAGAGCTAGTAACAAATAATTCATTATAATCGGAGAATCAGATTTATAATCACTCACATACTTGAGTGTGTTTCATATCTAAACCCAAGCTCAAGGAGTTTATAAACAAAATAATTCAATTAGATGTAAACTCATAGCATAAAATCCCATCGTGTTCAAATCTCTATGTGCGCCCAGAGGAGCATACCCTATTTGTCCAAAATCAACGGAGCTTTATTATTGCACGACTTTATTCTTGGAAAATATTTCCCTTTGAACGCTCTGTAGCCATAGAACAAAGTTAGAGCGGTGCCCTTCGTTTGACAATCTATTGGACACTAGCAATATCACTTAGATAGAGGTGAATAGGTTATTTTGGATGAATATTGACAAAATTAAAGCGAAAGTAAACAGCTCAAGATCAAAGTCAATACAATAAAGAAGTATTGATAAGACTATGAAAGTTCGAGTTTTAATATCTATAAGGATCTAATGCAACTTGATAAGGTGCAAATAAAAAAAATTGAAAATAATTAACATTGTTTAAGAGATAAGATAATTTGTGCCTATTTTTATAGTGGTTCAGTGTAGATCATGCCTATGTTCACTCTCCCATGATGACAATCGATAATCTAGATTTCACTAGATGATTAATATAATATTACTACCATGAGTGAAAATTCTCATTTTATGATGGTTCTCATTATCTCACTCGATCACTCTTTATAGTGATGCCGGACGCAGTAGAAAATTGGCTAAATAGGAATTAGAATTGATAGGTGAACAAATCGTTCTGTCAAGTGTGATTATAAAAATCAATACATTAAAAGTATGAATAGTAATACATCTCAAAACCCTAATACACATTTTATATGGTGTTAAAATAAGAAACCTAGTCATAATAGGAAATCTAATGATAGTAGGAAACCTAGTCACAATAAGAAATCTAATTATAATGGAAAACGTTATAATAATAAACCTAATAGTTATGAAAACGCCACTAGAATAATGAAAATTACCCTTAAACCCACGTAAACAATTCATAAACACGAAAAATACGACATAGCAAATTTTAAGTGCATCATCCTCCCCTACTAGAAAAGAGATTTGCCCTCGAATCTGCTTCATTATTATTGATATCAATCTCTTCAAGTGGTAACCCAGGTAGCACCTTCTCTGACAATACATCAGCAAACTTCTCAAGCAATGATTGAACTTGGGTAGGAATTTTGAACCTATTCTCAGAATTTGGCTCCATTAGGACTTCCAATGACAAACTCTTCTGGCTCAATAATGTCGACTTTAACAAACTGCCCATCCTCATGCTTCTTTATTTGAATTATTGGACTAGCAAAACACATTAACAAGTCAAGCTTGATGATTTATTCTTGCTCAGCATGAGCATTGTCTTGAATTTCCAATCGGCTGGACATGTAAATTTCATCATCAGAATCATTACTCCCATCATCACAGTAAGGGACTGATCGATTAAAGTTGGCCATGATATGAGCAACTAGTTGATCTGAATCATCAAAGGTACAGATGATTGTCTTCAAGAATATAGAACTTTCATTATTTTTCCACCACATGTTGAGAAGAGTTGTGATCTTCAGTCTCAACATCCATCAAAGTTGTTTCCTCATCCATCGCAGCAACATTTAAAACTCTTTTAACAACTAAAGACTTATCAAAATCAACATAAATAATATCTTCATAATTTGGATCCGCATCATCTTCTTCGACATTGGATTCATCAAAGATTAGGCCTTTTTCATAAACTGGGTATCCATCATAGACTAGGCCATGAAACTCAAGAATCTCGATCTTCATTCTGAGATTCTGCAAATAGGGTATATTTCCAAGACGTGCTCCTCGATTTCGTCTCTAGTTCAAAATCCCAAAAGAGTTGACATCCTCATCTTCATCAACATCGGATGGATCAGCAGATCTTCGGATTGAACGTCCAACATTGCCTCTGCAAGTTGTCCCTCCCAATCCTGGATTCGCCTTCTCTGTTATTCAATTTCTACCTCTCGCAAGTATCTTAGACACGGATGTTCATCTGCTTTAGGAGTGACTCCACGTCCCCGGCCTCCACGAGCTCGTCATCCACGACTAATGTGATTCCATTCAGCTATTGATTCAAGCAACATGTGTTCTGATACCAATTGATGCCTGAAAGCTAGGGGTGATCGGTTCCAAAGGCGGTCCGGTTCCCCCCCGGAACCGAGAACCGGACCAGTAGGACCGGTTCCCATTCTCTAGGACCGAGAACCGGACCGGCCGATTTTGGAACCGGACCGGCCGATTTTGGAACCGGACCGGACCACCCGGTCCAGTCCGGTTCTCTGGCGGTCCAATGGGACCGAGAGAGAAGCACCTCATGTTGTTGCTGGTGGTGTTATACATCAATATGCATGCATGACAAGAGTTAAAAAAAAAAAAAACAAGCCTAGTATCGCTGGTGCTTCTATTTGGCTTATAATAACATGATGGCCGACATAGCAAGCTGAGAAAGAGGCCACGCCTCATGAATGAACCCTCCTGGGACCCCCATTACAAGAGCTAAAATCTTATAAAAGCAACAGCAATCCAGTGGTAATTGGTGGTGGAAACTTTTAAAAAGTGAAGAGGCAATGACATTGTGGCCTTGCGGCAACCAGGAAGAGAAGAGAAAAGTGGTTTTTATCTCCATGCAAAAGTCGAAGGACAGAGAAAGGAGGTCAGCGGCGCCAGCGACAAGACCCTTTGCCCAGGGGCTATGGAGCTTAAGAATGGAAGGTGGGAGGTAGGCAGTCAAGCGTTGGTGCCATCTCTTCGTCACGGACCAAAAGTTCGAAACCCCATTCAAAGGCAACAAAATCATGGCAATCAACCAACAAAACACACAAAAAGTCAAACGCAAAACTGGCGAGCGGAGGAATTGGAGAGGAGGAATCATGGCAATCAACCAACAAAACAAATTAGGGTTCTCACCGGGATCTGCAAATTGGTTCGGCAATTCGCGAAGTTGACGAACTCGCGGAGAAATTGGAGAGGAGGAATCGCTAATCTGGAGTCGGAGGAAGGAGTTCGCTGGTTTGGAGGAAGCCGGCTGTTCTGCTCATTGGAGATGGAGGGTGAAAGGCAGAAAAGTACAGTAGTGCTCTGCTCGTTGCCTCGTTGGAGTCTCGAGAGTGAAAGGCAGAAAAGTAGTGTAGTGCAGTAGGCAGAAAAGAAAAGAGAAATTAGAAAGAATACTAATATCTAACGTAGGGATGGGCCGGTTCTTCCAGTCCGGTCCGGGTGGTCCGGTCCGGTCCGGTCCGGTCCGGTCCAGTTCCACCCAAGAACCGGGAACCGAACCACCCAGGAACCGGTTCCATTTTTTGGAACCGTGGACCGGACCACCAAACTAAAGAACCGGACCAACCTGACCGATCCGGTCCGGTTCGGGCGGTTCCCAGGTTGGGCGGTCCTTTATGCTCACCCCTATTGAAAGCGGTAAAAAATTGGCTAAATAGAAATTTGAATTAATAAATGAACAAATCATTCTCTCGAGTGTAATTATAAAAATCAATATATCAAAAGTCTGAATAGTACTACCTCTCGAAACCCTAAAATACCTTTAATATGGTGTTAAAATAAAAAATCTAGTCATAATAGGAAACTTAGTTACAATAGGAGATCTAAATATAATATAAAACCTAATTATAATAGACAAAGTTATAATAATAGTCATAACAATTATGAAAACGTCACTAGATTAATGAAAATTAGCCTAAAATCCATGTAAACGGTTCCTAAATACAAAAAATATGACATAACAAATTTTAAGTGCATCATTTAATGTCTCTCAAAGATTATAATTTACAGATCAAGAAGAAAAAGTTTGTAAGATTGAAGTGCTCTCATATTTTTGAAATTTTGATTCAAGACCTTATTTCTCTATAGCACTAGAATCTCCTTTTGAACTCCTTCACTTCCAATCTAGCCGTTTGACAATTTTCAAATGATCATTCTCCAAGCCGCTTGTTGGACTGATTGTTTTAAGAAGATTTAGTAATCATTGAGTGTTGAGATCAAAATCATAATTGAGTTTAGTCCCCATACAACTAAAGTCTTGGTCTTCATAAGTGAAATTCTTCATTTGGAAATAGACTTGTTTCGAGATTGATTTCCAATCATGTTTGACATATTGATCTTTTGTAAAACAATCTTTCTAAATGAGAGTAAATCTAACATCCTTAGAAATGAAATTTGAGCTAGATCATTAGCTATTATGATATGAAATTCGAAACTTGAATGGTATCATAAATAGCTTCCAAAGTTTGAAGCTTATCTTCCATATAAAGTATGAATGTCATTAGCCTTGTCACGCCCCGATCTCGGGTGCACGGCAGTCCTCGATTACACTCTCTTGAGACCTTCGAAAAGGTAGCGACATCCCAGGTTGGTTGCGATTGTCTTAAAATCAAAGTTCTAGAATACACGAAAGTGAGGTAATAAAAAGATCTACATTTTTTCTTGAATCAACAACCAACCTCGGTTATTCCATTCAAATATAACCACTTACACAATCCATCATTAAAGCAAAAGGCAGCAATTCTAGAAGAGAGGCCTCAACCCATGGCTATACAACAAAATACTTTTAAGCAGGGGTAAGGGAGTACATCAAAAGGGGGTAAGACGGCCTACACCTACTAGCTAGTCTACACGCAACCATCCAGGGTATCCACTTCGTTGGGGTCAATGTACCACATGTCATAGCCACCCCAAGGTGTTTCATGTAGCTGCATGAAATACTCCAACAAGCCTCTGTTCTTTCTCATATAAGTTATCCAACTAATGGGTGACCCACTTCCATAAATCTTCATCACATTCCCAAATCGTCTGTTTATATTTCTCAAAATATTGTCCGTTGGGCGCCACTAACTCATCTATTACCCAGCTGGCATCCCCCAAGCAGTCAGGGACATCACGTCCCTCTGGTCCCTCCTTCAGCAAATCCTCCACCCAAAACTATTCCAGGACTCCTCCTCCTCGGGCGAGTCCTCCTCCCATGGCTTCTCCTGGGGCTCCTCTTCCCAAAGCTCCTCCTCCACCTCTATCAAGTCTCAATCCAAGTCCATGGTCGGCTCCTGAAATGGTTAGGGTTATCTCAATGAGTTCCCGCCTATACCAAAATTAGGATAATTATCATCACCCTATGGTCCCTATCAGCTCTCGCTCAATGGTAATTTTAGTGTCATTACGGCTTGACTCTTAGATAGTCAAGGATTTGGATTGGGATTAAGGTAGAGCATGAGTTAGGTGATTATGGCCCATGTTGGAAGTAAGCACCATTGAGCGACAATTGACAAGGACCCTAGGGCAATAGTTATCCTAATTCTGGTATAGGTGGGAACTCAATGATATATTTACATATTTCACCCCACCACACCCAACCATTTCAGGAGTTGACCATGGACTCGGATGAAGACTTGATAGAGGTGGAGGAGGAATAGTCGAAGGAGGTTCTTTGGGAAGAGGAGCCCCCACAAGGGAAGCCATGGGAGGATGAGGAGATGGAGGAAGACTAGGTGCATGAAGCACTTGCTAGCTCAAAGGACGAAGAAGAAGATGAGGAGGATCCAATGGAGCATGTAGTGCCCATACGCCTTGATAGTCTAGGTTGGGTGATAGATAAGGTGGAGTTCCAAGGTGGCCAAGTTGTGGAGATGAATGAACGAACAGTTTGGTGGTGGGATACAGACTTTTGGGGGGATTCCCCATCAATACTCAAGGATGTACTCGGTATGGCAGGAGAGCTACTGTCTTTTATGTCGGACCATCACGGGACCCCGTGGGGTGGCTATCTACCTCGGTACATCGACCCCGATGGGGAGGACCCACTAGACGGGTGCGTGATATATCCCTAGGTCTTTTGACTGGGATTAGCTAGTAAACGTAAATCATTCCCTTTTCTTTTTGGCTATACTCCCCTACCCCCGCTTTGACATATTTTTGGTAGTATAGATGCGGGTCTAGGTATCTCTCAGGCTAGGTTCTTCTGGAAGTCCTCTAGAGTAATCTTTTGATGATGCATAATCCTAGATGTACTTCATGGACCGTGGTTGTTGATGTATTTTAAGAGAAGATTTGTGGTAGTTTATGTGGCTCAGAAAATATTATAGTTAGTCTTAATTACCTCATCCCCACTTTTGATTATGACTCTGACATAAGAAGGTCGCAACAAACCTGGGATGTCGCCTTTCTTTCATTGGTTTAAGAGAAAGAATCGAGGACAGTCGAGTGCTCAGAAGTAGGGCGTGACAACCCCTGGTTGAAGTGGTATTAGAGCAAGGTTAAGACCTTGGAAGGACTAGGAACCTGGAGTGATAATGTGGACATGATTATTGATAGCACTCGGTCATAGATCGTAGTTTGTATTTAACCACCTATTAATAATTCTAAGGATGAGATAATTAATGGTTCGCTTAGTTGGCACGGTATGGACGTGTTTAACAAGGCAAAATTGTAACTCTAGTGGCGTGTATGTGATATCGTACGCTAAAGGCATGTATGTGTTATCGCATGCCCTGATAGTTTGTATGTGTCATTGCATTCTACCTATTGGTTTGTTGTGGCGTGTATGTGTGATCGCATGTCAGAGGCCTGTAGGTGTTATCGCATGCCTCAATAGCTTGTAAGTGTCATCGCATGCTACATATCTTACATTGAATGGCATACGCGTATGAGTGATCGTGTGTTAGGGGCTTGTCAGTGTTATCACTTGCCTCTTTAGCATGTATGTGTTATCGCATGCTACCTTATCATTAGTTCATTGACATATCAAAGCACCGCTCCCTCCTATGATGGTAATCCCTCTTTGCTATGTGAGCTCGATGTGGAAAATTGAATGATGAAACCATGTTTGATTAATTGAGAAAAATGAGGCATAATCAGAGACCTCAAAGGAGAAGGGAGACCATTGGTCGCTTTGGCATTAAGGGAGACAATACCTAGGGATATCCCCGGGTCGAGGGATTCAATAAGTCCTTCAAGGATGTGAGGGCTGAGGTTGAGCGCCAAGCCCAGAATTAGGCGGCCACTATTGAAGCCGATGCTACTCGCGTTGCAAATGCCATTGTTGCGGCAATGAGGAATGAAAATGCCGTTGCTGCCCAAGGACCTACCGAAGGTGTTGTAGCGGACAAGATGGTCATTCCATCTCCAGTCCCTACGCTAGTTGCTAGTGGTGCAGATAAGGAAATGAGGGCTCAGAGGTAAGTGGGATAGTTCTTAAAGTTGAAACCCCCAGAGTTCTTTGGGATGGGACACCCCGAAGCAGCAATCGATTGGCTACAGAATCTCGAGAAAATCTTCGAAGTGATGAAATGTGTTGACGTCGATCGAGTGACATTGGCAGTGTACCAACTACGTGGTAACGCCAGTCACTAGTGGAGGGCCACCAAAGATGTAGTGTTCCCTGCAAGCGTAACACCAACCTGGGGTGCTTTCGTGAATGCATTTAACAAACAATACTTCTCAGAGGCTGCAAGGGACTAGAAATTGGCAGAGTTCCAGAGGCTTCGCCGGAACAATATGTCAGTGGTGGAATATGAAGCGAAGTTCGCGGAATTGTCCAAGTATGGGAGCAGATTGATCGAGAACCCAGTCGCTCGAGCGAGCAAGTTTTGAGAAGGTCTGAGACCCGAAATTAAGATCCAATTGGTGCCTTTCAAGTTACGAGATTACATGGAGGTCTATACTAGGGCCTTAATGGTTGAAAAGGACATAAACGAGAGATCGGTCACGTCTAGGTCACGGTTTTTGACCCATCAGGATAGTAATCGGCATGGGAAGAGGCCAATGACGGGGCAAAGGAAACCTTTTTCCCCTAACCGAAGTGGTGGAGTAAGGAAGCCGCCTTTCTGCCGGGAAGACAAGTGCAACCATTGTGGGAGACCTCACAAGAGCGAGAACTGCCCCACAAGGACGGGGGCTTGTTTTGGTTGTGGCCAGCAGGGCCACCTGGTGAGAGACTGTCCATAGCACCCGATTAGAGCGCAGCCACTACAACGTGTGGGACAACTAGTAGGAATCGCGCCTCTACTCCTACTGGACCAACCCCCAGCTCAAGGGAGAGTTTATGCAGTGACTGGGAATAAAGCTTAGAACTCGGGAAGAGTTATTACAGGTACCATTTCCTTGCACCAGTACCTCGCCTATGCTTTGTTTGATATGGGAGTTACGCATTCATTTATCGCTGAGCACTTCATTAAATTAGTGAGACTGACAACCAAGCCATTAGAAGTGGTTCTTAATGTTTCATCTCCTTTGCATGCTAGTATGTTGTCTGCTAATGGATGTGAAGGGTGTGAGATAGTTATCAGTGGCATGAGGGGACTGATTGATCTAGTTGTACTTACAATGCATGATTATGACGTAATAGTTTAGATGGATTGATTGAGAAAGCAGAGGGCCACTATGGACTGTTTCAAAAAGGTGATACAATTTAGCCCTCTGGAAGGTCCTAGCTACCAGTTTAATGGGAATGAGAGAGGACCTTCGTCATTACTTATTTTGTCTCTGGAGTCAACACATTTATTAGAAGATGGTTGCCAGAGCTTCTTGGCTAGTGTAGTAGATGTGTCGGTCAAAGGACCGAAGTTAAAGGAGATCGTCGTAGTACGAGAGTTTTCGGACCTGTTTCCCAAAGAGCTGCTAGGACTTCCCCCTGAGAGAGAAGTTGAATTTGTGATAGAAGTGCTTCCCGGAACCGAGCCGAGATCAAAACCACCCTATCGAATGTCGCTTTCGAAATTGAAGGAGCTAAAGGTGCAGATGCAGGAAATGTTAGACAATGGATTTATTCATCCTAGCGCGTCACAATGGGGTGCGCCAGTACTCTTCGTGAAGAAAAAGGATGGGTCATTAAGGTTATGTAGCGATTACCGACAATTGAATCAAGTGACGATCAAGAATAAGTACCCCTCGCCTAGGATTGATGATTTTTTCGAGCAACTACAAGGGACGTCGGTATTTTCAAAAATTGACCTGAGAACTGGTTACATCAATTGAGGATTAGAAAGGAGGATACCCCTAAGAGTGCCTTTCATACCTGTTATGGACTACAAGTTCACCGTGATGCCATTTGGCTTGACAAATGCACTAGCTGTTTTCATGGACTTAATGAACAGAGTATTTAAGGAGCGTTTGGACAGATTGGTCATTGTGTTTATTGACAATATCTTAGTTTGTTTGAAGAGTTCGGAGGAACATAAGCAGCACCTAAGAATAGTGCTAACAACTCTTCGACAACACGCACTACACTCTATGCTAAGTTTAGCAAGTGCAAGTTTTGGTTGAATCGCGTGGCATTCTTGGGCCACGTGATCTCTGGTGAGGGGATATATGTAGATCCTACTAAGATTGAAGCAGTATCGAATTGGCCAAGGCCCACAACCGTGACAGAAGTTCCTAGCTTTCTAGGCTTAGAAGGTTATTATAGTCGCTTCGTGGAGAAATTTATCAAGTGTAGCAATGCCCTTGACCAAACTGCTCAAAAAGAAAACCAGGTTCGAGTGGACCAACAAATGCGAGGAGAGCTTCCAAGAATTGAAGCGGAGATTGACAACTGCCCCGGTGTTGACGATTCCCTCAAGACCTGAAGGTTATGAAGTCTATAGTGACGCGTCCTACCAAGGTTTAGGATGTGTTTTGATACATTATGGACGGGTCATAGCTTACGCGTCCAGGCAATTGAGGCCACACAAGCAGAATTACCTAACCCATGACCTAGAGTTAGCCGCAGTAATCTTCGCTCCAAAGATTTGGAGGCACTACTTGTGCGGCGAGAAGTTCCCGATCTACTCCGACCATCAGAGCCTTAAGTATTAGTTCTCTCAAAATGAATTGAATATGAGACAACGAAGGTGGATGGAGTTACTTAAGGATTACGACTACGAAATTCTATGTCACCCAAGGAAGGCTAATCAGGTAGCCAATGCCCTTAGTCGTAAGTCCTCATTGGCATTGTTAACGGTCAAGGAGTGGCAATTACTGAAGAAAGTAAAGGAGTCGGACTTCAAATTTGAGGTAGGTCACCTCACCTGCTTACTGGCCACTTAAAGAATTGAACCTCAAATACTGTCTAGAACCAAGGAGTTGCAAGGCACGAATCCCTTCATTCGAAAAATTGTCCAAATGGAAGACGGACAGAGAAAACCAGACTTTCAAGTCTCAGAGGATGGAATTTTGAAGTTTCAAGAAGACTCTATGTACCAAATAATGAGGGACTTAAGGAAGAAATTCTGGCAGAAGCACATAGAAGCAACTATAGTGTATATCTTGGGAGCACAAAAATGTACCAGAACTTAAAACCACACTATTGGTGGAATGGAATGAAAACTGATGTGGAAAGGTATGTGGCAAAGTTGTTGACTTGCTAACAAGTAAAAGCTCAATACTGCAAGCCGGGAGGATTACTGAACCCATTGGAGATCCCATAGTGGAAATGAGAACATATCATGATGGATTTCGTGATAGGGCTGCCTAGGAGTCGGAGAGGTCACGATACAATCTGGGTCATAGTTGATAGATTGACCAAGTCAGCTCACTTTGTTGCTATACGGAAGGACTTTACCTTAGATAGGTTGGCGAAGTTGTACAAGACGCAGATTGTCAGATTTCATGGAGTACTAGTGATGATCATCTCCGATCGTGACCCAAGATTCACTGTGTCTTTTTGGAAGGGCCTACAGACTACCTTGGGTACTATGCTATAGTATAGTACTGCCCACCACCCTCAAATTGACGGTCAATCAGAAAGGACCATTCAAACCCTTGAGGATATGCTTCAAGCATGTATATTGGACTTCCAGGGAGGTTGGGCAGACAGCCTGCCTTTGGTTGAATTCGCCTACAATAATAGTTACCAGCAGAGTATAAGAATGGCCCCTTTTGAGGCACTTTGTGGCCGCGCCTGCAGGACCCCAATTTGTTGGAATGAGGTTGGAGAATGGAAGGTTTTAGGCCACGAGTTGGTACAACAATCACAGGATGCGGTCAAGCTGATTAGAAACAAATTGAGGACCACGCAGAGTTGACAAAAGAACTACGCAGATTGAAGGCATAGTCACTTAGAATTTCAAGTGGGAGACCATGTCTTTTGGAAGGTGTCCCCCAAGAGAGGAACCTCACATTTTAGCAAAAAGGGGAAATTGAGCCCTAGATACGTCGGCCTATTTGAAATTTTGGAGAAGATTGGGGCAGTGGCCTATCGCCTTGCACTGCCACCAAACCTGGAGCAAATTCATAATGTCTTCCATGTATCCATGTTAAGGAAGTATGAACTTGACCCCTCCCACGTATTGAGTTTTGGAGACATTGAAGTTGATGATCGGATCTCCTATGTGGAATGACCGATCTGAATCAAAGATAGAAGGGAGGAAAGGCTAACAAATAAAGTTTTTTGTTGGTCAAAGTGGTCTGGCAACACCACAATACCGAAGGCGCAACCTAGGAAAGTGAAGAGGCTATGAGAGGCCAGTACTCCCACCTTTTTGAGGAGATGGGCAGGGAAAATTTCAGGGACAAAATTTCTTGAGGGGGAAGATTTGTAATAGCCGCATTTTGGGCCTAGGGATTTTTCCCGGTAATTATTGTATTTTCCGTGGGAAATCGAAAAATTTTGGAAATTACATTATAATTTCCCAAAATTTAGTTTGATCGTATTTTGATATAAAAAAGTCTTGGTATATTATTGAGAAGCAATTCTATAATTTTGGGAATTTTCTAGAATTTTATTGAATTTATTTTCAATTATTCATTATTGTTTTATTATTTTATTATTTAAACATTAAAGTAGTTTGGGCTGAACCGGGTCAACAAGTTTGGACCAGTCCAACCGCACGTCTGACTGGTCCGATCGGGATCAGACCTCCTCTTCACGCGAGAACCGGCCTAGCCACATGCCAAGCACGTGCGTGGGTACACACACGCACGTGCCGAGCAACCACTGTGGCCTCCTGTCGAGCAGGTGGCATACACACCACTGCTCGGCCAGGCGTCAACACCATGGCCAAGGAACCACTACCATCGACCATCAACTGTCCTTGCGGCCTGGCCGGAGCGAGTGGCAGCCAATGGGCGAGCGCCATATGGCACCGGTGAGCTCAAGAAACCCTCAAGCCTCACCTGCCCTTTGCTCGTTAATCCGAGTGACACGCCCACTTTTGAGCCTCACAACTCCCAGCTCGAGACTTTGATCGCCTTACCGTTGGTGCCATTGCGAAGCCTACAACACCCTCTTTTCAACGCCACCAACCAACGCTGCAATTCTCGACTAAGCAGCCACCGACAGCCCCCGAAAGGAGGCTTCCCAGCTCGGCTTCTCCCCTGTTTTTCTAGAAACTCGCCGAGCTTCCCAAGGTGAGTTAGTCCAATCCTTCAACCTAGGGCTCAAACCATTACTTTTAATCGATTCCTAGACCTTCCTAAATCTCGATTTTGACTCTCAATTCGATTGATTTGGTCTAGATTTGGTTGGGTTTCGTTTGGCCCTCTTTGGCTCGAATCGAGCTGTCGGAACCCAAAATCCGGCCAATCGGCCTTTCCGGCGATGCCCATTCCTCGCCATTGGCATCGTCCGACTCACGAGCTCCTTGTGAGTCTTTCTTAACTTATTAATTCAATTGATTCAGTTTAGGTGGAACGAATCGAAGCTCAATAAGTTCTTGGTCTACTCTGGGTCAAAACTCAACCCGTTTAACCCCTCATTTTTGGTTGATCAGCCGCTCCCAACCACCGTCCAAGGGCCACACGACATCGCCCAACTCACCGGCTACCACTAACGTGACCCCACGTGCCGTCGTGAGCTTGCGAAACCACAGCCACAGGTTGCGAAACCACAACCACAAGTCAACCTACCCGTTTCCAGCTCGACCTGAGTCGGTGACCCAGCCCAGGATCCAACCCAGCAGTAGTCGGCCCAACAACAGCGTCTCGGCCAAGCTCGGCCAAAAAAAAAAATTTCTTTTCGCAGCAGCTACCTCAAAATTTCGTGATAAGCGCCAATTTGATGAAATTGAGATGAGTGGACCTTCTATGCCTCAATTAGGCCTATTTACAGCCTTAGTAGCTTCATTCGATTGCATAGATGGATGTTCTAGTGCGCGATTTGATAAGGTGATCAGTTGTGGCGATTGATGGATGGATTAGATGGATGATAGACCTTGGTTGTGGACGAATTTTAGTTAGGTCTCAGACCGATCGTCTAAGTGACATTTATTTTTATCAATTCCTTTCGATTTTGTATATGTTACAAATTCCAATTTGAATATCAAATTGTCTTTATTCTTCCGTTCATGAGCATTAGAATGGTCTTAGTTCCTAAATATTCAGACAATAAAAAAAGTATAAAAAAAATAACATTGAGACAGTTATGAATTCCATAGAATTTCCTTTACTTGCTCGAACAGCCCAAAATTCAGTTATTTCAACTACATCAAATGATCTTTCAAATTGGTCAAGGCTCTCTAAAGATCGTTTCTTATTTTGTGCCGAAGCCAGTTTTAAATCACAGTCTAAAACAGGTGAAATCAAAGGGCATTACTTGAATGCTATTGTAGGTACATATTAATTTGCGTAATTTATTTATTTATTTAGAAATTTATTGATTTAGTTTGCAATTTATTTATTTTGTTAGTAGTTTATTTAATTAATTAACTATTTATTTATTTCACAAACTATTTAATTAATTAGTACTTTATTTATTTAAATTAGCATTTTATTTAATTAGTAATTATTTATTTAAATATGCATTTAATTATCTAGTAAAATTTTGGTGTCATTGCGGCTTGACTCTTAGATAGTGAGGGGTTTGGATTGGGATTGAGGTAGAGCACGAGTTGGGAGTAAGCACCATTGAGTGAGAGTTGACAGGGACCCTAGGGCGATAATTATCCTAATTCTGGTATAGGTGGGAACTCACTGAGATATTCTCGTATCTCACCCCACCACCCCCAACCATTTTAGGAGTTGACCATGACTTGGATAGAGACTTGATAGAGGTGGAGGAGGAATTATCAGAGGAGGAGCTTTGGGAAAAGGAGCCCCCGGAGGAGGAATCCCCACATGAGGAGCCATAGGAGGAGGACCCGCCCGAGGAGGAGGATGAGATGGATGAGGACTTGGTGCAAGCAACACCCGCTAGTTCAAAGGACTAGGAAGAAGATGAGGAGGATCCAACGAAGCATGTAGTGCCTGCACGCCCCGATAGTCCAGGCTGAATGATAGATAGGATAGAGTTCCAAGGTGACCAAATTGTGGTGACGAATGAACGGACCGTTTGGTGGTGGGATACAGATTTTTGGGGTTGGATTCCCGATCAATACTCGAGGATGTACTCTGGTATGGAAGGAGAGCCACTGTCTTTTATGTCGGACCATCACAAGACCCCGTGGGATGGCTATCTACCTAGGTACATCAACCCCAATGGGGAGGACCCACTAGACGGGTGTGTGATAGATCCCTAGGTCTTTTGGCTGGGATTAGCTAGTAGACGTAGGTCATTTCCTTTTCTTTTGGTTGTACTCCCTTACCCCCGTTTTGATGTATTTTTTGTTGTATAGATGCGAGTCTAGGTATCTCTCAAGCTAGGTTCTTCTGGAAGTCCTCTAAAGTAATCTTTTGATGATGTGTAATCATGGATGTACTTGATGGACCGTGGTTGTTGATGTATTTTAAGGGAAGGATGTGGTAGTTTATTTGGCTCGGAAAAGATTATAGTCGGTCTTAATTACCTCACCTCCACTTTCGATTATGACTCTAACGTAAGGAGTTTGCGACAAACCTGGGACGTCACCTTCCTTTCATTGGTTTAAGAGAAAGAGTCGAGGATTGCCACATGCTCAGAAGCGGGGCGTGACAGAACAAACTCAATCCCTTTTTAAAAATTGACTTGACCACTCTTGCCCTTATTTAAAATAAAGTTCACTTGTGACCTTTTTTTTTTTACAAGATCATCCCATTTTAGACTTTATTTAGAATTTCCCCACCTCAGTATGACGTAGACATTGAAAGTGTATGGCGTAGATAGAAACCTCATTGAATTATGTGCATGTTTAATACAGGAGAATGATTAGAAAGAAACAAATGACAATACAACTAGGCCATTTAATTGAATTTATCTATTAAATAAGGAAAAGAGCCAATCCTATTGGGAGAGGAAAAGAGCTAAATAAGGAATAAGCGCACCATAAATCATAAAATCTATCAGGAAAGTGCACTTAAGTTCTAAAACTTTTATAACATATAACCAAGTCCTAAAATTTATCAAATCATACAATTGAGTCATTCTCTTCTTCTTCTTCTTCTTCTTCTTCCTCTCTCCTATGCAACACTGATTTGGCTAAAACATAAAGTATGAAGCTGAAACGGCGACATTTTAGCCCAAATCTAGTTTTTGAACCAAATATTCTTTAAATTAGATTCTAAAACAAGGTAAATGTAATTTTTTGGGAAGAAAATAAAAGAAGGAAACAAGGCCCTCATCAACATCCCACCATCACCAAACTGCCTGACCTTCACCAAACAAGGCTGGGATTAGTGGATGATGGCTAGCAAGGGTTGCTAGGCCTTGATTAATGGCCGACAACCCTCGCCGACTGCAAGCAAGGGCCAGCCCTCATCAAGATTTGGCAACCCTTGGCAAAATTCGAGTGAGAGTTGCCAACCACCAATTGGTGCCTAGCAACCCCATTCAACCATCGCCTCAATCATCGAAATGGGTCAATAATGATGGTGTAGCCAGCGATGGCCTACAGGCCCTCACCTAGTTTTTCCCTTTTCATCATTGTAAAATAAAATTGTTTGTATCATATTTTGACCAAAATAACATCATTTTAGCTTTATGTTTCATGTTTTAGCTACATCAACATCGCATAAGAGAGAAAAAAATCACATCAATATTTTTCAATAATCAAATTGAACGAAATTAATGACAGAATTTGATTGCACCAATTTGACAAGTTTTAGAACTAATTTTGTCTTTTGTAAATCTAGAACTCAATTGCACTTTAATACCAAGTTTAAGGATTTCTTGTGCACTTATTCTCAAAAACAATAAAATCAGATTTTGAACATTCATAAGTTTGTTGAAAGTCTCAAATAATATGTATCAAGAAATACATAACATAATTAAATGTAGTTTGTCTTTGGTAAATTTAGAACTCAATTGCACTTTAATACCAAGTTTGAGGATTTCTTGTGCACTTATTCTCAAAAACAATAAAATCGGATTTTGAACATTCCTAAGTTTGTTGAAAGTCTCAGATAATGTGTATCAAGAAATATAGAACATAATTAAATGTAGTTTCTTAAAATGCAATGCGGTTGCAATATAAACAGTGTTTCACCACCAAACTAATGAAAAAAACTACTAAATACACTACTAAGGAAAAGTACCTCATTAGTGTTAAACTTATTATATGAATGTCAATTCAATCTCAATTTTTTTAAGATTTGTCAATTTAATAATTAGCATATTTTCAATATAGTCATTACAGTCTTTCAATAGAAATTACTAATGTATCAGTTTAGTCATAGCTGTCCATCTTACTTTTCACATTTCCATGTTAGTAATTTTCCACAAAATTTGGCCAAACAAAATATATTGGAATTTGGCACATAAATTTAGAACTAAATTGGTTAAATTGCAAAATTCCGAACTAAGTTAGCATACATATAATAGATTTAGAATTGACCAGACAACTTCCCATATTATCACCATTAATCAACTAACATAAAAGAAAAATAAGTTGTGATTTCACCTTCCATTTAAACAATTCTTTTCCATTTACAGCGGATGCCACTGTGTGATATAGACAATTAAAGCATATATACATAGAGAGAGAGAGACCTCATTGATGCAATATGATAGGGCGCGAAAAAGAAGTTATGTTGGCATATTTACTTGTTTAATTAAGGAGAATGATTGCAAAGACTAAACGACAATTCAATAAAACCATTAGATTATGTTGATCTATCAAAGCCATTTCTGTTAGGAGGGGAAAAGAGCCAATTATCAGCTCCTAAACATTGCTAAGTTTTTTCAAAGAGCCATTGAAAAATTGGTTCAAAGAAACATGTTTCAAAGAATAGGAAACATGATTAAATGCAGCTTTTTAAAATTCCAGGTGTTTATGTACTTTATCGTTATGAAAGCAATACCAATGAAACGGCGTTTACGGCACTGATTTGGTTGTCCCCATCTCAGACGACGTGCCGGATTCACAAGGCAGATCGGATTCTTGTTTTCTTCAGATCACCCCATTGTGGAATCCAATTTCAGCCTCTTCCTGAGGATGGAGGATCTTTCGCAATCTATATAAACCCCTGCATTATCCCTTTGGCCAAGTCACCCACTTCTTTACAGCACCAAAGACTTGAGTCCTAGAGCATCTAGAGAAAGAGTGAACCATGCGTTGCACCATCGGGGGCAAACTTATTCTTGTGATGGTGGCCATTCTAGGTCTCTGGGCCTCCCAAGCGTGGTCACGTGATCTCCACGAAGCTACCATGCGACAGAGGCACGAGCAGTGGATGGCTCGCCATGGCCGTGTGTATGAGAACGCTGCAGAGAAGGAGCTGCGCTTCTTGATCTTCAAGAGCAACGTCGAGTACATTGAGTCCTTCAACAGGGATGGGAACAAACCGTATAAGCTAGCCATCAATGCATTCGCTGACCTGACAAGAAAGGAGTTCAAGACCTCCAGAACCGGATACAGGCGCTCATCCTTACCGAGACTGGCGAGCTCTAAGCCATTCCGATACGGAAGTGTGACCGCGATTCCCTCAAGCATCGACTGGAGGAAGAAAGGGGCCGTCACGCCAGTGAAGGACCAAGGCCAATGCGGTAAGGCTTCCAATCAAATATATAAACACACACATATATAGTAAGGCGTCCGATCATGTACATATATATACACAACATTCAATCATTCAATTTTCATCCTTCTTTTTCTTACATGAATCTTCCTCGGAATATAGGATGCTGTTGGGCTTTCTCTGCTGTGGCGGCCATGGAAGGTATTACCCAACTCACGACGGGAAAACTGATCTCTATGTCCGAGCAAGAATTAGTGGATTGCGACAGGAGTGGCGAAGACCAGGGTTGCGCGGGTGGCCTCATGGACGATGCTTTCGAGTTCATCCTCCATAACCATGGCCTCACGACCGAGGCTAATTACCCTTACCAAGCTGTCGACGGCACCTGCAATGCCCGCAAAGCAGCCTCTAGTGCCGCGAAAATCTCTGGACACGAAGACGTGCCTTCCAACAGCGAGTCTGCCCTTCTGAAGGCCGTGGCCCACCAGCCGGTTTCTGTGGCCATCGACGCGGGCGAATCGGATTTCCAATTCTACTCCAGCGGCATTTTCACAGGGGAATGCCGCACCGATTTGGACCACGGGGTCACCGCAGTTGGGTATGGGACGAGTGAAGACGGAACCAAGTACTGGTTGGTCAAAAACTCGTGGGGCACCGGATGGGGTGAGGAGGGATATATCAGGATGCAAAGGGACATCGATGCTGCGGAAGGTCTTTGTGGCATTGCCATGGATGCTTCATATCCAACTGCATAATTGCTTACGACAATACAGCATTTGTCATGTTAATAAGGAGATTTCGTCATGGTAAACGTGTTTGTGCATGTGTACGTGTCCATATATGTGTATCTAGGTTTGTGGACTTTCTTATTTCTAGTGAATGCTTGTACCACGTAGACTTGCATGTGCTTCAAGACAATGGTCTCTGTTGTATATGAACCCCAAGTATGAATGCAAGGAGTTCAATCTGAAATCCAAAAAGATACTTATATATGTTCACAGTGGAAGGCTACTAAAAGATTGTATGTTACATCTTATCTTATCGAGGTTTGCATTTACCATCCGAGTGAATTAGTATATACTATTTACGTGGCGCGGGTTTTGCACTGACATATGTCATCAAACATAATCCTATCTATATCAGGCATAGAGTATTTCTTTATGTTATTTGTGTTGTCGTCAAATGAGTGAATAATTATGGAAGAATATACTTTTTTTTCTGAAGTCGGACCATCCAAAGGCCGCATGGGAGTTCAAAGAGAATCTAATGATATGGAAGTTTGATCGAATAATAATATTTGTAAACTTAATTTTATATTTAGCTTTCTACTATTTAAGCGTACATGGTCACCCTTATGAAGTGTCATATTCTTCAAATGTGATTTTCATTTCAAATCTCTCTTTATCCGTTATTTAAGATCAATTGCGACTTTGAGATAAACTAATTTCAACTATAAAAGTGATTATTCTTACTTCTGTAAAGAACCAACATGATATGCATATTACTTTTATATTATCCTAACATAATTCCAAATACGACAAGCTTTATTTAAAACAGTTACAATTATACCTTTTAATTTTCGTGACACGTTCTTTAAATCAAAATAAAATTATTTATTGAGTGCATTATGTTATCCCACTAAATGATTGAAATAGGTTATATTTCAATTTATCAGCAATTCAGTTATTTCATTCTAAGTAAAGAAAAACATAATGAATTAAATACCATCATCATCAAAGATTCTATCGCTTAATGACTTTTTTGAAACGTAAACACAATAAGAGACAGAAGTTTGGAAATGAAAAATTGAAAAGATGAACTTATTAGTCGAATTTGGGCCATGTGCCAATTACCGAGTCAAAGCAAAGTAGGATATGGCGAGAATATAAGCGAATACCTTCTTATCTCCGGTTTAGCTATATATACTAAATACATAGATCGAGACAACAGCTGTGCTTGATCCTCAGTCGCATCGATGAGGGTGGTCTTACCATAATCTGGAGGACCAAATCACACAAACGATCCAGTTAGAGGACCAAAGCTCCTAAATTAGACCAAGGAAATTACACATTCGGAAAGTTCACTATCAACCAAAGTATAATTACGGAATATATCTAAGGTAAACATCAGTCATCGTCAGTTTAGGTTAATAGCAAGATTTATAAACATAGGGTATCATCAATGGCAAGTGTATTTCATTTAGTAAGACGGTTTTAGTAAAATAATTGGTAGTGCACAAAGCAAACTTGGTTATCCTTTGCTTGTTCTTTGATCCTCTTCAAGATGATGGTGGGAGAAGAACACTAGAAGTGTCAAAAGTTGTGTACGGCACTCACTTCAGTGCCAAAAGTTTCAAAACACTCACTTTAGTGCCAATTCCGGAGAAATACTATCACTTAAATGCCAACGGCGAGAATTCCGGCCAAAAATTGCCACGTCAGCATTTTAAATATTAAAAAAATACTCTTTCAAAAACATACTTTGGCTCGCTGTGAAATTCAGCCGGAATTTCAAGCAATTGAAACCCTTCCACATTAACCCACAACCACCCACCACCACCAATCGAAAGTCAACATTTCCGCACCTTCCTAAGCCATCGCGCCGCCCCTCCTCGTCATCAAGTCACCGAAATCTTGCTGGGAGTCATGGGGTTGGCAGAGAGCCCCTGTTTCGCTAGTAAGAAGAGAAAAACACCAAATTGGAGAAATTTAGGGATACCCACGTGAAACTGAGGACATCACGGTGTTCCTTGGAATGTCTAGAATGCATCCAAGCCCTTGGACACGATCAATTTGGTCCCGAAGGCTACTGAAGTTTGATGGGAAGCTCTGTTACTCGGTTTATGCACCCGGTTGAGTTTTATGGCCATATATCGGGATTTTGGAGTTTATGGCCATGGCCACCAATTGGGAAATATTCCCAAGCCTCTCTTGAGCGCATCGCCACTAGTCTTGGCCATCGACATTTTGCCGTTTGGGAGAATTTCGCTCCGTCGCCCAACTGCTCCTCCTAGATCCGGAACTCCGGCCGGCCACCGTCGTCGAGCCACCCATGGCATCTTCGACCACCTCAGCAGCTGCCACCAGTTCACAAAATGCTCATGAGTAAGTCTTGATCAAAGCCCAACTAGTCTCGGCCTTCGATGTTTCCTGGTTTGCTCGAATTTGGCCTCAACCCGGTTGTTGCGCAATTGACTTGGTTGCTCATTGGAGTTTCGGCGAGTTAACACTGAAGTGAGCGATTTTTTAAAAAAGTGGCACTGAAGTGAACGTCTCGAAACTTTTGGCACTAAAGTGAGCGACGTACACGTACACAACTTTTGGCACTTCTAGTATTCTTACTCCAGATGATGGTAGACAACTTCCGAGTACAAGGACCATCGAGGTTGTTTTGGTGTTAGACATTCCCCCTGCTTTAGTATCAATTTCTAATTGAATACACAAAGACCAACAAATTCACTATCAATGGCATAGTTAATCCTTGTGTGCATCCTTATATTATCTTCACTCTTTAATTACCTTTTAGATTCTATTTGGAGAGAAAATGAAACTTTTAACCATGAATACATGGGCGGTAAACAATAGAAAAGCTCTTTTGAAAGATCAACTGGGTTAAGAAAAATTATTGACTCTAATTCGATGCGTGTGAGCATCATTGGAAGAGATCCACCTCACGGGGGATCTACCTAATCAGTTTACATGCACCGAGAGCATGGAAGGCTTGCTTTCAGGTTAATTACAGGCTAATTGTCAGCTCGGTTAACACCAATCAACGCTAAGCAATTTTGTACCTTCATTTGAAATGGTAAGTTCTTAAATAGACTTTGCTAATTTAAACCGACGTCGTTGTAATCATTAAGCATGTGGCTACTGTCTAGGTTGCACTTCCGGAGGCCCTCGAACGCAAGTCCCAAAACCCGACACTCGATTCCAATACACACGGGTTAGTTTTTTATAATATTGAAAGCTCAAAATTGATAATAATGGAAGTTATAAATTATTATTTATAAGAACTATATATTTAATATATAATGTGTCAGAACGTGTCGGAATTCTCTGTTTTTTAGAAATGACGTATTGACGTGTCGTGTCGTATCGGACACTCGTATCGTGTCGCATGTCAGATGCAACCTAGGCTACTGTTATGAGAGCTCCCACGGTGAATGGTTATCTAATATTTTTTAGACCACATCTTTCGATTTTTTAAAGGATGTAAAAGCGAGAGATGCATTGGAAAACAGCAAATGATTAAGGTCGATGGGAAAAGCTGAGACAAACCAAACGACGCATTTTCGCTGGGGATGCTTACAAACGGAATGAAATATCTTATATACTAAGAAGAATAACTCCAATCAAGCAGGAAAATTTTGCATTCAAAACCTCAAATCTCTCTCTCTCTCTCTCTCTCTCTCTCTCTCTCTCTCTCTCTTATATACTAAGAAGAATAACTCCAATCAAGCAGGAAAAATTTGCATTCAAAACCTCAAATCTCTCTCTCTCTCTCTCTCTCTCTCTCTCTCTCTCTCTCTCCTGATAGTTTATGCTCTGAAGAGCAAGTCAAAATGAAGCCGCGTCTACGTCGATTTGCTCTCCAAAATACCTGGCACTTGGGGCATATCGATGATCATTGGGAACTCAGTTTCAAGCTCTTTTTGAGTAAGAGTCTTCCCAAGAATGATGCAAAAGATTCCCACTTCGGCCACTCATTTGCTCTCGAGAACGCACACTCAAAAATGACCTAGGACAAGAGTGTTTTTTAGCACTTGAGGACAAACTTATTCTTCTGATGGCGGCCATTCTAGGGCTTTGGCCTGCCAAACCCGCTCGGCTGCACAGAGAAATTATGTGTGAAGACATGAACAATGGATGGCTCGTCATGGCGGGTGTACGAGGACAACGCTGAGAAAGAGCGGCGCTTCATCATCTTCAAGAACGTCAAATTCTTCGAGCCCTTCAACAAGGCCGGGGAATAAGTTCACCGACCTCACAAACGAGGAGTTCATGACCATCAGGAAGGAAACTGACGCTCATCCTCCCTTAGGCTAATGCCGGAGCATCCCTTGAAGGCCATAAATTCAGCAACTTTGAAAATCGTCAAAACATGGAGACTTATACCAACTAAGTTTCTCATATTTTCAATGTCTCATATAAATCATTATTGCATTTATTAGTTCCTCGGTCTTTATGAGTCTAAATTTTGATAAAGATTTCAAGAGTCAAAGTTCCAGTTTGTAACATTTTGTTGTATAATGTCTTTCCTATGCATCTAGCAAATTACTCATGCTTGGAGAGTTGTCTCATGCTCAACTATATAAGCATGCTATGATCAATGAAAAGGCAAGACTTGTGTATTCATTGTTATGTCCCTAACAAACTAAATGTATGCAGATTTTATGATTTAGATCAACAGCGAAAAACGGTTAAATACAGCTATCATAAAAATCACAGAGATTATAGAGTTAATTCACTTGAATGTTCACAAGTTATCGTTTTTCATTGAAAAATAGTGCCAGATTTATGCGAACAGTTGTCAATGAAAGACGTGGGTGCTTGTGCTAAAGCACATGTTTGATGCTTTTACCAGCATCAAGCAGTTAAGATTTTTAATCAAAAAAGAGATTAGTAAATCGATCAAGCATGTATGTATAGCCTGGAGTTTTGCTCAAAGCTATTAAATTAATTCTACATGAATAAAGGCATAATGAGACACGGCATTAGTGCTAATGAACCACAAGAAGTTGCAGAATTGATGAGTAGAATATGACTATACACAGCCCTTAAGATGATTTGCAGTGATGATATGGCTTAGAGACTCCTAATTGATGCACTTAGTATAGCAAGTTATCAAATGAGTAGATCTCCACTAACTGTGATTAGATATCAAACTCCCAAAAAAGTATGGTCAAGTAACCTTACTAATTATTTTATGCTCGAATGAGTGATGGTAAGCTCGATGGAATGGCAAGAAAGTGCATGTTCCTAGACTATGCGCAAGGTATCAAACTCCCACTAACTGTGATTAGATATCAAACTCCCAAATAAGTTGTAGCGTCCGAAATTAAATTCATTTGTTATCAACAGGGACATTATATTGGACGTTATATTCATTTGTGTTTATTATAGCAATGCTTATACGGATCTAAATAGTATTCAGCTTGAGGTGGAGTTGTAACTAAAAATTCCCAAGGTAGCAAGTGCTAGTGGAGTAATAAACACAATTAGTGCTTATAGGGAGATGGATCCTGTAGAGCCAACAGTTGCTATAATTAATAAAGTATGTGTTCGATCTCCTTAAATGTGTGGATGCAACATAGGTTTCCCTTATAGCAAGTTGTGTCTACAAGTTCTTGTATAGTAGTTAATGGTACAGGTGGAGTTGGTATATTAATGAGGTCCATGGTTATGGCAAAGCCCAAGTGCGGCTCGGGCTTGAAAGATGTATGTGATGGTTGAGCCCATTAAAGGCTATAGGAGAGTAGCAGTGAAAGATTTTATCAAAATAATTGTAACTTGACTCAAACGTCTAGTCAATTGGAGATTGTTAAATATGTCTTGAGTTTAAGCCTGTTGAACGAACCCAACTTGAGATCATTTTTTATTTGTGGAGGTTTTAATATTTTGAATTGGATATTTTAGGGACTTTCGGAATCAAGCAAAACATAATTATATTTGCTATTGGAGTCGACCAAGGTATAAGAGAAACTATCCACTTTCCTGAATTGATGAAGTCTCGGTCAACAAAAGGGACTACACTTGGACTTTTGCTGAGGGGTTAATGGAATCTGACTTCTGCACATGGATAATACTGATTGAAGTCGGTTTCTCCAATTTGTATGACTACATATTATGATATATTATCTTTTCGGGCAAGAAGGCTGCTGTTGATGCAACTAGCAGCGGGGGGCCTCGTGCTATTGGTGCAACGAAGTATTGTTCGTGAAATTCCATCAATATTCAAGTGCCAAAACCGATAAATCTTATAGTAAGATTTGTGTTTAATCCTTTCATAAAATTGAGAGATTGTTTCTTCATGAATTGTAGGGCTAAATACTTATGAGTTATTTGATGTAATCGGATTATGAGTATTCGAATGATTCAAGTGTATTAGTGATATCTATTGTATCGCTTGATATATAATAGAATCCGTCGCTACTCTCACCATAGACATAGGTTATTACAATCAAACTATGTAAATCCGATATCCAATTTTATTTTATTATTTTGTAAATTTTATTATATGCTCACTTGATTTCCGCAACATACTAACCAAAAATCATAACTATCGTATAAGACGATTGCCCAAACTCCCGCACATAGAGATAGCAACTAGACCATTCCAAGGTAGGCCAGTTCGAGTATGCTTCCCGCAATCATCTCACCACGAGCACTCCTCCCCCTTACCCACAGAGGTCC
Source organism: Melaleuca alternifolia (assembly GCA_019926035.1). Taxonomy (NCBI): domain Eukaryota; kingdom Viridiplantae; phylum Streptophyta; class Magnoliopsida; order Myrtales; family Myrtaceae; genus Melaleuca; species Melaleuca alternifolia. Next base: position 904,962 of record JAGKPW010002414.1, read on the forward strand.
TTAAGCAAATCCTGTGGATAAACATGATTAGCCAGGCAAAAAAAGAAAAGATCAAAAAAGAAAAAAAGTGGAGGACCATGACGTCACGACCCCCACAAAAGTCTTAAGATTGTAGCAATTATCTTTAAGACTTTTTGCCTCCCCCACCCCCTCTGCAGAATTCAAAGAATTTCAAATGGGGGGGTGAAAGGTGAGATGACGTTAAAGTCAAATTGGGAACCTCCTTTTTCCAACCCAATCTGTCCATTGTGTCCAACACCACCCAATAGTCTTTTGCCTCGTCCAACACAAGTCTTCCCACCTTTTCTTCTTGTGCAATATAAACAACACTGATTGCACCACCCTTTTCCCTCCCCAATTTCCTCTTTATTTTTTTCATTTTTCCTGCCTAATGATGGCTTATGCAAGTGGATAATCCAAAAGAATGATCTAGGAAGATAAGGAGACTAAATAGTCTTCAAACCCGAAAGAAAGATACATAGATGTCGATGCCCTCATATCAATGCACGCGTGGAAACAATGTCTCCACCCAGAGATTAAAGAAAGGGTTCCTCGATTCAAACGTCAATTTTCTACAATTGGGTACACAAAAAGTCAACAACTGACCCCAAATTTGTTAGTTAGTCAAAAGAAAGCTATTACTTGTTACCAAAACCAGAATGAAATGTGGTAACTAGCAACGCATAATGATCCTTTGGAAAGATGAGTCTAACCTTAATCCAATCTGGTTGCCATTCATTGGGCACTTGATGGGGCACGTTCTCTTACCATTGACCACTTTGTGCTCCAAAACTTGGAAGACTGAGGCATCTAAAGGAACCAGGATCTTGACATGATGTACATATGCGGGGCGTTACCCGTTCAATGAACGAAACGGAGGGAAACCGAAAGCACAAGAAACCCCATTCGGCCCAGAAAAAGCAGCAACTGAAATTTACGCGAGAAGGGATTGATTCATAAAGTTTAGACAAGCATAATCAAAATTATTCTTCTTTTTGCTCATGAATTCGAGTGAAGAGGTGGCAAAATTCCCAGCGTCACTCCCTCTCTCTCCTAGTTTTCCTTCCTACCTCGAGGCTCGAGTTCTCTATCCAATTCTTGCGTCGATCAGCAAAACAAGTACAAACCCAAGAAAACTTCTCAGAATTATAGAAAAACTAAATCTATGCAAGTACAACTTGTATCATCTAAAGCCACGATTAGATGACAAGCATGCACTACCCAATTGGACCTTCACAAGAAGCCATATATATCACCTTGATACAAACGGCATCTATGAATTGGTATGAATTATCCAACTGAGACCTAACAGAGCATTCCTAAGAAACTGCAAATTGAAGTTACCACAGCAAAGCCATTTTCGCTTGCCCTTGGAGAACATAAACTATCACTTTGATTACCAGAAAAAGTTCTTACAAGCAACAAAAAGATCCCCCTTTCCCGACTTTTCTTGCTCCAGGCTGAGATTAAATCCCACCTAACAGTAACCAAAAGGCCTTAACTTTTCCTTCTTTTTTTCCAGCCAATAACTGCTCCATCTATATCCCATGCTTCGGGCCATGAAAAATATGTACAGGAGCAATTCAAGCCAATTAAAAACCTAAGACTCTGAAAACTCAAGAGGGCTCTCTAAATGAAGCATTCCGCGATTTTCATGTATTGGCAGATTGTGATGGCACCCTGGGGTGGTTATGTTCACCTTCATAAGTGACAATGAGCATGGACGGGTCCTCCAAGCACCTTTCCACATGTTTCCTTGCAGGGCAACCTCTCACGCTGCTACATTTGTAGTATCCCCTGCAACACAAAACAGGAGATTAGAAGGAGCTTTCTTAAAAAGACCATCCTACTTCAGAAGCCAAAACAGAGAGCCTTGATTATCAAATAGATCACAGTTGCCAACTTAGAAGAGAAACTCAAAGCGTCTTCAAAGTCCCATACGCAAATTGTAGCAGCCGAATAATGAGATGTTAATTTTTTTCCTTTTAAGAATGACAACTCAACTAGAGGATCATATCTCCAAATCAAAAACCATCTAATAGTTGTTCTAGGGAATTCTGGTAGTCATAAAAGCAAACAAACGGAATTACAATAGGTAACAACACCATAACCAAAACTCTACTCCAATTGGCACAAGTTCCATTATTCATTAGCCAGGACAAACAGAATGCCAATCAACAAAACAGATGAGCACAGTTGAAAGCAAATTAGTGAAATATTACTCAACTTGCAAGTATTTCTCAATGATGAAGCAGAGGCAATCATACCTAGGATGAGGAGAACCCTTGATGGGCTTCTGCCCATACTTCCTCCACGAGTAATCATCGGGAGGAATATCTGCAAGCTTGTTGCTTATAGCAGGTACCTTGATCGATTTCTTCACCCTATGTTTCCTGCAACAAAGTATAAGTGGATAAGCAAAGAGAATGTGGCCAATGTATTCACAAACAACTAAGGAAGTGACTACATTGCACGATAAATTATTCAAGCGGAAACTAACCTCTTCTTAGAACAATGACATCTACTACTGCTACCGCATTTCATGCTCCCATCCTCTCCTCGGCCAGAGCACTTCCTCTTATGCTGAGAGTTCTGATCAGATGAGCGAGCCGCCCCGATCAAATGGAAAGCATTCGCGTCCAAGTTAGCCACACTCCCATCTATACTCAGTGAAGAAATGAAAGACCTTGTAGACGACATGGTGGGCGTGCAGCTAGAGCTATCGAAATTCAAGCTTATGCCACTATTCCTATTATGGTACATCATCTCAGCTTGGTGTTTCATTTGTTGCTGGAGCTGTAACTTCTGCTGCTGCTGCTGGTGGAGAAAGTGATAGTGTGCCGACTGTGTTTGCTGGGCTAAATGTAGAGGGCTTTTGCCATTGGAGCTCAACTCCAAGTTCGGATTACCTAAAGAAAGAGAGGCTTTGGAATGTGTATTGAGATCTTGAATTGCATTTTCAGGGTAATTAGGAGGGAGGAGTTGGAGACTCTTTGAAGATTGGTCAGTTCTAACAATAGGGTTGTCCAAGAGGACCTTTTGGGGTAAAGGGGTTGGGAGTTTCCTCAGCTTCCTAACTCTAGCATGACCTAAGCAAGTATTGAGAAGAGAAACCACTCTCTTAAACCTGAATACAGCATCACCAGTCTCAAGCATCAGATTTCTACACTGAACCTGATCTTGCGGCTGAGACAACAGGCTCAGAACCCTGTGGCAGCTCTCCACAGCTGCTCTATTAGCTTCTTCAACCCCCTCCATCTCAAACCCGCCAACCAAAATATCCCTAGTTTACCGAAACTTACAAGCTATACCAACTCGAGAGCCACAGCATAATTTCCTTACACCTCTGATGAAAAAGAATTAACACGAGATCTTGAATATAAAAGACAGAGACCTACAAAGTCAAAGTCCCATTTCAGCAAGCTGAGGACCCAGATAGACAATTTCTCGTGAAAATTTAAAAACAAAGAATGCCCTTTTTTTCCAGAAATAGAGACGACCCAGTAGATCATGTCGAGCTGGGCATAGCTACCTTTGAGAAAAAGAAAAAAAGGACCTTAAATCCAGGCACAGAATCACCATACCTATCTCTCATCAGATCAAACTTGCCAGTTTTCCAGAGCAAGAAAACACCCAAGAAGAGGCATTTTTTTTTTTGTTCTGGTTGGCACCTGGCGCTCAATCAAACCCTAGAGTCTTCATCCACACTCAAGAGTCAGAAACAAGAAGAAACAAGAAGAAGAAGGGTGGGGTGTGAAAGAGAAGACTTTTTTGCTTCCAACGCCTGAGAAATTCACACGCCCACGAGAATATTAAACAAAGCTCCCTCTGCCTCCTCCTCCTCCTCCTCCTGCTCCTCCTCCTCCCCTCGCTTTTCTCTTCCTTCTCTCTCTTTTTTTTTTTTTCCTTTTTCCTTTTTGTCCCTACAATATTTTACTCACAAAGCTCTTTTTTTTTCCCGAGAGAGAGAGAAAGAGAGAGAGGAAATGAAGGATTTAACAAAATGCGTATAGAGAAAGAGAGGGTGGCATTTAAATAAGCTGAAGGCGAGAGAGAGAGATGGAAACTGCCATCTCTGTCACAGATATTGAACGCGGGGGCCACCATACGACCTTTGCTTTTCCACTTCCTTCTCTCTCTCTCTCTCTCCTTTTTTTCCTCCCTTTGTTTTGTTTTTTCTCTTTTTGCCTCTTCTCCTGAATTTCTTTTGCTTTGCAATGGAATTATTGTCTCATCTGCATTAATGGGACTACCCTTTTGAAGCTTGAGTTCCACTGCTGTTCCAGCTGAGGATTGTAATTAATGCTCATGGTGTTATTTTCATCTTCTTCTTAGTTTCCATTCATTGGGTTCTAAAAACTGCAAATTAGGTTGTTGAATTAGCTCTTACCATTAGAGCTTGGACCATTCTCGTGTTTCTTCTATGTGGTTGAACTACTCACAAAGCTGGCTTTTGGCGTCAATGCCTACTCTCCTTGTAACGGATCTTTTGCTTTGTACCTTTTGAAACAAAATTGCCTCCCTTTTCCTTTTGGGCAAAGCTTGGATTAAACTCGAGCCCTTGTTTTAGAGGATTTGAGCACACCCTTAGAAAATTTGTTCGAGAAGTCAAAGTGTTAACCCGGCTCTTGATGATAGTTGAATCGCAAAAGAGTAGATTTCGGTCGTTTATTGAAAAAAAAAATTGAGGCATTTGTGCGGCATGAAATTTTGTGCGGGAAACATTATGAAATGTGCTACGATAAAATGTTTCCTTAAGGCTGTGGAATAGTCAAGGGGCCATAGAAAATCTAGTCAATTACTACTCAATCCGTGGCTATGTCCAGAGAAGCGATATCACAAATTCAAAATTCAAATGAAACAACCATTAATGGTAATTATTGATAATTTGGGTTTCACAGGATTAACATCTCTCACCATTTTCAGTTGATGAACTTGGTCCAATTAGACTTTTTTTCGGTCCTCAATTATTATGAGAAAGTGGGCTAGACATGACACAATCGATAAGATCACATTTGCTATTTGAGCAACCCCCAAGTTATTTAAGAAAAGAGATTCTACTAATGAGCATCACTAATGCTATTCATTGAGAAACTACTATGAAAGAAAAGGTCAAATTTCAAGAGAGCTACTATTCTGTTATATGTGTGAAAGGTATTTGGAAAAATCATATGTTTTTTTTTTCACATTGATTAATTTTCACTAGTTCTTTAAGAGAGCTTCTTCATTAACATAACCGATATCCTCACACCATTCCTGTGCGTGACCTCGAAAAATCTGCTGTTAGAGATTTTAACATGTAACGGGTCCCTAAAAAATGGATTAACAAATCAACTGAGTGCAAAACTAGTGTAGGTCAAAATCTCTCGTACAAATGAAAAGTTTAGAAGACTTGCAAGATATCACATAAGTTTCTTGACAATCACATTTCCACGTCTATATTTTGTCACTTGTGAAAACAAAATCACACTTCTCATGCATGAGCTCGTTTGGTAATGCCTCAATGAACCAATCACTATTATGAGCTTGGTTGTAGAACTGTCCTAGACCAAATGGAGCAACCTCATAATGACTATTCATTGAGGATCCAACAGTTTTATTTTCCTTTAGGAGCACCTTATTAATAATGCATACTTATTTAGGAGGATTCAAAGACAAAAGGGAAGAAAAAAAAACACGTCTCGATTTAATAGGTACTCAAAGGGCAACTCTTTAGTATTTCTCTTTTTTTGAAATAATATCGTGATTATCGAAATTTTGACTTTTTCACATAATGCATGAGATTTGATATTGTTTGAAGTATACAAATATAGGAAGTAGTAGTGTCATTTTCCTTGAAATCGTTTTCGTGTTTCGGTTATTTTGAAGAGAAAACCTAAATATTCAACTCCAGTATTGCTCAATGCAAGACTTGAAAATAGTTCCAAGTAAAGTTATCCCTTCTTAGTTAATGATTATCCTACTTAAAACACTCATGCTACACATGAATAGAACGTCACTTCTGCTTTCGCTTGTTTTCTACAATTGTCTATTTGACGGAATAATTGGACTAAAATCCAATTAAAATTAATATGGACAAAATTAGGACTTCAATAAAAAAAAATTGTAAAGTTTAAACGGTCAGATAAAACCGAAGTAATTCTCAATCGCCCCACCTCTTCCAACAATAAAAGGCTCAAAACTCTCACTCGGGATAAAGTTTAACTTATGCAAAAAAGAAATTTAAAAATCACATAAATAAATGGGTAATGAGAGAAAAATAATAATTTAGGGGTGGGATCGGGGGCAAACTTTTTCTTGGTTAAAAGTTTATTCCTTATCGCAACATGTAATTACTAATATCTTAAGTGGAGGTCATGGTGCTGGGGTCTTATAGTAGTCTCTCTCGAGGTATATGGCCCAGCTCGTTGCATAGGAGGCCCATAGTGAAGTTCTCGGTTATAAAAAAAAAAACCAGTGGGGAGAGTGAGTTTTTCTTTTCTTTCTTCTCTTTTTATTTTGATTTTTTTCTTTATTCCTTTGAAGTTTTTTTTTAATTTATAAATTTCTTAACTTATTTACCTTTTCACCGCTTATCAAAAAGTCCGCCACAGGCCGGACCCCACAAGGGGGACCCCCCCCCCCCCCCCCCCCCCCCCCCCCCCCCGCGACACGGCTAAAAATGGGATCCCATATAGCCGTTGCGGGCAGAAGCCAATGGCGTCCCGCCACGTGTCCCGTGTCCCGCGAGACCTCCACACGTGGACCGAGGGCGGGGGCTCGCTTTGACCGCCTTCCGGAGGAGGACGGGACGGGAACGTTTTGGCGCCCGTGCTACGATGCGCCAACGAGGGTTAGGTTAAGATTCGGTGACCGGACAGGCTCACGTGGGACCCACGTGCGGGCCCGCCGCCGTTGACTCTTTCCACTATTGACTCTTTTCACTTTACACGTTTGTATTATCCCCCCCCCCACTGTTCAGTTCGATTTATTAGTTTTTCCTCTCGTACTTTGTGGAATTGGAAATGTATTATTTGTTCATGCATGCCGGGAAAAAAAGGGATAAAGAAAAGGGTTTTAAGGTGCATTTAATGACATTCGAAATAAAAAAAAATAGCGAAGAGATATATTTTAAACAAAAATGAGATGTATAAAATATACATTTGTCTATTATCGGGAACAAAAAGAAAAACAAGCATTGTTTTTTTTCCTATTAATTCTTCATCCTCTAAGCGATCATCGGGCCTCGACGATGGTCAGAAACTCCGATTAGCGAGCCTCACTATAGCTGGCAAGCTCAACATTACTGAGTTGCTAGGAGGTCAACCCTCGTCCGACCATGGCGATGCTGACCTTACTGGCATGGGTCTCTAGTGAGTCCTAGGGCATCGTTAAGGCCCAACAATCAGTTAGAGGTGGAAGAAGAAATGGGAAAAAAGAAAAGTAAAAATTAAAAAAAATTAGAATAATTTCAAGATTTTAGGGTCATATCAAATTCATTTTTATTATTATTTTATTTAGAACAGAACAATTAGCAAACACATTATTCATTTAGTAGAAAAAAATTTGAAGAGAAATTGTTTCCAAAAATTGAGACATTATTAAATGTGCCCTTCCTTTCAGTTCACTTTCTTTTTACATTAAGTCTCCATTCGGTTCATAAAATGTTTTCCCAAAAATTAATTTCCTGAAAATGATAAATTTTTCGGTGTTCATTTGTCAAAAGCCATCAGCTCGCTGGCCTCGAGCAAAGTCGAGGCATGCTATTAGAGGACGCGATATTTAAAGGTAAAAGAAGAACGCGAAAAATGTTTTCCCCTTTCAAAAAGAGAAAAATATTTTCTCCACTTTTGAAGATGTTTTTTCATTGGTGGAAAATATTATGTTCGACTATTTTATTTTCCGTAAAATGAACGCCAAAAAATTTGAAAAATATTTTCCTGCAAGTTGTTTTCAGTCAAACGAACGGAGCCTAAGATCTATATTTAATTCTCAAAGAAAATTACTTGGAAATGAAACAGTTTGCATGTAAATATCTATATATGTTAAAACGGTCTCGAGACCTAAAAGAGTAGAAGTTATAAATAAAATGTTATTCAAAGAATCATGCGTAGTAGTTCGATTTTCTGGACATGATTTTCGCCGGCTTGCTGATGTTGAGTTTCTACTTTTTGTTTTTGTCAAATCTTATAGCTCGCTCAATTAAAAATGTTCTAAACGATGTATAAAAAATTTCCATTGACATATACACGTTAGCACTTGCCTTTGCACATAATGTGTTGGTGTAAAAGGAAAACAAGTACTTTTTACTTCTAAGATCTAAACGAAAGTGTCTAAAATTACTTTTTTAGATCAAGTAATAACATTTTTCTTGATGTTATTGTGGGGGGTTCACAACTTGAATATTTCAAACATCACTTAAAATATATGATTTCATGGTAATTAAACAGTACGTTTTTTATTTTGTAATTACTTCGTTTCAATTTGAATTTACTATATTTTCACAGAAAATACCAATTCATATCAGTTTCAAGTTGATTAACTAATTCATTAACTTCCCTTTTGCTTTGTAATTGATCCACTTTGAAAATGATAACAAAACCAATCAAATTATTGATATGATCTTGTTAATGAGTAACCCAATTAGCATGAGCAGTGTGGTGTATTGGAAACAACGCTCCTCTTTTTATTTAGCTATTTAACGAGTCTAAGATACTTGTTAACAAAATTCTTAGTAATAAAGGGTACATTTGGGAAGGCTTCACAAGATAATTTTGGTCTCTGAAATCCTCAAGTGAAAGTTTTGGTGCTTGGTAATCTTTTTTTCTTCATTTTTTTCACCACTTTGACTCAAAGTTTGCCTTGGCAAAGCTCACGGTAGGTAAGCCTTGCCTTGGCTTTGGGACTAGTGCAACTTCCATCCACTAATATAACTTTTTGTCCCCACTTCACTCTCAAAAATTTTTCATAATTATGAAATTACCTTCTCAAATTTTCAATTTTGGGGAAGAATTAGACGGTCTTGAAACATGCACACCCCTAACGCCATGCTAGTTGAGTCTCCCTAAGGCATGTCACATAGGGCTGAGCATGTTAGACCGCCCAACCCGGGAACCGCCCAGACCGGATCGAACCGACCAATTGGTCCGGTTCTTTGGAGGTTTGGTCTGATCCACGATCCTTAAAAATGAAACCAATTTCCCTTTTTTCCCGGTTCTTGCTTGTTTTTGTGTGTGCCTTTTATTTCAAAACACTGAGACATCATGGTCTTTCCACCAATTTTTGTTTATCAGCAAAGATCAGCCTTTGCTAGTCTGGTCCGGAGGAATACCCTATTTGTCCTAAATTTTAGCCTTCACATTGTCGATAGTGGCAGAGCTTTCGACCTCGAGAGTAATTGTCTTCCCAGTAAGAGTCTTCACGAAAATCTACATCCCACCTCGCAAATGGAGCACCAAGTGGAGTGTCGATTCTTTCTGGATGTTATAGTCTACAAGCGTCCTGCCATTTTCAAGCTGCTTTCCTACAAAAATTCCTACAAAAATGAGCCTCTGTTGGTCCGTTGGAATACCCACCTTGTCTTTGATCTTAGCCTTCACATTGTCAATGGTGTCAAAGCTCTCAACTTCAAGAGTGATTGTCTTCTTACTAAGGATCTTCACAAAAATTTTCATGTCTTCCCTGAGATGGAACACCAAGAGGAGGGTGGACTTCTTCTGCATGTTGTAATCGGCCAAGGTTCGGCCATATTGGAGTAATTGTAGAAGGAAATGTGGTATCGACCGCTGGGCCTTACTTTGCTTCGAGCAAGTTGCAGGTGTAGTCCGCCGATTCGCTCCGCAAGATTTGCCGAGGTGACGTGATCCCGGTTTACTTGAAGTATGTGATGGTTTCTTGGCCCAACCAACGAGTCTTGTGTAGCTAATTATCTTACTAATTTGTTCGGTTGCTCAATGCTTCTTCTTTGAGATTCCATTTTAGTCTTTTGTTGGAGCTTAATTCTTAAGCTTTTGAATTTGTTATGGTCTCATTGGACTGCTCGAGAATGCAGTCCGGTCCCAAGATCGGCCAGTCCAATTCCCGGTCCTAGAGAATGGATTTCTGGTCCTAGAGAACAGAAACCCGTCTCACCGGTCCGTTCCTGATTTTGGAAGAGAATCGAACCGCCTGAAAAATCGATCACCCCCTAGTATCACATTGTCAGGGCTCATGAGTCATGTCCATAATTATATAAGCTCTTCTATAATTGAGTGAACCGAAAATGATCAACCTCTTGTCCTCTTTGTCGAGGGAAAATATATATCTTATTCAAATCCCCTTTCTGCCTTTCATATGAGGGAAAAATGGATAAGAAAAGAAAAGGAAAAACTCAGGAAATGCAGTAAAAAAGTGAAGAAGTCTGCTTGCTTTCATGTGGCGTGTGAAATTAAGGCTTTGCTTTTTCGCTTTCTAATGACATAAAAGCAGGAAAAAGCAAAAGGAAAAAGAGGTGCTGTGGGATCTGCGACGACCCTATGGGCGTTTGAGTCTCTAGCCAAAAAAGAGCAAGTCATCATTATCTTCTTTACTGGTGTGATGCCGTGACCCCTGATGAGATCTTTCAATCAATGGCTGAATTGCAGTTTTGTTTTTATGAGTAAAACTACAGACTTCTGCTCATGTTGAACCACTTAATCAAAGATAAGAATGTAGACAGATTGAAGGTCCTGAATTATGATAACGTGCAATGTAGTCGCTCAATTTTCTTTATAGTAATAACATCCTAAAGCTTTTTTTTTTGTTCAAGGCGATCTTTCGGTTGAATAGAAACGGATGCTCACTGTCAGGACAAATTGGTGCTTTCATGTAGCTTTCTCAAAAGAAAAATTCCTAAGATACAGAGAAAGAGAGGAGAGAAGAGGGGGGAAATAGGGGGCGCGGTGGCTCCACCAAGCCTTTGTTGAGCGACCTCTGCAAGGGCTGGATTTGGAGTAGGGTGGCATGACCAGGTCCAAGTCTAGCCTAGTGTCACGCAACTCGGACCAAATTTTCGTTTAGGGTCATGCAAGCTTGATTAGATGACGACTATGATGGACCGATCCGAGCCACTACTTGTTGGGTCTCACAACCCAAGGCAATGCCTAATTAGGGTCGTGCAATCTAGTTAGGCTCGTACAAACACATGTTAGATCTATCGGGGGTTGCAGGTCCAAAGTTGTTGCTCGAAGGCCGAGTGATTGTTAGCATCTCCTCGTTGGGGTCACGGACCCTTGGCCAATAGCTGATAGGGTTGTTTGACCCAAGTGGTAATGTTGCCTCCTTTCCCTATCGTCTCTTTTTCTCTTTTCTTTTTCTTTTTTAGTTCCTAATTATCATTTTTCAATATTTCTTTATGATATATATTTTATAATTCTTTCTTATAATATTTTATAATTTAAATTCCATGTAAGATATGATATGAACATTTAAAGGCAACTTTATGACCCAATCATCAATTTCGCCCATACATTTTATTTCCAAAAAGGCTAAATCAAACAAAAAAGTATATAGCTGTGGAACCTCTGATGCCTTTATTTTTACGAAATAAATCAACAAAGATAAGTTAAGTGAAATTGAGAGCACATAATAGTAGATAATTATTATGTGATATATCAACGTGATATCTTGTTTGTTAAATTTCTATTATTTTGTGCTTTTGCGTCTAACTCAGGCTCCTATACAAGATGCAAACTACTACTGTCTTCAAACATATATTAAGTACTAAGTATTACTAATTATTTGTTTAGATGGCAAAAAAGATTCTTGTAATTATGGATGTAAAAATTGTCCAAAAAGTCATAAACCTATTATATGGAGGTTAATTAAGTCTAAAATCTTTCAATTATGCTAAGTTAGCCCTGAACTTTTCAACAATTTATCAATTTACTCATAAACCTTTTAAATGTATGATTTTATTTATAAATATTTTGATGATTTGACAAATTAATCTCATTATTTTTTATGATTTGCCTATCCGATTTTTCCAACCACATACTGAAATGATAGGTTTGGGCCTAAATTGATTAATCTTTAAAGAATTTCGGACTAAATTGGCACAATTAAAAATTTTAGGATTAAATTAATTGCTATATAATTGATTTAAGACTTTTTAAACAATTATTTCAATTTTGAATCGTTTATCGTGGCAACAGAAAAAGTATGAAACACTAATTGAAAAGCGTCGGATATTTTTCATATAAAATCTGTCAATCTAACGTGCAAAGGCCATGTTTGAGCTTTTAGGAGTCACTTTATGAAAAGGAAGTGGACAAAAGTGAAGAACAAAAGGAAGGAATTATTAAAGAAAGAAAAGCAAAGCATATTATCATTTGATTCCTCGGGTACCAACGGTTCTATATTTAGTGAAGCACCCGGATTTAACTAGGGTTTTATCCGATTCGTAATGTTCATAAAATGTCTTGACATATTCGGAATTTTAGATGCTCGGGGATAGATGGTTTTTTTCTAGTCAGGAAAATAGAATATTTTGAGCATAACCTGTGAATTTTCCTACTTTTGTGTTGCACAAATTCCTTGAACTGTTGCTCTTTCGAGGCAGATGCCAACAGAATCCAAGGAATGCAGTGGTAGTGGCCAAATGCAAGCTCGAATACGATCCCCTCTCGAATTCGAAGTTTTGGCTATGTTGATTGCAAACTCGAGAAGATCTGAACTAGGTTGAGTCCGACATGGCAATGTAACCATCTCGATTGACTTGAGTGAAACACACGGACTGAATTGAGAGATCGATTTGGCTAGCTTAGGAATACGTTTGATTAGCTCATGTACATAAGACTATACTTGTCGGAGTACAAGTATATCTTCATCACAATAAGCATTCACAGTTTCTCTTTACCTATACTTTGTATATTTTGTAGTTTCGATAACTTTTGCTCTGCAAATAGAAAATTCGAAAATTTGTGCAAAGAAGTAATACACAAAAGCATGGGGGTAAAAAGGGTAGATAATGAAATTAAGGAGAAATTACACAAATCCGCTGAAGCTTTGGAGTAGTGTGTTCTTAAGAAATTTCAACTATTACATAATATCCCTCGGATTTCATTCTATTATGGCCTTAACTCTCTATTTATTTTTTCCGCTAGCATGTCCAACGCACATGACTATCATGGGTAAACATCTATTTTCGTCTCTTTTAAGAAATTACTCTTTTGCACTTAATTGTTGTGAAAAATGACAATATAAATATAATGAGGGAAAACTAAAGTAACTAACATACTAATCATATTAAGAATAAATATTGATAATGCTTTTAAAATAAAATTTTCATTAAAATTTGGTAAGTATGATGAGTTTAATGGATACAAATAGCATAATCAAAGAAAAGTAATAACCGCAGATAAAATATATAAAAAAAAAAGGCAAAGAGGGAATCTATATATTTAAGGGTTAATTATGGAAAAAAACACTGATTAATATAAACATGTATGAATATAAAAGGAAATTATTTCCTTAACTAAAAAAAGAAATTACTAGCTGAAATCCAAAGTGATACTCTTAAATATTTTTTTAGTGATCGATCGTTCAACCATTCAAAATTATATAATGCTGAGTCCAATTTTTGGTAATTTGACAAATGGAAAATACAAGAGAGGATTGACAATATATCTTAACAAAATGGAAGAACAGGGGGATGTGTAACAATTAACAGTTTAGGAGTAAATATGTACTTTCCCAATGCTTGAAGGAGTTTGGTGCTGTTTGGAGACGAGAGAAAGCTTTCGACATTTTTTGAGAGACTCAACCCAAGTTATCGAGCCAGCAGATGCCTGAATGCTGTAAAAGCTTCTACTTCCTCATGAAGCTCATCTTGCCTTTCAAAGTTAAAACTGCTCTTGTTTCTGCTTCCTAAGACGCAGGCAAATCCAGATCGATTTCTCGTCTTTTCTTTTCGTTGTTGCATCTAAATCATACGGTTTCATCTAAATCATACGGTGACGCATTTCGACTTATGGGTTATTTATTTATTTATTTCGAATATCCCGAGAGACTTTCATGATATACGAATATTAACAAGTGTATTTACATGTGATTTTTTCAAGAGTAGAAAAAGATCTTTAGCTTTTTAATCAGGTTAACCAGACAGGCCCCGCTTAAAGGACAACGTACTATGAGATGTGTTTCGGCATCTCCAAATGAGTCTTTGCTCATCGAGACAAAGATTCCGTAACCCCATAAGCTTTGTCTTCTGGTAACCAAATTATGAATTGTTCTTGAACCACAAAATATCAAGAAAGGAGTCACGGAAGGAAAGAGACATCTCATGCGAATTGGTTTTAGTTGTCTCCCCATCGTTTTCGAAGGTGGTCTCCATCTACAGAGACATGAAGCCGCACTATGAACCTCATGCCAAGAGAAGTGAAACGAGCCATCTCGAAACCCAGCAATATCACAGGCAGCAAGATCAATATCAACACTCTATTCCAGAGTAAAATACCCCTATTTAAAAAGGAAGGAAGAAAATAATGCCGACAAGAATATTCGCGTCCTCTTTCCATTTTTTGACTTCTTTTTCTTATCGCTAACAGGCACTCTAGTGGTTAAAGAAAACGATATGTCATATTCATGGTCTCTTTCCCCCCTTTCCTGGGATCAATTCATCACGGTCATGCACTGAGTCCTGTAAAAAAAAGCCTACTTATGTTTATCGGCCAAAGAAACTATTGCTTTCTTCCTCTTCCTTTCTTGGCGGCCTGTGCTTCCATCTGATCTTTGCCCGTAGCTTCTGTCACATCCGCTGCAAAACCAGATAGATAGGGAATATGAGAGATTGAAGTTCCCATAAAAGGATTGCATTCAGCTCATGCGATGCTCAAGGTTCACATTTTGATAGAGGTCTCGGGCCCATCTACATCTACAGAACCATGTGTAAAATCTTCATGCCAAGTGTGTACCTATAAAAGATCTGGAAGCAACATCTAAACCGAATATAAGATTTAGTAGGATAGATGAAAATACCATCAGGACCACGAGCCATCAAGGTAAAGAATATGTTGTTGAGCTTCTCCATCTTTTTAGCATCTTGTGCCTGGTCCGTTTTAAACTTGAGACACTGATATGAAGCAAGCACATCAAATTAGATGATTTAAGTTACAGGAAGGAAATCTCATAAATACAGTGGCCATAGCCACAGAGAAACACACAGAATGGAATAAAGAGTGCACATCACAGCACAGATATTCCACACCGATACTCACTAACAGAGTATAAGTTTGCAGCATAATTCATTGCTGTTCATTCTCTTAGTCCATGGACACGCATATTTTATGGAATTGGCTTTAATAAGCACCTATTTCTGGAACAGGCAAGTAAGCTGACAATTGAAAGCATAATGTGGCAGTCACATCTACATAGCTACAAAGCATGCATTAAAATGAACCTAGTAGCATAGAAGCTCCACTACAGTTATACAAAAGCTACTAGAATAAAAGTGACTGAAATTTATGCTACTGAATAGAGGGAGGGAACTGTGCTCCAGCATCTTAAGAAAAAAACCTCATACTACATCATCTCCAATTTGAGTCTCACTTCTAAAATCGAGTGAAAATGACTTCTATTGTTATGTGGACAAGATCAGTCCAGATATTTATCGAGTAAGATTCTTTAAAACAGGCATCGCTGCAATATATGGCATCAAAGTGGCGTCTCTTAAAGTATTTTAGTCATTCAATCTTGAAAAAAAGTACCTAATTAAATAAGCCATTCAGATGCATCACGATTCTCTAAATTAAGATATTGCCTCTCCCACCTAAATAAGGAGACACAATTCTCTCCGCCATATGACGTAAAATGCTCAATGGTGAAAAGTGGTTAATAGAACCTCTACCTTCTTCAACTCTTAAAGCAACCATCAACACCCATATCCCTGCATGCCTGGTGTGTATAAATTCACCGAGCTACCAGGCCTAAGAAAGGTTTTTGAGCCGGTTGGGCTACTGTGTTTCAGATAGTGAAGCTGAATAGGCCCGGATCCGCTTGAGCCATTACTTGAAAAAAGGAAAGGATATAGCTATGGGTGTTCAAAATACGTGCAACCCTCGAATTCACTCTCTCGCATCTTCATTCTTTGTGCTTCTCTCTCAAGTCTGCTCACCTTCCTTGTCTTCTCCCTTGTTAGCCACCCCACCAGTGCCTCAACCATCAACAATCAACCTCTCCTTCTCCACCTCTCAGCTTCTCTCCTTGTCAATCTCTCTGTCACTCACATCTGACATCTCTCCTCTCTCATGCCACCATCGCCAGGGTGTTCTTTTTTTCATAAGTAATAACTACAAAAGACCACTCCATTATGAGATCTTGGTTAAAGTGGAGCAATTGACACTTCATTTTCACCAGAGGATCTCTTCACTTGTCGGACCAATTTTACATCTTCATTACAAGATGTAAGAAGCATAAATGCAGATCTCAGTTAGGGTTCAGTTTCCAATACCATGGAGTAGCAGATTTTTCAAGCTTCACAACTGATTTGGTAGATTTTTGCTTCAAAGATAGTTCACTTGAAAATTCGGGCTTGGCCTGGACTGAACTGAATAGGCACAGTCTAGGTCCGGGCCAGAATGTTTTGCTACAGTGTGGGCTAGTGTTTCAGGCAGACAGTGAGCAGGCCCCATATGTTCAGGCCGGGCTTCCATTTTGACACATGAATCCTTGTACCTCAAAATACCCATATATGACAAGAGTACACATGGATAAGGATTATGCAAAATTGACTCCACATCAAGCCCAATAAGACTAATTGGTTCCCGAGGCATAATTAATTCGGTGTAAATGCGTTTTGTAGGTTAAAATCATAGAAATAGCAAAAAAAAAAGAGTCAATCCCCAACATTTTGGGCTACTAAAGAAGGGCCAGGAAACTAACCAAATAAAGCAATGGTTTAATATGAAATTGTAAAAATCCCCATGCATAGATGACGGCTTATTCTACACTCAAAGCATCCAAATTAATGTGAATGGGAAAAACGATCGACATAGAATTCTGAACATAAAACCAACTGTAGCAATCTGAAAAGGTTAAATATGTACAATTCAAACGCAAAACAAGTGTGCACTCATGTGAAAGCTTAAATCGTATGAAGAGGCATAATTTGACTCTTGAGGCCTCTCATACTAATTGCAAGCACAGAAAGCTTGAAAGACAAACTTTGACTGATGAAACAATGATTGGGAAAACAGCTAGATTATCATTGATACAAGTCTAGCTATCCATCTTTAATTTCATCAGCTCTGAAATCTCAGCACAAGATAAATCTTGGGAGCCTATACATATTATCCATAGCTCGTGAATGTCATGCTTAGAATCAAGAATTTGTGGTTTCATGACATTGTCCATGACGTAGGAAGTCAACTTTTTTTCTCTTACACCAACTTCACCATAAAAAAGGGTAATGTTCAGGCTCTGATCTCAAAGCACTGTTGTTATATGGATTTTAAATCTATCTGAGCGGCAAAATGAGGTAGTCGATGACTATATATTCATTAACAGAGAAGGCCCAACAGCACTTCAACAGGGCAATAAAGCCTCATTCAACTGGAGAAACTTGTGAGGGCTTCCAAGTAAATGATGCCAGAACACCAATAGTGAAGAAGACTATAATTGCAACCCTCTCATTTCCCTAAGGAGTGATGGCTTATTTCCTATCTGATGAAGGAATAAAAAAGTTGTTTCACTGACAACATGAAACAACCAAAAAATATAGTTGCAGATAGCAAAGCTGAAAAAGCTTTGCAGTGGTTTATCATGTTATGTACAGGGAGAGAATTATTAAATCTTTAAAGAAAATGATGATGGTATCTTCAATTTCCTTCATATCATTCTTCCACTCTCCTTTCCTTCCATAAATCAATTGGCAGTAGAAATCCACACGAAATAGGCCAATAAAAAGCAAGGAAAAGCCAAAACAAAGGAGAGAGGAAAAGAAGTTCGCTTATTTTCAATTCAGAAGTTTCCCTCCATGATTCCTTTTCTCTGTTCTATGTAGTGAATAGAATAATCCTTATCATGCATTCCTTTTAGAACACGAAAGTCCCAAATTTCCAACTGCTGACAGGCATAATATAGGTAAAACAAAGCAAAACACCAATGTAGTTAAAGATACAGCTATAAAACATCTCCAACATTACATTACAAAATTTTACCAGCTAAATAAACATAATTATAGTAAGAAACAGCCATATATATTGAATGATCTCGTCCCTAAATTAAGGTCTAAAAACAGCTAAAAAGCTTGTAGCTTGTGATATTCAATTCCTTTATTGTGTATTCCATCTCATCTGCAGACCTATATCATAGCAGCTGCCACTAATGATTGAGAGATTGTTCACAATGCATCTAATAACTCCAAATGACAAACCCCACAAGGACTGCACAATGCCCTTGGGCACTTTTACAGATGAAGCTTCAGGGTCAGTGCAGATTACCGTTGCTAAACTTAAACCACCTACCAAATTTAAAACGCATAAGGACAGTTTCAATGCAACTTTCACCAACAAGGCTTATTAAAACATTGAAAGGGCATAAACTATGTTGCCACTCCGAACGAGCATAAGGAGCACTAATATGCATTCAAAAGCATCACATCAAACAAGTCACAAATTTCACATTCTGGCAAATCCTTCTCCTCCATAAAAGACCATCATCAAGCGCAGTCAGAAACTTGAAACATCTCACTCGCGGATTCCAAACACAATCTCACATCACAAGACCCAGTAGAGGAAGGAAAAAGGAAGTAAAAAGTTAGCAGCACCGATTACGTACCTCCCGATTATCCGTGACCTTAAGCACCAATTTCCCATCACAGTGACGGTACTTCATACAATACCGCGTCTGCAAAAACCGCCCCAAATATGCCAACGCCAAGAAAAGCCAATCGTCAGCGAATTAGTATTGCAGAAAAACCAATGAGTGCGAAATCGAATCGACCCATTAAAGAGCACTAGGGGCGTCGCACGATCGTTAAACAAGACTGCGCATCAACTACATTATCAACTCAAAAGATGAAAAATTTTTTCTCGATTTTCTCCCCCCGATCAATGGATTCTCTTGCAATCACAGAGGACAGGGAGGGATTTGAACATACAGATTCCGGGTCGGCGCGGAACAGTTGAACCGATCGATCGACGAACTCGTCCCAGGAAGTTATGTACACCATGGTCGAGGGAGACTGAAGGTTCTGCGGTCGCCAACGCCGTCGCAGCACCAGAGTTGAGAAAACTTAAAGGAGGTTTCGCACTTGGTGGGTGCTCGGTCTGCGCTTTGATTGGGCTTTGCTGGCATTTACAATCTCATAATCAGTGTTTTTTTTTTTTTTTTTGCGAAGAGTAAATAATTATTTCTATTGCATCCACAAAAATAATTTAAATATACATCCCTATCGCCGAAAAATTCTTCATCGAGTGATTCTTTGAACAATACAAAAAATTATTTTTAAAAATACATTTTTCAAATCAAATAATTCATTTTTCGCAAAATAAATAAAACCTATAAGATCTCTGAAATTGAATTATATAAAGAGGAAAGTTTAGGTTTATTATTGATAGTAATTGATGTCTGAACACTTTATAGACGATTATGACACAATACATGTTAGATGAGTATGAAAATGTAAAGAATTTATTCAAGTAGATTAGATATTGGAATCGAACTATCACCCTCGCATTAACAATGAGATGCTCTAACATTTGAGCACGTAGGAAAAAAAAGGCCATGTATAGATAATGTATAAGACTAGTATGGCTCAACGAGTACCCCTATCAAATTATTTGGTCTGCCTCATTATCAACGGGATTAGAGTTTCCCTTTGTGACTCTCCTTAAGATGGGAAGTGAAGCTGTTCAAGGCATTGACAATTGGCTGGACACTCGAGCTTTATTGGAATTGGCTTAAGAGGGGATTGGGATTCTATTCTTCAAAAAACTCATACCAGGAAAGATGTCATGAAAAGAGGTTGAGCTTTGAGGTCCTCATCGTTGCAGCAAAAAATACTATACCCACTTGGATAAAGATATAGTTTTTACTTGTTCAAATAATTCAGGAGAAATATCACCAAAAACCCTAAATTATACTCTTTGTAACTCATTCGCCCTAAACTTTTTTTGTGACACCAAAAACATCGAACTTGTGCTTGTGTGGCACATTTATCCGAAATTTTTTTTGACATAAAAAATCCCAAAATTGTCTATTTATGACACATTATTCCTAAAAAAATTTATGATATTAAAAGCCATGTGCCATATTTACTTCATAATTTTTTTCTTCTTATTATATTTTTTTGGGCATCTACGTTGGCCGGCGAGGTCTTCGCGGCCTTCGACCAGTGGCCAGTGAGCTTAGACAGTCCTTGCCAGCCTCAGCTCGTTGGTCAAAGTGGGTTTAAAAAAACAAAGAAAAATTATGCAGTAAATGTGCCACAAACATACAAGTTTAGACTTTTTAGTATCATAAAAAAAAAGTTTAGGGTAAATGTGTCATAAGGTAATAAGTTCAGAATTTTTTGTGTTACATAAAAAAATTCAGGATAATTGTGTCACAGAGAGTATATTTTAAGATTTTTGATGGTATTTTCTCAATGATATATTGAGGTATAGTAAGGATAGGAACGACAAATCTTTTTTATGAAACAGATTCGTGCAAGTTAGCTACTATGGGTAATGGATCAATTTGCATTATGCACCGATATAAAATGTCTTCCCTTCTCGACCACCAACTGCTCATCCACTTCTCCAGCTGTTGACTTTTGTTCTCGAACTGTGAGGACTTAAGAGGTCAACGGTTAATTGTAACTAAATGAACATGTTTACGGCCTATTTGTTTGGATTTATAAAAGAACAAAGAAATACCCATCTGTATTTTCTCATCAAAATTTAAAATACCATTCAATTTTTATAGGATGATGAGATAATTTTTGTGTGAATTAGAAAGTGCTAACAATTATTATCTCGAAAGTTTCAGGTGTTTAAGTTCAGAAAAGTCTAACCGTGTGTGATGCAGAGAGAAGCAAATACTAAAAAGGTATAAAAAAAAATCACTCCATGCACACCCTTAACTGATGGATGTCTTGGATTCACAATTTTTGTTCTTCATTGTTAAAAATGAATCCACATCACTTAGACAAGCACAAACTGAATTGGCATGTATTGTAGAAAATTTGTCTGAAAAATCCCTAAACCTATTGTACTTTTATCAATTCAATCATAAACTTTTTGATTTTATCAATTGAATCATAAACATTTTTATTATTTGCCAATTGAGTCAATTTGGCCAATTCTTACTGAAAATAACAGACATTGATAATATATAATAATATTTTTCAACTATTTATTTATTTTTCCCCCATCTCTTCTTCCTCAAGGCGGTTACTATGCCTTGGCGACCGGCTAGAGGCGAGAGCCGGCAAGGTCAACCTTGTCAGCCAAGACTCACCTAGTGATAGTGGCGTTGGCCAAGTAAGGCTGTTGACCGAAGGCAAACCTCATTTTGCCCTAGCGAGGCTCGATTCATCGCCATTGGGTGAGGTTAGGCCTCGTTCTAGCTAGGTAAGGTCAAACTTCACCAGACCTTGAGCCTTGTCTAGTAGTTGCCAGGTTAAACCTTGGCAGGCATAGCTGACCTCACATGTTCTCGCCTTAGCTAGTCGCCAAGGTCCAATGACCAACTTGAGCAAAAAAAAATATATTAAAAATTATTTATGTTAGCACCAGTTGGTTAGCATCAACGATTTCCTACCAAAATTAGTCGGATTTACTTAATTAGCAAAATCTGAAAATGTTTAAGATCAATTGATAAAATTAAAAAGGTTTAAGAATAAATTGATAAACGTACAAAAGTTTTAAGAATTTTTGGGTAATTTTCCTGTAAGACGTTATAAAGTTTTTTTTCCAGATGATCAGTAGCTATTCACCTAGTTCTTGTCACACTAATAAATAATAATCTTAGTGTGTGGCAAGAGGCATTAACTTTAAAAAAAAATGTTGATGACACAAAAGCCCCACATTTATATTTATATAATAAATTTGTCTCAAATTTATATCAATGTGACACATCTACCCTACACTTTTCTTTGCAACATCAAAAACACTAACTTTGTATCTCTATGATGTGTTACAGAGTATAAAAATGATAGAGGGTAAATGTTTCGTACAAGCATGAGATTATGATTTTTTATGTTAAGAAAAGAAAAGCTTGACACAAATCTATCACACGGGTACAAGTTTATGATTTTATGTACTATAATAAAGAAATTTGGGATAAAGATGTCGTAAATGGCATAATTTAGGGTTGTTGGTAACTTTTTTTTTCCTTTTTCGATCGATGGACAAAAAGTTCTAAAATTTATTGCTAAATGCAATCGCCTTTTAAAACTATTAAAATTATGATAAAGACGTACAATATTTACAATCGGTACAACACAATCTCTACGTTAAATCCGTTTGATTTGTCCATTCAAAAAAATGCGAAGTGATCTTTTTTTTTTATTTCTTAGGCATATAGTGATTGAAGTGGCATTTACGTGGCACTCACCAGATGCTACATACAAAAATTTGTAAATTTAAAAATCCAAATGAAGAAGTATATAGCGATTGACGTGGCATTTACGTGGCAATCACCATATGCTACATACAAAAATTTGTAAATTTAAAAATCCGAATGAAGAAGTATATTTTCACGGGTTAAACCGGACATAGCTCTTCAATGGCTTCTCGTGCTCGGAGTTCTGCCTCATGTAGAACCACGAGAAAGAAGAAGCTGAGGAACGAGTTGATTTGGACTCCAGCTCGAACCTCCCGTCCTCTGTGGCGCGTTATAGAAGAATTTATATACTCAAGATAGGATGTAACTGAACTAAATTGACAAATTTGAAAAGTTTATAATTGAATCGATATTCGTAAGATAAATTCAAGACTGATTAGGTTATTTTCTCCCAAAACGGTTGCATAAGATATTTTTATCTAACACGTGTTCTGTCAAGTTGTCGCTGATATTTTGATTTCTTTAGTGGGCTGCCGTTCCTCTTATATAATAAAAGAAGGGCTTTAGTTTAAACTCCTGTCTTTAAGCATTCCAATCACCATTTAAGCCCAAATTAGAGGATTCAAACAATATTTTATCTTGGCCAAAAACATTGTAACTATTCAATTTTGGGGCAATGTGTTTCAATGAGTTGACATGCGAACTTTTTAGGGCACGAGCAGAATCTTTAGGCCCATCATGAAGCGGCCACATTGGGCTGAGACACTCCTAATTTCAGCCCAATCGCCTACCGTCTTGACAACAGTGGAATGATTTCTGGATCAATTTCCCGTATCCGCTGCTTTATATAATCTTAGGAAAAAAAAGATCTTAAGGCTTTGTTCGTTTCATGAAAAATGTAACATCTTTAGAAAATATTTTATATGAAGTTATTCTCTTAGAAGATGGTAATATTTTCGAGTGTTCGTTTGAAACTTAGAGAAAATTATATAATAAAAAAAATCAATTTTTAGTTTTTTTAGTTTTTGTTTTCCATTGGCTGGTTGTTGATCATAAGCCTCATCAGGTTTCAACAAGCTCCTAGCTTACCTCTATTAGCCATGAACTCGCCAATCCAAAGCAAGCTTCAAGCTCGCCTAGAGGCTACGAGCTTGTTGCCAGAGACTCCTAGTTCATTGCTAGAGGCCGTCAGCTCACTGTCCTTGGACGAAGTCGAGACATGCTGCTAAAGGTTATGATATTTAAAGATAAACAATAAAAACGAAAAATGTTTTCCACCTTCTAAAATGCAGAAAATATTATCCCCACTTTTGAATGTGTTTTTCCATTAATGGAAAAAATATTTTCCTTGATTATTTCATTTTTCATGAAACGAATGACGGAAAATCCGAAAATTATTTTTTTGAAAATTATTTTCCGTGAAACGAACGAAACCTAAATAACATAATAAATTATTATTTTCTCAACTAATGCAAACTTTCCCCTCGTATTACGACCCTGTAATGACTTTTCATAAATGATGAAGTAAACCACACAAATTTCATTGGTTATAATTACATAGTAATTTGATCACGATCACATCTGGAAAAACATCACCTTCACTGGTCAAGTAGGTAATAATGTTATGTTTGAATGGGCTTGTATATCAGTCCTAGTTCAATCTGGAACCAAATTGGACTGGAATGAACGGGTTGGCTCTTGCGAGAATCACTCTGGTTGTTGGTTCCTTGAGAGGAACCAAATTGAATGGGCAAAATTAATTTAGAGTATATATAATATATTTTTATCAAAAAGGTAAAAAATTATATTATTTGTGGAAGTAATATCTTCTTTTTCTAGTAATTTCCATGTGATAAGTAATTTTATCCTACACTAAAGTAATTTTCGATATATTTAGGGACTTTTGAGCAAGAAAATAAAACACTAGAACAAAATATCAGTGACAATTCTTGAGACAAGTCGGTAATCGGATTGGGATTAGCCAGTTCAATCGATCCAGTTCTAGGGTGGACAAGAATGATTCATGATTCCATAAATTAAGGATCAACCATATCCATTTCGATTTTCAATTCTAGGATGGAAATCAGCCTATCAACCCTCAAGCCACCTCTAGCTTGGAGCCCGTGGCAATCCCCGTCTTGGGATGATCTCCACAGAATGCATCAATTCTGAGTTTTGATTAAGGTCTTGAGTTAAAAAGAAAGACACACTTAATGATTTGAGCAACCTCACACAATGCATATTAAACTCGAGTCTAATGTTAAATGTGATTTGCTCATGATGCTGGCTTGTTCCACTATTTAGTATGTCAATAACAACTTGTAAACGTCACCGATTTGTTATCCATGCTAATTGAGAAAATTACTTAGTCGATTAAACCCTCGAGTTAAAAAGAATGCTAGCTATTTTTAAGAGGAGACTCGATAAAAAGTCTATAGTAAAAAGGAGATTACTAAAAAAATCACTCTTTCACAATTTTTTTTCTTTAACTTATTTCCGAGTTTATTCCATAAAAGGAATTAACATATCCAAAACCCCAGAAATTTAACTAGTAACTTATATGTGCGCGTATAATTACTAAAAATTAAAAAAATAACCGGAAATAATAGATAAGCAAGAAAGGGCTTAAAATCATTTGTTTACTTTTTTCAGTTCCTCTTAAACAAAGGGGCCACAAACACTTTAAGGACCGAAGTCAACCACAAACACATATAAATAAGTAATTTAATTAATTAATTTGGGAGAGTACTTTTTAAAGGTGAAATTTAAGAGCATTTCTACTCATATAAAAAATTATTAGCTTTTTATAGGTGAAATTTAACCGGTCGTGCTCTTTTTTTTTTTTTTTGGTTGACATTTCATCATGACTCCGGCAAGTCATTGTCTATTTGACTTATCTTAAAATTGAAAAAAAAATGGCTTTGGAACCATTTATCTATTCTGATAAAAAAAAATCATTTATCTATTTTAGAAATATGGGTGACAAAATGGGTCAAAAATCCATATTATACCTCACGTTTGATAATGTGGGTAATAAATGGGTTAACGTAAAAAGTTAAATGGGTGTTAAATGGGCCACTTAATAACCTAATGGGTTTTAAATGAGCTCCAAATTGGTCATAAATGGATTACCTAATTAATTTTAAGTGTTATTAACAAATCATTTTAAATGTTATTAACAATTCATTTTTAGACTCCGATTTCACGAAAAATGTAACATTTTTAGAAAATATTTTTCATGAAGTTGTTTTCCTAGAAAAATGATAATATTTTTGGGTGTTCGTTTGAAACTTAATGAAAAATTATAAAAAAATCATTTTTTAAATTTTTTTTTACTTTTTTTGTTTTACATTGTCCGGTCATTGGTCTCAAGTCTCACAAGGCCCCAATGAGCTCTCAACTTGCTGCCATAAGCTACGGACTCGTCAATCCAAGGCAAGCCTCGAGTTCACCTCTAAAGGCTGCGAGCTTGCTACTAGAGGCTACCGGCTCGCTAATAGAGGCCACTCGCTCACTAGCCTCGGGCGAAGTCGAGGTATACTACTAGAGGTAACGATATTTAAAGCAAAAAAATGGAAAATATTTTGTACTTTCTAAAAAGCGAAAAACATTTTCCCACTTTTGAAGGTGGTTTTTCCATTGATAAAAAAAATTTCCTTGACTATTTTATTTTTCGTACGACGGAAAATCCGAAAATATTTTGCATCAATTCTGAGTTTTGATTAAGGTCTTGAGTTAAAAAGAAAGACACGCTTAATGATTTGAGCAACCCCACACAATGCATATTAAACTCGAGTTCTAATGTTAAATGTGCTTTGCTAATTGAGAAAATTACTTAGTCAATTAAACCCTCGAGTCGTAAAGAATACTAGCTATTTTTAAGAATATTTTTAAGAGGAGACTCCACAAAAAAGTCCATAGTAAAAAGGAGACTACTAAAAAAATCACTATTCCACAATTTTTTTTTCCTTAACTTATTTCCGAGTTTATTCCATAAAAGGAATTAACATATGCAAAGCCCCAGAAATTTGACTAGTAACCTCTCCGTGCGCGTTAATTATTAAGAATTAGAAAACCAACAAAATAATAGATAAGCTAGTCAGCAAGAAAGGGCTTAAAATTATTTCTGTATTTTTTTCAGTTCCTTTTAAACAAAGGGGCCACAAACACTTTAAGGACCGAAGTCAACCACAAACACATATAAATAAGTAAGTTAATTAATTAATTTGGGAAAGTACTTTTTTTCCCTTTTAGAATATGATGTGTATTTTATTTAGGATTGGATTCCTTGAGTTTTCAAAAATCACGCATGCAAATTTAAGAGCATTTCTACTCATATAAAAATTATTAGCTTTTTATAGGTGAAATTTAACCGGCCGTGCTCTTTTTTTATTTGTTGGTTGACATTCTATCATGACTCCGGCAAGTCATTGTTTATTTGACTCTGGAACCATTCATCTATTTCGATAAAAAAATCATTTATCTATTTCAAAAATAGGGATGACAAAATGGGTCAAAAATCCATATTTAGACTCATATTTGATCATGTGGATAATAAATGGGTTAACTTAAAATGTTAAATGGGTCATTTTAATGGGTTTTAAATGAGCTCTAAATGAGTTACCTAATTAAATTTAAGTGTTATTAACAAATCATTTTAAATATTATTACCAAGTCATTTTTAGGCTCTGTTTTTTCATGAAAAATGTAACATTTTTAGAAAATATTTTTCATGAAGTTATTTTCCTGGAAAAATGACGATTTTTTGGCTGTTCGTTTGAAACTTAGCGAAAATTATAAAAAAAAATCATTTTTAAAGTTTTTTTTTTACTTTTGTTTTTGTTTTACATTGGCCGGTCATTGGCCTTAAGCCTCACTAGGCCCCAACAAGCTCCGACTTGCTGTCATAAGCTATGAACTCGTCAATTCAAGGCAAGCCTCAAAATTCGTCTCTCAAGGCTGCGAGCTTGCTGCTAGAGGCTGCCGGCTTGCTACTAGAGGCCGCTCACTTGCTAGCCTCGGGCAAAGTCGAGGTATGCTACTAGAGATCATAATATTTAAAGATCAAAAAAATATTTTGTACTTTCTAGAAAACGAAAAACATTTTCCCACTTTTGAAGGCGTTTTTCATTGATAGAAAAAAATTTCCTTGACTATTTTATTTTATGTATGACGGAAAATCCATAAAATATTTTCCTTAAAGTTATTTTCCATGAAACGAACAACGCCTTACACTATGAAAATTATGATATTCTAATTATTTAATTTTTAAAGAATAAAAATTTGATTATTTTTGTTTTCCCTTTTTTCCTTTCCGTTTTTTTTTCTCATTGTTCCTTCTTTCTAAGTTGGTCGCTGGCCATGAGATGAGGGATGAGCTCACTAGACTCCGCTGACTAGAAGAGGAAAAAGCAAAAAAAAAATTAGAATATAATTTTTTACAAAAATTAAAAATTAAAATTTCAAAAAAATTAAAATAAAATTAGAAAAATTATCAAGTAAATTGTATTACCTAAAATTATTTTAAAAATACATTATTTTTCTAAAAATCATTAAGCAAATTTTTATGGACTTGGTTAAATATGGAAGTCCTTTAAAAATATAGGTTGGGTCGAGTATGGGTCGGATTAGTTATTAGGCGCTAAAATTGTATCATATGAAAATTGTCAAAACATGTTAAATAGGTCAATATGGGTCAGATCATTTTTGACTTGACCAAAACTCGACCCGATCCACCCATTTGACACCTTTGTTCATAATGATAGCCTTGGCCATGTGAACTTCTTAGTAAGACATATGGGTCCGGTCCACTGCATCCTTAAAGACAATTTAACTTTTTATAAAGAAAACAATGAGTTAATGTCTGCCCAAAAAAATATAAAAAGTTTACTAAAATTGATCTGTAAAATTAGTATATCATAAGACTGTAGATGAACAATTGAAAAAATAAGTCTCTTTTAAGTTCAAGAAACTTATGCGAATATATTCATTTTGTACACCACAATCTTGATACATCTAGCATGAATTTCACTGACAATAGCCAGGTTGGCGAACAACAAGAAGTCACATACATTGTCTCTCTTTATTAAAAGATACTGCACTATCAACGTAATAAAAAAAATCTTTAAACCGTTAATAAAAAAAATATATTATCGACAATATAGAGAGAAAATTTACATGTATTTGAAGATGCGAAATTTTTTTTTTGTAAGCTTGTTGGTGAGATAGAGAAAAATGAAATTCTAAAGTTGAAATGAATGTAACAATAATAAGGATTAATGTTTTTAAATTACAAAACAAAGTAAACGGATTGCACAAAACTATTTTCTTTGAAGATGCTCTCTTTGCTTTACATAAAAGCATAGATTGAACCGTTCATTTATGAAAGAAATCATTGGGAATACTACAAAATCCAATAACTTGTATATGTATAAGATTTGAAAGTTCTTTAGGAAAGTTGTTTTCAGATGGAGAAGATTCGAAATTTCAATATCGAAATATGTGAGAGGTAAAATAGTAATATTAATTTATATATTTAGGCTCCGTTTATTTTATGAAAATGTAACATTTTGAGAAAATATTTTCCATGAAAATATTTTCTTAGAAAATGACAATATTCTCTCGTGTTCGTTTGAAACTTATGAAAAATTATAATAAAAAATCGATATTTCAAATTTTTTGTTGTTGTACATTGACTGGTTGTTGGCCACAAGCCTCACTAGGCCCCAACGAGCTCCGACTTGCCACCATAAGTCACGGATTAAACAAGCCTCAAGCTCGCCTCTAAAGTCTATGAGCTCGCTGCTAGAACGGTTGGCTCGCCGACCTCGGACGAGGCCAAAGTACATTGCTAGAGGCCACGATATTAAAACATAAATAAAGAAAACAGAAAATATTTTCCACTTCCTAAAAAGCGGAAAACATTTTCTCTACTTCTGAAAGTGTTTTTCCATTGATGCAAAATATTCTCCTTGACTACTTTATTTTCCGTAAAACGAACGACAGAAAATCTGAAAAATGATTTTCCTAAAAGCTTTTTCGTGAAACGAATGAAGCCTTAACCGTAAATTATATATTTGTCGAATAATTCAAGTGATCCTTCAAAACTAGGAAGTCATCTTCGTTTTATGCAGTACTAAAGATAACGCGTCCATTCGAAATATATATATATATTCAATGTGATTAGCATATGTTTCGACTCCTGCAATAATTAAACCACTAAACCTAAAAGTACCAAGTATTCGACATTATCATTTCAAGTGTGTTTAATGAAATGAAGTTTTTGACATTTCAATACAATAGCTTTTCTTTCCTGGTATTAGGGGTGATCGGTTCCCGGGCGGTTCCCGGTTCCCCTAGGAACCGGGAACCGGACCAGACCCTTCTGGGCGGTCCGGTCCGGTTCTCGCCCGGTCCGGTCCGGTTCCCGGGTGGGTAATTATACATTCATTAAACAAACACAATATTGTTGTCACTCATCGGAGCAGCCATCAAAACAGACCAATGTGGAAAAGGGAATGCAGACCAATGTTTAACTTCGTTTAGTAATTCAAGTTAGGAGGGAAATGGACAGAAAGGCAATGAAAGGAAAGGCATGATTCATGATGCCTACTGAACTGACAAAACCTATTGGTCCAAGCCACTCTATGCATAAATGCATAACAGAATCAAACAAAGTAGATTTAATTCACATTGGAGCAGAGAATCTTATGAATAGGCAATGAACAAGCTTGAAGGAGGGACACATATGCTGCAACGTGGGACCGTGGAGTTTGAGAGAGCTCAAATGCAGCAAACTCCAGGAACTCTCAGCTCTTGGAGTTTGCTTTGTTTTGCAAACAATATCTATAATTATGCTGCGAAAATTCAATGCTGAAGAATCAACAGTCAGTCACTCAAAGTAGAAGAAAGCATGCTCTGCATACCATGACGAGCCCCTCGTAGCGCTTGTTGACGGCCTTGGCCATCAACTCGTCGACCGAAGCCGAAATCGAGACCGAGTCCACCTGCACCGACGGCGGCGGCTGCGAGGTGTTCGCGGTGGCTGCCATTAACCAAACGGGTCTTCCGAGTCCCAGTCCTCCCCTTCTCTTCCTTTCTTCACTTTTGGGTTGGGGTTAAGAAAATAAATACCAGGTCTGCGAGGGTTCGGGGAGGTTTAGAGGAGCGTTGGGGCTGGCATTTTTCGTCGCTAGAGCGGGTTCGGTCGCCGGAAGCTTGATCTCCGGCGGGCGTCTATGGCCGGGCTCCAGGAACTCCAAGACCTTGAGGGGGCGCGCTCGATGACGGATCGGATTGATGAGGAGAAAGAGAGAGAGAGATCTGAGGAGCGGCGGAATTGGAGGAGCAAGGGAAAGAGACTTTCTTTCCTGTTCTTTTTGTCTTCGGATCTCCCTCCCTCTCTCTCTCTCTCTCTCTGCATTCTGAGTCTTCTGACTTCCCGTGTGCAGGTTGCCTTGCTGCTTGCTGTCTTCCTTGCCACCTCTCCTGTCCCGTCGCAGAGGAAGAAAGGAGCGTCCGTGGGCTGGGGAACTCGAATGGGCCAGTGGGATGCGAGGGAGATGGGCTGAGGGTAGTTCGCATGGGCATGGGGCGCGAGAAAAGAAAGAGGCGGGCCGAAGTTTTTTATTTTATTTATTTTCGGTCCGGTCCGAGTGGGCGGTTCCACCCCGGAACCGGGAACCGGCCCATTACTTTTTAGAACCGCCCGGAACCGACCGGTCCGGGCGGTTCCGGGCGGGCTGTATATATTGCTCACCCCTACCTGGTATCATTTTTGGGTAACTATTGAATGTAAAACTTTGGTCAAATGAAAGAATAAACATAAGTGGATTTTTCTTTGGAAGGACCTATGAACAGATTTTTCCACGGTTGACTAGGCTTGATATATATCTTATGTGCATTCCATTTGGACATACTCAAAATAATTTTACTACTTTCCTCGCAATATGATGGAGTTGCGTGATGCTTAGGTAGCCAAATTTGTATGAAACCTTAAAAGTAAAAGCTCAATGGTGAGTATAATACAATTAATTAAGACACTGCCTTTCGTGTTTCTATACACAAAAAACATTAATCATACATAATAGTTGTTTTAAAGGCATAATTGCTAAGAAAATGTCACAAGAGCTTAAATTAGCAGACTTCACTTATATTTTTTATCAATAATAAAAAATTTAAGCATAATAATATCAACTTTTACAGTTGTATCTGAATTATTTTTGCAAGTCAATCCAAACAAGGACTTGTTTATTATGCCTAAACTGAAGTAAAAAAAGATATTTCTCTCAATTTTTACCAAACTAACCCTTGTGTATATTCAAGATATATATATTTAGGGATATAATAGGGAAATTAGTTAATAATAGAAATTCAAATAATGGCTGAAAATGGAGTCATTTTCTCAAAAAGGGCACATAGTGGTTTTAAGTGAGGACATAAAGTAATCAAATTATCTCAAAATAAAAGTCCAAAGTGGCCTTATTTTTGGCCAACCAGCGAGTATGTCACCAATATGGTGGTTGGAGCAGGGGTATTATGGTCAAAAAATTTCTAGGCGTATTTTTATTTATCTTTTCTTCCCCTCTTCCCTTTACTAGTTTTCATCAATGGCTAGCGTAGGTTGGGGTCCGCATGGCAACGTTTCTATTTCTCCCAATTTCTGTTCTTTTGTTCCCCGGAACAAAAAAAGAATATAAATTTGTTTGGTAACGTCAACTTTTTTTTTTGTTCCCGAGAATAGAAAGTTGTTCTCGGGAATAGATTTGGGCTAGAAATAAGAAACAAAAAAAAATTAGCTTCTTGTTCCTAAGAACAATTTCTAGAAATAAGCTATTTTTCTTTTGTTCTTATCTCTTGCTGTGGCCGCCGCCGTTCGTCGCCATCGGCTACCGGGAAAAAAAATAAAGAAAAAGAACAAAAAATTTGTGACTCGTATCAAATGCATTCCTATTCTTTTTCTATTACAAGAGTAGAAATTTCTGTAGTTACCAAACGTCTTATTTTACTTAGAAATTGTTTTGGATAATAGAAATAGAAAAGAAGTATTTCTCAAAAAAATTGTTCCTGGAAATAGAATAGTTGCCATGCGCACCCATAGTCACCGTTTGGCCCAAAGTTCTTATTTGAGATAAAATCTACTCTATATCATTTTTGAAAAAAAATTGGCTCTATTTCAAGTCATTATTTAAAATTTTCCCTAATCCTTAAAAGATAGGAGATTCTCTTGTTTCTTATAACAGTATAGATATGGAGGAGAGAATATGTTAAAAACGAGAATATATCATTATGTGTTATATGGATTTGCATGGGATAATGGCACCATTAATCCCCACAAATTACTAATTATTTCTATCACGTTTCCCTACTCTCTCTTTTTTGGGTGAATGTAGTCTCTAAATTCTATGCTTTCTTATTCGAGTTTTTTCTTTTTGGTCAAACTTGTTCGAGCCTGTCGTTCTATTCAAAATAGCAGACGGGGATGTTGAAGTGGATGGCCATGTTAGAGTAACTGGACAAACTAAAGTTGAGATGCAGTCCGGTTGGTAATTGAGATGTAACGCTAAAAAGTTCAAGACGAATCTCTCTGCGAGAGAAGAGTGGCGGGCAGCAAATGGTGAAACCCTAATCATTGGCAAAGACCCGGAGAGCCTTCCCGACCCGTGACCTTACGACGACAACGCCACCGCCAACCAAAGCTCGTGCACGCAGACGTACGAAAAGGTCATGGCTTTTGTTCAACTGAAGTCGAGGTCGTGCAATGCCCACGTTGCTTCTTTGGGACCATGCAATTGGAGGTAAGTCAAAACTCAGCCAGAGTTGACGTCGATTTCAACAAGCCCTCGCAACCCCTAACATGCTATTCTTGGTATTGCAATGATCTAGACTCGCTACCACTAAGGTTGTGCCTTTTCTAGACGGCGACAATCGATCCTTATAGGGGTTTGATATCTCTCTCTTGATATAAAACTTCTTATTTTATTATATTTATGAAAAAAAAAGTAAAATCCATATGAGATGTCACATCATCATTTAATAGTGATTTAATTGCCGTGTCCATATTTCCTTCTTCTTTTTTATTGAAGAACCAATTTGAAGGGGAAAAAATACATATTTTAAGGAAACATTGGCAAAAAAAGCAATAATTCATGGACGAGATTAAATAGATTGAAAGAGTATAGAAATTAGCGTTACGATTATATATGTATGTATGGACGTACCTACGTACTATTAGTCTTAGTAAAACCTGCCATATTGCAAGTGTGACACGGCATATTCAATTGTCCACATGCATTTTAATAAATGCGCCATACTCACCTATTAATATCTTGAGAAGACACTAAGGATACTCTCGGTAACTTTTTAATTTCTCTATCGTTCAATTCTTTTATTTTCTAGAACAAAAAGAGAATAGAAATACATTTTATGATGTCAAGTTTTTTATTTCTCTGAATAGAAAATGGTGAAGGAGTAGATTTGAAGCAAAAAAAAAGTAAAAGAAATCTACTTCTTTGTTTTTGGGAATAATTTCTTTCGAAATAGTTATTTCTTTTTCCTTCTTTTTTCCCCTCTTTAGTCGATTTTGAACCTCGGCAATCGGCCATAGACTCCGGTCAACAAGGTCGACCTCACTAGTCTCAAACGAGCCTCATCGTGGCTAGGCAAGACAAGCCTCACCATTACTAGCCAGAGAAAGAAGAAGAAGAAGAAGAAGAAGAAGAATAAAAAAATAAAAGGAAAAATGAAAAATGAAAAAAAAAATATAAAAATCTTAAAAACAAGTATTATACCAGATGCATTTTTGTTCTTTTTCTATTTTAGAAATAGCAGTTACCAAACGCATTCTTTACCAAAGAAATTCATTCGGGGAATAGAATAGAAGAAAACTCTCTTTTAAAAGAAATTATTTTTGGGAATAAAAAAGTTACCAAATACACTCCAGAAAACCAAGTAACACTAGGGAAAAAA
This sequence comes from Melaleuca alternifolia, assembly GCA_019926035.1. NCBI lineage: Eukaryota > Viridiplantae > Streptophyta > Magnoliopsida > Myrtales > Myrtaceae > Melaleuca > Melaleuca alternifolia. The sequence goes on from JAGKPW010002414.1 coordinate 939,411, forward strand.
GGGAATAGATAACACAACACAACATGAAATTAGAAGTGCTCTCTTACTATTTTCTTTTTTGAGGTAAGAAATGAGGGCAAAGCCCTATGGTTGCACCATTACTTTACTGTTGAAACTTGATCCTATATGATTTCTATCAATAAAGGAGCTAAACTTTTGGCATGTTAGAGTGTCATTTATATCGGATTATTGATGTGTCCAATTAGTTGACTAATCTCTAAATGATTTCCCTTCCTTAAAAGTATGTACCATTTCTTACCAATCTAAAATGGGAGAATGTCGCCAAAATTAAGAGATGGAGTTACTTTGCAAAAGAGGTAAATTCCTACACAATAAATTTACGAATTTCCAAAGACATTACCATTTTGAGACCCAAACATATGACCAATAGTTCTTATTACTTTTTTTTATTAACACGAGGAGGTGTAAATGAGAGGAAGCAATTTTAAATTGGACTGTTACTAGATTTTCAATTTGACAACTTTTTATAAGAATGAAACTTCATAAGGTAGGTTCCCTATTTTGACTCTATCGATATTGTCTATATTTATGATGTACAGTGGTGATATTTGAGCCATAAATAGATTGCTTCTTATTTGAAGAAGTTACCAAAAGACATGGCCATCTAAGATTAATTACCATTTCGTTTCCTTTTTATTTATGCCTTTTCTTGTTATTCTATGACACAAGCCTAGTATTCTAAGATTTAATAACAAAGTTGATGCCTCAATTGATCCAGCAAATTACTATCGGATGTCGAATACGATTCGTCCATCGAATGCTCCCACACTTACTATTCACCACATCACTAATAAGACCAATCTCTCCTTACTTCATTTCTGTCGTCTCAATGTCATGAACCAAGCGAGACATCCGGTTGGTATGCTGCAACATCTCAAACAAAAGAAAACCCTTTTAGCAATCCGAATGCACGCGATTTCGATACGTGTGAGCCCTCAAGAAAAAGGGGCTCCCGGCAGGAGAAAAGGTCCACGCAAAACGATCTCTAGAGATCGCGAGATGGTCGGCGTGGGTAGCGTTTAGCTTCAGCGTGACGTGTGCTCATGCGCCATGAAGGGTCGGCCTTTCTTGATGGCACGACACCCTCGATAGAAAACACGACGTCAAAAGACTGTTCGAGAAAAGATTCGGCTGACCACTTTGCAGTGTCGTATCTTTCTTGGATTTTGCCTTTTATGGCCGGCTCGTTGCTATAAGTTCTCCCCCTGGTATAATTCCTTTCGCTTCTTCACTGTCTGCCATTGCCATTCGCGTCCCTCTTGTTTTTTTTTGTACCACCCACAAACCCAGAGCGGGGCTAGACTGTGTTCGGAGCTCGTGGTTTTTCAAGAAAATGGCGAAGGCGATTCGTTTCTTCGAGCTCAACACCGGGGCCAAGATCCCCTCCGTCGGCTTGGGCACTTGGCAGGCTGATCCTGGCGTCGTTGCCGACGCCGTCACTACCGCCATCAAGGTTCTCTTTTTCCTGTTCTTTTGCTTCTGGTATCCTTTTCTTTTCCTGTTTTTTTTTTCTCCAGAAATTGCTGGGTGAATCTAGTGTGTGCATGAACCAGTTAAGAGTCGATCGAAGGTTCCTTCCCCCCCCCCCCCCCCCCTTCGCCTTTTCATGTTTTGTGGGGGCAAGGTATGTAATGCCAGGCGGTTTCGCGAGACCGGAGATTTCTAGATCCAGAAATGGGTAGCCACACAAAAGTGAAAAGTGATGAACTTTCTCTCATTTGGTTGACCTTCTTGGCTTGGAGACAAGGAAATGGAGCCTGGTTTGTGTTGATCGTCGGTTATGCTTGTAATTAGGCTTCATGGGTGACTCTGGTTTTCGCAATTTGATTGCTACTTTTTGCAGCTCTTTGTTTTTCTTCATTCGGTTCGATTTATTTGATTTTGTGTTAAGCTGTAAAAATGTCTGCTTCGACATGATTTAGGAGGATGTTAATTGTAGTTCTCTGCATCTGCAGGTGGGATACAGGCATATTGATTGTGCTCAAGCTTATAACAATGAGAAGGAGGTAATGTTCTGTTCCTACTTGCCAGTTTCTCGCATCTCAAAAGCCGGTTGTGATTTTGATCAGCTTGTGAAATTTTCCCTAATGTCATTCTACTGACAATTTCATCGTGTCCTCCTGCTGATGCACCGACGAACAAGATAATCGTGTTTTATCAGATGCCATTAAAATGTCTATCGTATAAAAGTTCGTGTGGGCGAGACCTGGAGTGCACACTTTTTTTCATTGCGTGCTTGACATTGCATTTGCCTTTGTTGTCGCACATGATTGTATGGACATTTGAAAGTTGCCCCCTGGAAATCAATTTGTCCTTGTCCTGTTTTGCGCCTTTAGTATCTCCATCATTTAAAAGAAGAAGAAAAGCTTGTTGATTTGTAGGTCGTTTTTTGCTGAACAGCGAATGCTTAAGCTATCAACTCATGAATATTGACAGGTAGAGAGGCAAATTATTATGATTCTTTTAGTTCTTAACCTTTTTTTTTTTAATCCTTTCACCTTTGCGTTTAGGGGATAAGGGAAGTATCTCTAATCTGAAATGCTCTACAGCAAACCATGCACTTTGCTCATTCTTAAACACTAAAAGCTTTTGTGATAACTGCGATCTAGCTCTCAGTTGAACCTCAGGCTTATCCTTAAAAGAGGACATCTTCTTTTAGTCATTCAACCCACAAAAACAAAAAGGTGCTATAGTTGCTGACTGGATGTGCTCAAATGCATTTTTTGTTGCTTAGTTTTAGTTGGGGGACAGTCAAAAGAAGTCAGGAGAACAATGATCTCTACCAGTACCTGTTTCCCAAAGTCACTTTCAATTGATCTGGAACGTGATTTTCCCATTAGGAACAAGTCAACATTTTCTTTCTTGTAGATTCATGGTAGGAGATCAATTAGTCCTTTCCTTTCTATTACTAACTTACATTTTACTTATGATGGCACGATGAAGATGTGATCTCTTTGCAGGATGGTCAACAATGCTCTCCTTTTGCTAATTTGCTCTTTCAATTTTCAACAGATTGGCACTGCTCTCCAGAAATTATTCAGTGAGGGTGTGGTGAAGCGCGAGGATTTGTGGATCACTTCCAAGCTATGGTATGTTTTGGTTCTTCCCTCTGCTTTGGACATGTTTTGATTAGCTTTTTCGAGTTTTAAGTTGGCAATATTAATCCTGAGACCATGCAACCAGAAAACAGGGTGATTCATCTCCAGACCACCTAATTGCTCATGCCCTCCTTTTCGTCTCATTTCCTAAACAATTTGCTGCAGGTGTACTGATCACGCACCAGAAGATGTTCCCAAGGCATTAGACAGAACCTTGGAGAACTTGCAGCTCAAGTATCTGGATCTTTACCTGGTACAGATTCGATGATGAATTTTTCTGGCTTATTTAAGGAGAGAATTCTTCGCTGGTTTATGTTCATTTCTAGGATGTGCAAATAATATGAATATGTGGTTTATTGTTTGAAGATCCACTGGCCCGTGAGCTTTAGGAAAGGTTCGGTTGGCTTCAAGCCTGAAAACCTTACCCAGCCAGACATACCCAGTACGTGGAAAGCGATGGAGGCACTATACCATTCTGGCAAGGCTCGAGCCATTGGAGTGAGCAACTTCTCCTCCAAGAAGCTCGGTGATTTGCTGGACATCGCAGAAGTTCCTCCTGCTGTCAACCAAGTGGAATGCCATCCTTATTGGCAGCAAGGGAAGCTGCGTGAGTTTTGCAAATCCAGGGGCGTACATTTATCGGTAAGTGTTTTGTTAACATATTTAATAATGATGCATGTGGACTTCGATGCATCGATTATTGGAAGTGCTAGACGGAGAAATGTTTTATCTCTATTATCAAACATTATTATATCTGTCAATCTGCATGATTTTCTTGGATCTTCAAATTTTAGACCGAACTTTTTCCTTGGAAAATCCGTAGCTTATGAGTTTCTTGGCAAAAGTAGTTCTTAACAATTTTAAAGGTGTGGCCATGCTTGACGTTGAGATGAAGCATTCTGCTTTCATGTTACTCATGTCTATTTTCATCTTCTTTGTTTATACGTCATGGTTGTATCTGCCTACTTACCAGTTAGTTAAAACAAATAATTAAACCCGTTGGGTCTCTCTCTGCACATGCTTTCTCTTCTTATTTACTACTAGTCAGTTATTTGATTTGAATCAAAATGATTTTCTGTCCTATATATAGGGTTATTCGCCCTTGGGTTCCCCGGGCTCGGACTTTGTCAAAAGCAATGTCCTCAAGAATCCAGTTATCACTTCCGTAGCGGAGAAACTGGGCAAGACTCCGGCTCAGGTGGCGCTTCGTTGGGGACTCCAAATGGGCCACAGCGTGCTTCCCAAGAGCACAAAGGAAGAAAGAATCAAGGAAAACTTGGACGTCTTCGACTGGTCCATACCCGATGATTTGTTCTGCAAGTTTTCCGAAATACCTCAGGCAAGTAATTTCAATTTCAGTTCGCTGTTTCCTCATTTACTAGCGGTCTCCTCCTTCGCCCCTTGCAATCCAACAAGCACGAGTTGAAGTGTAGTAGTACTAAATTACTACTTAAAGCACATTCTAACTGAGAGCTCAGAATTTACAAATCGTCGAACTGACGGATATTTTCTTTTTTCTTATTTTTTTCTGCAGGTGAAACTAATCAAGGGCACTGGCTTTGTGCATGTGACTATGAGTGCATACAAGACAGTCGAAGAACTTTGGGATGGCGAGATTTGAATAGACATGAACAACCGTCTGAAGCCTGAGAGCTGCGACTTTCGGCAGTAACTTAGCTTCTATTTACTTTCACAGTAGCTGCTTATGCCATTGCCTATGAACCCTGCGGAACATTTGTTTGGACATCTCATTAAACCTTTTAGCCCATCAACCGGGCCAACTGCGGTTGAAGGTGCTTGAAAGGCGCGACTGTCTGCGCATTCTTGTCTGATATATATAAATGACCTTTACTATTGTGGAGTCGTATTCGAAAGAGGTGCTTCAATGGTATGCATATTGACTTGAGTCTAGTAAATTCAAACTGGAGGTCTATGTGCATGAATCTATGAGGTTACGAATACGTATGACTTCACTTGTTTTCAATGTGCAACGATTAGGTTTTCACTACGACCGGTTTACAAGCCTAACACAATAGGGATTGCGTTCAAACTTTCTCGTTGCGCTCATCTTTCTTGGTCCGCCCTCTCCGCGATGAAGGTCCCCGGCCTTAGGCAACCTTGATCAAAGGTCAACTAAGGCAAGGTGAAATCTCATAACAATGCAAATCAAGATCAACTACTACTTTTTTTTTTGTCTTTTGTAAGTTTGTCCAATTAAATCGTTAGCCTATTTATTCATTGTGCACAACAATGGCATCCTCATTTTATGTTTGAATCTCCTAATCGAAATTTTAGTTCACCATGTAATACGCGAAATGTCATAAATTGTTTGTGAAAATTCCTTGTATAAATTTCATACCAACGAGTGTTTATCCCACTGACTGCAAACTTGATCATATAGTAGGGGGGCTATCAATATCCAGTGTCAATCTCAACACTTGATTATAAAGTGATCTTAAGAAAGTCCAGTTATAATATTTTGACAATTTGCCTATAAAATGATGTGTATGCCCATGAAGGGGTGAGTTTAAGAGGCAACATTTGAGAGGAGGGAGTGAATATTTTTTTACAATTGCCATTGTCTTTATATATAAAGGAGGAAAACAGAAAAAAAAAATAATGCAGGTTCTCCTCTCCACAATTAGCACATAAATAGTTTTCATTCATTACTTTAAGAAGGCATTTATATTGTGAAATAAGAGTATTTTCCTTTGTGATTATATTTGAGCAACTGTAGAGCTAAAGATTCTTTTAGAGCGCGCTGAAGATTCAATTGATATTTCTGGGTAACTTTCTTGCCGTTCATCAAGAGGTTGGTCGCTTTCTTCATGATGTTCTTCCTACACACCAGTCCAATGTTACTAATAAAAGTTACCCGTATTAATTAAAAGGGCTTCTGCAAATACATATCATTTGGTAAACGATAATCAGCACAATGTAAGCCTTGCTTGTAATGGAAATGTGAAAAATCATAATCAAAATCTCATCAGTTAGTGCTGCAGGGACTAAAATGGCTAAAAAAACAAAGTACAAGGACTAAATTTAGCATTACAGTAAGTATAGTGACCGATAGTATTTAATTTATTTATTATAGAAGCTCATGAAGATAGAAGCCACGCGTCAGTACTCGACGACGACTTAGTTATTTTCGGTAAGTCTTATATCTCTATGTTCTTTTTATGAAAAAACTAGCTGCATCATCTTGTTAATGTGGTCCTCCTACGTGTAACATATGTAATTAAGTCCTTAATTTTATTTTATTTTGCCAAGTTTCGCCGTGGCATATCAAGTCCGATATGTCGGTTTTTTTTTTGTTGGTAACCGATGACTCCACCACGTGCCCCTTATGCCCGGACGGCACCAAAGGGCCGGGCCTCTATATCTCAGGAAGGACTAGCACATGACCGTAACACCATAACCCTTTACTAAAGACATTAGTAACTGCGGATTTCGAACTCTTGACTTTGGCGATAAGAGAGAAACTCTCAACAAACGTAGCTACCCACCGCTGAGTTCGATATTTCGATTGGAAAAAGTTATTGAAAACTTGTTTGCTTGTAATACTTTGTTATTTGTTCAGAGGACTCATATTTGTGGCTTTATGCATTTTGTAGATCTTGCAACTTACCACACTTTACTAATTTTTTCAAACATGGTTACGATTATGTTTTCGCGGAACTGCAATCCATGACTCATCCATTTGGAGAGAGTGTTTTGTGGGATTAGTATATCCCATCGCGATGATCACATAATGTAATCAACCAACTAACATTAGCATGCGTGCCATGAATCCCATATTAAACATTTTATGTGTGTTTACTCTCAAATTTTAAATGGTTGACTATACACCACATGACATTACCATGTGATATCTCCGTTTCATAAAATATAGGGTTAGCATCATCAAAATCCCCAAACTAGTTCAACCGTGCTACATTTTCCAAGCTATTTTTTGTGTCATAAGAACTCCCAAACCGATATACTCGTGCTATATTTACCCTCAAACTATGGTACATTTATACTAAATTTAATAGAGGTGTCAATGGGTTGGGTTTTTATGATGTTCGATCTGAAATATCATAAGCATGTGTTTGACCCAACCCAAAACACTAAAAGAAGTAACAAAAATATTCTGATTGAGTAGGGTTGTTTTAAAGCATTTATGATAGCATATGACACCGGATCAATAGCGGCATGAACTAGAATCAGTTAAGCAAACGTGACCCACACATCAAGAAATTCCGGCCAGCACTAGGGAGAGGTGATTGAATTTTCCAGCCCCTACTTCGGGATAGTTTGATCTTTAGATAAAGTAAATTTAACTCATTAATTTGTTGAGCTTTGAAATTAATTATAATAAACTCTAGAAATAGATCGAAATTTGCAAATTTTGAACTCGTGAATTCTCACCCTGCAACCTAGAATTTTTTTATCAACCCACTCTAGGAGAGAGCTTAGGCAAAATTCAACCTTTAATGGACATTGTTTGTGTAATTCGAACCTTTAAGGACTTAATTGAAAGAACTTTCAGAACTTAAGGCCAATTATGCAAATACTAAAAAATTGAAATCCTCAAACGGTTGCCGTTGCCGCCGCGATCTGATTCTGCTGATCCAAAGTTCAAAACTTGATTCACACAATTTTTTTTTAATTAGATAATTATCCAATGTCAAGTCTAATTTTTGATAATTTCTTGATATGAAAATTTCAAATCCTTGATTGTATATTTAGAAAATATTGCATAAAATAACTATCCACAAAATAGCAATATAGCCTTCTAAATTATGAAAGTTTGCTAATTTGACAACGTATATCGAGATCAACTCTCCACTCTGAGATCTGACTTATGACGTAAAAATCTCCTTATCGTACTGTGGGAGGAGCCATTGATTTTTTCTCATTCAAATTCTTTGCCTTTTGTGGATAATATTTGATTACAATAAATGTTTGTGGATAATTTTGTTTATTGTGGATGCTGATTATTATATTTGTTTCATTTATTTCCTAAAAGATAAAACCTCAAAAAATGTTTTTCCTTAAAAGATTAGGTTGTTATGTTTTATAGATTGCATATTAAGGATAATATAGATTTTTCAAATAAATTTTAGATAACGTGCTAGGATATAGTATATCGAATTTTAAATTCATTTAAGTTGCATGTATAAATTAGGATAATTTATATTGCGAATTTCCTAAATTAAAATCCCAAAAAATATATGCCTGGATTAGATATTTCTCCTTATCTATTTAGACTACGTTCCTAGAATAGATATTTAATAATTTCAAACTTTCGTACAAATAAATCTAAAAGGATGTCATTTAGAATAGATTAGATTTGCATTTCGATTTTAGAATGCATAATCATAATTTCTCTTTTTATAATTCTGAATTTCCATAAAAATATAAAAGATATGTCTTATGTAATTATATAGTTTGGGCGCATTATTATTCGCGTCATTAATGTCATCATGTGGGTGTATGTGTAGCATTAGAAATAAATATTTAGGTTTGTCTAGTTCATTATGCATGTCATATAGATTGCATCATAGATTAAATAATCATGATTTAATCTTATATTGCATGTCATTTAGTTAATGATGCATGTTAGGTTGCTCAATATTTAATTTAATCATACCTACTCTGCCAAATTCATGTTAAGTTTAATCATTTGGGCTAAAATAATATATGGTTAATTTAGCTTAGCTCGACATTTAGAACTGCATTCTAGGTTTATTTAGTTGATAATTGTCATGTAACATAATTTGCATATTAGTTTTAATAAATTCACATGTCACCTACTAGCTACATGTTGGATGAAATCAATTAGAATTTCATGTCATAAAAATTGCATGATAAGTTAATTAGAAATGGCATGACATTTAATAATTGCAAGTTCATGTCGAATGTCATTAGAGCTAAACCATTTAGATAAATCCCTTTCATGTTAAATTAGCTCAAATAATATGCATGTCATTTGCTAGCGTGACTTATTTAGTGTAAACGCATAATTCATGCACCATTACTATGTGTCTTAATAGAAATCATATTAGGATTGCTGATTGATTTTTTTTAATGTTTACGTTGCTATTGAAGTAAGTTTATATTTTCCCATCTTCGTAATTTATTTAATGCTTTGATTATTGAGTATTAAATAAGGTTAGCGCACCTGCATGATCACCACACATATGATATGGATAGAATTAAAATCAATCCAAACTATTTGTCAAACTATTTTTATGAAATAAATGGTACCAAAAGAGCATTAGATTCATATAGCGTAACCAAATCCCTGATTTCAAAATCCGTGATTTGTAGAGGTAAAGTATTTACATAGATTATTGACCCGCTATAGATAGATTAATGACAATCTCTAGTTAAAAATCTTTTTTTGCTATGAGCTTAAACCCTAAGTTGCAAATCAATATGGGTTTAGGAAAGCCTGAGTTATGTTTGATCCTAATAATCTATTAGCACATTCGTAATCGGTGCACCACTCAGTAAGGTTGTGACATACTCGTGCCACATTTACCTCAAATTGTGATGAGACTTTAATTTTTTGGGTAAATATCACACAAATGTACTAATTTGGGTCAAATGTGGCACGGATGTACCAATTAGAGGTTTGTTTACTACATAAAAATTTGTTCAAAGTAAATGCGGTACGTGTATATCAATTTGGGATAAAATATGGCACACGTGTACCAGTCTAAAAATTTTAATGACACAAAAATTAAGTTCTCAAAGACTTTCAAAAATTAAAGTTAATTGTGCAAATATTAGAGAATTGGCGTCTTTAACCACATAAGACCATCTCATACATATACACCGTTATACCTTAGGAATTTTGGTCGACGACCATAACTCGAGAACACATTCCGAAGAATCGAGAGAAAATACAAGTGAGAGAGAAATCCAATCCCGACCGCTTTCCTTTGACAGCCGCCGCTGCTACGGCCGCGCCGACATTGTTGCCTCGTCGGCTCGTCCCGAGCCGCCTCATACCACACCATGCCGGCCGGAGTCGCGTCACTGCATCTCCCTGCTCGCCCCTCGCCATTGCTATCCCGTGCCATTACCCCTCGTTCTCGGCCAGACCAATGACCAAGAGCCCAAGTTTCGTGGCAGTCGCCGTTGCTGCTCCGACTCACGTACCCAGGTCGCCGATTCAACGCATGAGACGCCGATGTCTTGAGACGCCATCATCATCCTCACGCCGCCACAGCAACACTCCACGCTGTTGAGCAGCGACCCTGAAGCATGTCTCTGCCCAAGTCCTCACTGCACAACAGCTGCAAAACAATCTGCATTCCTGCACTTGCTGCTGCAGCAAGTCGTCGCCCCCACAGCCGAACACACCGCATCAAAGGTTGCCATTCCCCGTAACTTCGCCGTTTTCCTTGAGTTGCTTGCAGAGCATCTGCTGTTGTCCCTCTACCACAGTCAACTAGTCACGCCAAGCCTCCTCACGGCCAGACTTGTGGCCATGAGCCTCGGACTTTTGCCGTCGCCACCAACCCCACTGCGAGTTTGACGTCCGACGCTTTCCGCCTCGTCGGTGACTACTTTCAGTTGTCTCTTGCGACACAGCGTCGTGTGTCCATCCCTTTGTCCATGAGTCCATCACTGCCAATCGCGGTCGCCACCTTGATAACGTTCCACCGATCCAAAGTTCGAATTGTGATCCGCGTGATTTTTTTTTAATTAGATAATTATCTGATATCAAATATAATTTTTTTATTACCACAATCGCCCCCCTTGGCTCTGATACCAATTGAACCCAAGGATCTAAGGGAAAGGTATAGAGGGAGAAATAACTGTAAGGAAGGACTCTAATAAGATTCTAAGAACAATCAGATTAAACCCAAGGATAAAGGCAAAGAAGAGGAAAAGAATTAGCAGAAAGATAAACAGAAAGGACTGATGTTATACATTATGTGAAAAGCTAACGCGATATAAGCTATACAAACAAATAAAGCAGCAAGGTAAAGAAACAACATTAAGCGTAATAGGCGGCTCGGCCTGCCGTAATGACAATCAGATAAAAAGGAAAATGTAAGTAAAAACCCATCAAGAACAAATCATAGGATACTACAAACGAAGTAAGCTAGGCTTTGGCAGGTAGCCTCTCCCAAAGATGGCACTGCACTCCACTTGTGCCGAGTACCTAACAGAGGGGGGACGGCATGTACAACCACTTGAGTGGTGCGTTTTTGCCTGCTAGTTTTACCCGTAAACAATACCTAAACGACTTTGTACTTGTGGATCAAGTACAGAAGCATAAATGTATTAAAGTAAAGGTACAGAATCTTAAATGTAGGAAGAGAGAGCATGCACTAAACACCACAGATCATGGCAGAGCCATGTGAATTATGGGTTTGTGCAAATATATAGAAGAAATACATCATATTTATAAATGAAATTGAAAGTTACAGTACGAGGAAAGTAAAAGATCCGTAGGATCTGTGCATTACAAAAGAGGAAGAAAATTAACAAGCTAAGGAGAAAGCTTGAGAAGTTCTGTGCCTAAAGAGGGGAGATCTGGTTTCAGATCTAGAATAGGAGACTTACTTTTGAGAAGGAGTAAGATGATTTTCAAGAGCTCTTTCCGTTCGAGAAGGATCTGAGAAAGAGGGAGAATGTTTGAGTAGCAGTGTATGAGTTCCTCATGTTCTGGGTTTTCAGAAGTTGAAGAAGTTGAGGATGTAAGTGATTTCTTTCTGTCCGAGAGGGATCTAAGAAAGAGAGAGAAAGAGAGCGCGTCGTTCATGTGAAGTCGGGAGGGAAGTCTAGAGAGAGTGTTTTCGATCTCAGAAGGCTTCTCTGTTGTTGTGACAACCTGCCCCTGGAATGGTGGAGAGCCGTTGTAATATAGGCGGGTGTGAATATTGTTTGTATAATGACCGCCACAGTGTACAGTGTAGGATGAATAGTAACTGTATTTTGCTACAGTGTACAGTGAATACAGTGTATTTGTGAACAGTAAAATTAAAATATGTTGGGATATTGGTGGTGTCTCAAAAATCTTTCAAGTTGGGAAAATCTTCTCGTCCTTCGTCATGTCCGAAGAGAGGTTAAGACTCTGAAGATCCTTCTTCTGAAGGGCTGGACCCTCGTATTTCTGTTGCGTATTGGAGAAGTATTTGTTGGGCTTCTTCATCATCTTCTGCTCAAGCTAACTTTGACATTGCTAGAGATTTGAAAGCAAGCCTTTGGGGAGCTTCTTTAGCTGGTGTATTATGAATCGTGATCCAGTTCTTTACAGCTTCTAGGGCACAATTTTCTTGAATTTTGAAATTATCCCACCATTTTGTTCGGAATTTTCTGGCGAGAACAAATTTAGTGGAACCTTTTAATTTTTGGAGTTCTAGGATCGATGCAAAAACCCAAGAAATTTTGAAATGGATGAAGAAAAGCATCAGTAGAGGGAAGTTTTCTTCGTGAGGAGGTGGTTTGTAAAGGTCAAAGAAAATTTGGTAACCTTTAAGATAATCAGAGGGCAGTATATCATATAAGAGACCGAAAGTATCCCACCAATTAGTGAACCAATTTGGGAGATTTTCAGTATTGAAATCATTTTTGAAGAAAAATAGCCAAGTATGGGTTCTTGCGGTATTTTGGCGGAAAAAGGAGAGGTACCAGGATTGCTGGTAATCATAGTATGTGTATGATGGACGGTAAGAAGAAGAAGGGACTTCAGCAAGCTTGTCTTCGAACTTTTCTGAAGAGTATGGTGAGGGGAGCCAATCTCTAGGGTGGAGGACACCAAGGATTTTGGCTGTAGAGTAATCAGGACAATGGTTTGTGTCACTTTTGACAAAATGTTTGAAGACAAAAGAGGAGGTATCTCTGAGTATCCTTTCATAATACTCTTGAGGTTTGAGTATATCATGGGAGTATAGTACCAAGAAGGAGGGAAGAGTTTGTTGGCACAAATAAAAGGATCTTCATTATAAAAATCCTTTTCAACAGAAATTATTTTTGGGGAGAAGGTTTTGTTAACCCAAGGAGATTTGGGCTGTGTTTTTTATGAAATTTTTTGAGAAATTAAAGAAGTAGTAGGTTGAGAGGCCAAAACCCCTTTGGGTTGTGGGATCCTTACCAGGGCTGAGGAGACTACGGTCCTTTCGGGTTGAGGGGTCCTCAACAGTGCAGAAGAGGCACGTGTTTGCACACCTGTTTTTGGTATGAGCTGTCTAGATGTTGTCGAGGCAGCTGAGAGGGCTGGTTTTGGTCCACCGATTTGAAGTGGCCTTTGATTTAGAGATTCAAGCCATGACCTGGTGATTGGGGTCAAACCTCTAGGGTGATGGAATATCAGTTATGTTTGGTGAAGAAGGAAAACGTGAAGCTTCTTTGGCTTTTCCCTTTTCAGAGCTTGAGGATTTTTTAGGTTTTGGTGGCATGATTAGGTCTTTTCCCCTGTAAAAATTTTCGTGTAAGAAAATCTGGCAAAGAATTTGTATTACCACTAATATATTCTATATCAAATTCAAAGACAGAAAGTATAGCCTGCCATCTTGCGAAAATTTGTTTTGAGGCAATATTTAACACATCCTTCTAAAGAACATCTTTTGCAGATTTGCAATCGATGCAAAGGAGGAATCGTTTATTGAGAATTTCTCCTTGAAATTTTGAAATGGCTAGCACTATAGCCAAGATTTCTTTTTTGATGGTAGAGTAGTTTTGCTGAGTTTCATTCCAGTGCTTGGAAATGAATTGCACCACTTGCTCTTTATCGTTTATTCTTTGTTTAAGAATACCGCCATAGCCCACCTCTGACGCATCTGTTTCAATGATTTTGAAAGCAGCCAGGTCAGAGAGATGTAGGCAAAGGATTTCCTTGACTTGGGCTTTGATCTTTCGAACAGCATTGGTGTGTTCAGAAGACCAGTTTGGGGGATTTTTCTTTAATCGTTGATGCAAAGACTTGCAAGTAATATTAATATTAGGGAAGAAATCAATGATATAATTCAGACATCCTAAGAATCTTTGGAGCTGGGTTTTATCTTTAATTTCATCCGGAAATTTTTCGGTAAAGGAAATAGACCGAACTATAGGTCTAAAAGTACCAAGTGTAATGTCATGTCCTAAGAAACGAATCTTTGTTTGGAACAAGACCAATTTCGTGGGTGAGAGGGAAAGGCCATTAATTTTGACAATTTTGAAGAATTGAGAAAGATGTTTAAAATGTGCATCTATGTCTTTTGAGAAGACCAAAACATCATCAATGTAAACAATAATATAATCAGAGTAGGGATTGAAAATATCATTCATTATTCTTTGGAATTCAGAAGGGGCATTTTTCAGACCAAAAGGCATGACATTCCATTCAAACTGCCCGAATGGTACAGTGAAGGCGGTTTTGTACCTGTCATTATCAGCGATCTGTATTTGCCAAAAGCCAGACTTCATATCGAATTTCGAAAGTATTTTCGAACTATGGAGTCTGTTAAGCAAATCCTTTTTATTAGGAATAGGGTAACGAATCCAACTGAGAGTAGAATTTAAAGGTTTGTAATTGATGACAAGACGAGGAGTTCCTCGTTCGATTTCAAATGCCTTGTTGACATAGAAAGCCGAACAACTCCAAGGAGAATGACTTTTTCGGATAAGTTTTTTATCGACAAGGTCATTTATCTCATTTTTACAATGTTCCATCACCTCGTGATTCATCTTAGTAGGTCTTGTCTTTGTTGGGATGTCTTTCTCAGAGAAGTCGGGTTCATATGGAAGATTGACAATATGTTTTCGCCTATGCCAGAAAGCATGCGGAATGTCAGAGCAAACATTTGTTTTGAAAAGAGTCTGCAGATTAGAGATTTTTCTTAAAATGATAGGATCAAGATAATTATCTAATTTGAAAATTGCATATCCTTAATTGAAATTCTAGAAATTAGTAAATTTTCATAATTTGACAACGGACTTGAAACCGCTGGACCGATCTCCATCTTGAGATCTAATTCATAAATTTTTTGCACCACCTACAAATTGGCTAGTGGGGGCATGAACCCACTAAATTTTTATCAGGTAACGTAATATAATTTGCATGTTATTTCTAATAAATTCGTATATCATCTAGGAGCTCAATGTTAGATTAAATTAATCAAAATTTCATGTCATAAAAATTGCATGATAAGTTAATAAGAAATGGCATTAAATTTAATAATTACATGTTTGTCTCTCATGTCATTAGAGGTAGGTCATATAGATAAATACTTTCATGTTAAATTAGCTCAAATGATATGCACATCATTTCCTAGCGTAATTCATTTATTGTGATCACATAACTCATGTATTGCATATCATTGCATTTCGTTAAATCAAATGAAAACCTAAAAAACAATATTATTTGCTAATGCAACTTAGTGGAAACCATATTATGATTGTTGCTTGAATTTTCAATTAATATCGTAGATGATTATATTGCTATCGAGGTAAATCTATACTTCCCCATCTTCACAATTTATTTAGCGTTTTGATTATTGGGTGTTAAATAACGTTTGTGTACTCATATATGGTCAACTCATATATCAAGTGGTTTGAATTAAAATCAATTCAAATTGTCTGCCAAAGTATTTTTATAAAAGAAATAGTATCGAAATGACGTTAGATTAATTTTACGTAACTAATTTCCAATCCCAAACTCTTTAATTCGTATCTCCCAATACTTTACACGGTTTTCTAATTGAGCTTCTTGTAAATAGATTAGTGGAAACTCCTAATCAAAAATCGTTTGCATGCTAAAAACTTAAATGCTAAATTGCAAATTGATATGAATTTGGGAGATCCCGAATTAGGTTTAATCTCTAATAATCCATTAACTAACCTTTAGATGATGCACCACACCATGTCACATTAATCTCAAATTGTGGTAAATCATCAATTTTTTGGGTAAATATGTTGCAAATATACTAATTTGAGTTAAATGTGGCACGAGTATACAAATTTGAGATTTAAGGTAACTCTCCCACGTGTATATCAGCTTGATTATCTTTATAATGTTACTTAGCTCACTAAAGAAGACATATATTCTATGGCATAGAAGTACCGGTCCGAGAGTTTTTATAACACAAAAATAAATTTCGAGTGAATAGGACTAATTGGTATCAATTGGAGATTTTTTTTTTTGCTTGTATACTAATGCTAAAATTATTCTCCTACGTTGGTCATTTTTTAACATTATTTTTGTTTTTCATATATATATTATAAAGCCGGACGACGCCGTCTTCATCGTTTACCACGCCGCCCCCTCGAATCTCGATAAGCCAAAAACGGCAACTCGTTGAAGAGTCCGAATCCTTGCTAAAACGACACTCCGAATCGTCGTCTCCTTCGTCTTCTTCTCGTCTCTGAAAATAATCGATTTCTTCCGCCGTTTTTAAGGGGGGCTGCTCTTGCTCCGTCGAGAAGCAAGTCGTCGTCGGAACCGATGTCGTCGTCGCCGTTCGCCGACACCACCACCCCCGCCGCCGCGCGGCTCATGCCACGCGCGGGCCAGTCCTTCTTCGCCACGACCCGTCCCTGGTCCCAATTCCTCAGCTTCGGCTCCCTCTCGCGCCCTGACTCCCTCGGCGATGCCTCCGTCCGGATCCGGCGCAACCTCGCCTACTTCCGCGTCAACTACGCCATGATCGCCCTCGCCATCCTCTTCCTCAGCCTCCTCTGGCATCCGATCTCCATGATCGTCTTCCTCGTCGTCTTTGTCGCCTGGTTCTACCTCTACTTCTTCAGGGACGAGCCGCTGGTCCTGCTCGGCCGGACGATCGACGACCGGGTGGTGCTAGGGCTCCTCGGGGTGGTCACGATCGTGGCTCTGGTCCTGACGAACGTGTGGTTGAACGTGCTGGTGTCGCTCCTGATTGGGGCTTTCTTGGTGGCCGTGCACGCCGCGTTTCGGGGCACGGAAGACCTGTATTTTGACGACCAAGAGGCCGGCGACGGCGGGTTGCGGTCGTTCGTGGGAAGCCCCACGCGTGCTGGATACACCAGCATTTAAACTCGTTGGTATCTAATTTCTTAAGTGCGGTGAACTGTGTCGTCCATGCGACGAGATTGGGTTTTCAGCAGCTGAATGTGTAGTTCTTGGGGTCAATTAAACGACGACTCGGTTATTGCTGCGGAGGTTTGATTGGATGGCATCGTCAGTTGATACTGGGCAGTGAGTGCTGCTGGTTCCATTAGTTTCTTTTTTAGGGGGCAATCGTTTGTATAATGGCCAGTGTAGATTGACCTGATTATACTGGAGATAAGATTACAATGAACTGCACTTTTGCTTCCATTTCGTTTTTTTTTTTTCGGTAAAGATTGCTTCCATTTCGTTGTGTTCTTCCTTTTGCCAAATCGCTGAAATTTCTCCTGCTCTGCGTATAATAAGTTGCATAGTCATTCTGTGGTCACTTTGATTGTCATGTGTTGAAGTTTAACTGGATTTTGAGGGAGGTTCTTGTTCCTTGAGCTTGATATCGATGTTCGGATTTGACAAACCTTGCCAGAGTGCCCTTCCTGTTCTGTAGTGATACAGCTGACTTCTTTCTGGTCTTTGATCTAAGTATTCTGGTAAAGTGGTCTCCATGCTTTCTACCTAATTGGTTTGTATCAGGTTGCATAAGGGAGGACGAGCGTAGGATTATTTTGGTGGTAGTTCAAGTAGAACATAGTATCTGGCAACATAACAGAGTAGAACATACTAGGAAGTTTGATGCCTTGGAGTCTCCTTTTTTCTGTTTGAGCAATAAAAATGCATACTGAAAATTATGCTTCGTTAACATTTTTCTCACCGTCAGGAATTTTTTATATCTTCCATTTGCTGTATTGGTTTGGCATGGCTTCAGCTCTTCTTCTTTTCATGGGTGACTTGGCGTCATAGTTTACTATTCCTGGCAACATTTTTAGAGCAAGCAAGTGACAGACCTCTGGATTTTCTTCAGTGTCCTCAGTGTCAGACTCTTCATTCTTTTCTTGTTTTCTGAACGGAAGTTGAGGTTTCTCCTTGTTGAGCTTCCCTAGTCTTTTTTGCATATAAACTTTGTGGAACCCTATTGGAAAATGTCTAGAATCACACTAGGTGTCATGGTATAAAAAATTGCTGCCCTTTCAAGGGTTTGGATACAGTACTTATGTTGGAACGGAAGTACCTGGATGAATCTATACTCATCACTTGTTGTTAGGGAGTGATAGCTCCTTAGATTGGTGCTTTCCCTTATTTAAACTGCTAGAAATCTAGACAATATGGCACATTCTGGTCTGAACATGACTGGCGGGGGTTGTGTTCCAGGAGTGGGGACTCTAATGGCTGCCTTTAGTTGTATACTCTGGTCTGTGCAAGAAAATTATTAAGTTTAAAGATTCATTCGACAAAGAGAAAGCCAAGACCCTACTGTGATAAGTTGTCTATCTTATAGTTTATGCAATTTAAACCATGCTTGAAAAGATCTATAAAACCAAGGGACATCTTCACACCCTTTCTTTACTTTCTGTTGATCATGGGTGTATTTTGTGTTTGCATGTCTCCCGTCACAGGTGGGCCTGTTCAGTCTATAATATGGAGAACTGACAAGAGAAACAGTTAGGTTTTTGCTATTATGGCCGGTGACATGTTTTCTCTTCTTTGCTTATAACATAAAGACATTGTATGTTAATGAATATAATTGCATTGAGCACTTCCTGAAATGCTGAAGTGATTTGTGCTTGAGCTCTTGTTGTTTTGGTTGTTACTTGGAAAAGGTTAACTAGCTCCTGAAGGGCAGGGTTTAGCATCATCAGATTTTGTTTGTGACAACGCAGTATTAGTTTAATTCCCATACTTTTGAAAAGATGGCTTCTTGAATTTACTGGGATTTTCCTATCAAAGGAAAGAAGATGGGTGGGGCTTTGATGTCGGTTGATCAAATTAAAATGTTCAATTGGCAGTCCTGTTTAGGAATTTGTGGGGGCATATGACAGTCTGTTAGATTTTTGTCAACAAGACTATCGAAGTGACATGTTGACAAGATTAAATAGTAAGAGAGCTCTGGCCTTAGTGTTTATCTGATATTTGATGGCCATATCGAAATTCTTCGAGATCAAGTATTGATGCTCAGTCTCAATTGGCACTTATGCAGTATCAGCATGTGAGGCAACAGTCTGTTGAAGTGAGATTACAATTTCTTGAAAGTGCTTCAGCAGAATAAACCAAGACTGGAATAAGTTCTGAATCAATGCAATTGGAAGCAATGTCCTTAAAGCTAGCGTGGATCGATGCCCTTTCAAAATGTCACTCTCGAAATGCCAACTGCAATGAAATTTCGGAGGAGACTGCCTGTACCTGGAATTACCTTGCTGGAAACTGTAGGTGCCATGATTCTCCAAGATAGTGATGGAAGGGCCACTAAGTTGAAGTAGCCGTTGTTATGACTCTGAAGGCAATGTCAATTTGAAGGTCCAAAAGAATGTTTGGCAATGGTTACAGCGTCCTTCAACTCTGCCCCCGTCACTTCTCCTACAAAACCCGTTTTTGCTCTTCGTTCTCTTGTCTTCTCGGCTTCAAGGTCTGCGTCACCGACGTTAGGATTCAGTGCGCAAATACAGCAATAGAGAGAGCGACAGCAAAAAGGAGAAATCAACACATGAAATTTTCGTAGTTCATCCTTAAGTTAGAGTTACGTCTAGTATAAGATTTCACTATAATTAACACTTCACATCTATTTATTACGACTCTCAATTACAAGAAGAAGAAGAAGAAAGAAGATTATATATGGGATTTAGGTCACTCAATAGCTACTCATAGGTCTAGGTTCAAATTACTAATAAAATATAAATTCAAACTATAAATGCTTTCTAGCGGTTGGGGCAGCATGGCCCTCTGGACAGATCCGAATCACCTCTCTTAAAGGTAGGTGACATGATAGATCCGGCCTCAGGGACCGTTCGATTTCAAATCGGACGGCTCCCATTAATAAGAGGGAGGTTTTTTTGAAAAAAAAACACAGCAAATCGGCCGGTTATGCTCCCCATCATGTCACTTGCCTTAGAGGCAGGTGATCCATTTCTCCTCCGGACCCCAACTTGTTACGGACTCTCGTGCCTTCTCGTTGATAGAGAATATGAACCATACTTCAACAACTAGAAGCCTAGCCTAATTTGTGAGATTCGAGAGAGTTCTAGGGCAGGGTTCCAGAGTTCTTCAATTCCACTAGAAACTGAAAAAAAAAAAAAAAAAGAGAGACAGGAGAGCTCTCAATTAACAATTTGATTAACATTCAAGAAATCAGCCTTAGACCGCACCTCCTAAATCGCTAAAGTCGGAGGATTCTCCTTCCTACCCGGTTGGGTCATGGAGCAGGTACACCAAAGACGAGTCGAGGTCCCACGACATTTCTGCGGATTTTCTACCGCAATGGTCGAGAGGCCCCTGATGAAAGTAAGAACCACCCACAAACTTTACTTTCTAGTGTTTGCATTCTATTCTTCCTGTTAGAGATAATTAAGATAATCTTGATGGTTTTCTTAACCTCTCGAGATCGTGATGATATCTCGCTATAATTATGCGTATCTTAATCGGTATATAATCTTATCTAGTCATCTTATAAACCCTATAAAAAAATGCCATTATAATCTTCATTATGATATGTTATACGTCAATTGCAAATTCTCTAATTTTTCATGTTATTAATTCTTATCTTGATATCAGAGCCAGTCGGTCCGGAATGCCCATCTAGAGCTAATCGTGCTTCTTGTTTTTTTTTTCTCAATGAGTCGCCTGTCAACGGTGATTTCAACATTATTTATCTAATCCAGTAGCTAATGTACAGTTGTCGCATAGTTTGCATAGCCTTCTCATATAAGGAATCACCTAGTCTGAGTCAATTCAACGATGGCCATGTTTGGATACCAACCGCAACACCTACGTCACCCAATCTAGCCTTTCACGAGGGTGGCCTCTTCTCAATACCATCTGCATAAGTTGCATTGCTCAATATCTATTTTCCCTAGCCAGTCGTATAAGCCGCTTGATACTATGATGCCAACTGTATAAGCCTCGTCGCTCAATAACTGTTCCTCAAGCTAGCCACATCGGTAGATCGTTCTTTCCCCTCCGATACTCGACGTTTTGCATGTTGTTTGGACTTTGGAGAGGCAAATACTCTAAGCAGACTTGCCGCTCTCAAAGCAGGAAGCTTTGCCATGAACAACTGCCCGACGCTGCCTCATCCACTATGTTCAAACTTGTATCCAAACTCAAGTTGACATCTTCAATGGCTCAAAGACTCGAATCAGACACAAAGGCTCCGTTCGTCTCACGAAAAATATAGTATTTCTGAATTTAGGAAATCATTTTCCTGAAAGATGATAATATTTTCCGGTATTCGTTTGTTAAAGGTCATCGGCTCGCCGGCCTCGAGCAAAGTCAAGACATACTGTTAGAAGCCGCGATATTTAAAGGTAAATGAAGAACACGAAGAATATTTTCCCCCTTTTTGAAAGGGGAAAACATTTTCCCCACTTTTGAAGGTATTTTTTCCATTATTAAAAAATATTTTCCTTGATTATTTTATTTTCCGTAAAACGAACGCCGGAAAATTTGGAAAATATTTTCTTAGAAAATATTTTTCATGAAACGAACGGAGCCAAAGTGTATTTTTTTCTCGTGACTTGACTGGAGAGCCACACCAAAAGAACGGCTCGGTTAGGTCAGCCTAGATTTTCTGTCTCAAACTTTAACAAGGTTAATGTCTGCTTAGTAGTCGCGCGCTTGTACTCATTTACTATGATGCAAAATCTTTAAGTATGAAATGATTCTAATGAAGAGTAACTCTTATCAAGTTCGTGCACTGTTTTGAGTCATATAGGACGAGCTTTTACTTCGGTCAAGTTTATCAAACATCTTTGACAGCCTTAGCTGTTTCGAATATCATGAGCAATTGATAAGCTTACGAACTATAGTGAAAAGAATGGCACGAGAGCAATTAATAAGCTTTTTTATCTCAAAACAAGTCCAGTAATGACCCGAAACCGATCTAAATCATCAGATGCTCTGGTTTTTCCCCTTGAAGCCTAGGGGTGACTAATAAGTGAAGTGTACTCCCCTTTTACTTGAGTTAAGATCAGGGAGGCAACCAACGCTCGCGACTCTTATCTGGGCTTATAACTACTTTGACTGTCGCCGGTCTGAGGTCCGCTAGCCTATCATGCAATCCCACCAAGAGCTAGTAGCCAAGTAATCTACACAGGAAATACGTCGCAGTTAGACAGTTTAGAACTGGTGGTTCAAAATTGCAGCGGTGACATGAATAAAAATTGTGATCTCACAGAGACAAATGACTCTTTTACGGCAAAGGGAAACCATTTCGGGACAATTGTCCATTGAGTTCTAAACCTTTTGCTACTTTGCTGATTCACCTTTTTTTTATGCCAAAAAAGTCATAAACATTTTGCAACTTTGCCGATTAAGTTCTTCAGGCAGATTTTGGCCGGAAAATGCATATGCGGCGACGACATGGCGTGACCGGACCTTACCAACGACGATGTGGCGGCATGTGGCACAAAAAATTTAAAAAATTCAAAAAAAAATTAATTTGTTTTTAAAAGGTAAGGGCTGTTGTGGCCGGGCAGCCCTTTGGAGTGGCCGACGAGCTGCGTCGGCCACCGAAGCTCGCCAACCTTCTTTTTTTCTAAGAAAAATAAGGAAAAAAAGAAAGAAATTTTTTTTGGTCCAGTCATCGCCACGTCATCACTGGCGAGGTCTGGCATACCACGTCATCGCCACGTAGGCATTTTCCGGCCAAAATCCACCCGAAGGACTTAATCGGCAAAGTTGCAAAAGGTTTAGGACTTATTTGGCATAAAAAAAGGTTTATGACTCAATCGTCAAAATAACAAAAGATTTACAACTCAATCGACAATTGTCCCATGTTTCTTATCATATTTATAAGTTCTCCAATAACCAATATATGTGTGTGTTTCTCTCTTTAATATATAATTTCCCTTTCAATATCTTTCTCATCTCATACAAACCATTTGAAAGAAAAGACATAAACGAAAATAGAACTCATTCTACTGCATTGATGTACATCAAACGATAGAATTTGGAGAGCAAAATGGATTTAATTTGTAAATGGACTATTTCACATTTGATATATATATATATATATATATGCAAACAATTAGGTAGTTTATCGGAATCCAAGTCAAAATTCTAAGGAAGAATTTCTTTTTTCTTTGGTGACATAATCATAGTATTTAATTGTAAATAAAGAATCGTGCGCGTGTATATATATATATATATATATATATATATATATGTAATGCAAGGGGCAATTATGGGAAAAGTGTGAAATTCTCTTTTAGTACCCTCTAAATTTTGTTAGGAAAATGAGAAGAGAAGCAAGCCCAAAATTGAAATGCTCTCTCTTATTTAATTCCCTTTCAATATATTTCCATTTCTTTCATTTACCCAAAAACAAAGGAATTATTTCTCAATAGTTCCATTCCTTTCCTCTGTAAGTTTCTCCATCCAAAGAAAAGATTGAAATTGGAATTGAACTCATTTTCTGGGACCTCTTGAGAATAGGGAGAAGAAAAGAAGCTATCAACATCAACTAAGAAGCTGAATACCAGGAGTAACACTTCAAATTTACTAGTGAAGTTGTGTCTTGACTGGGGATGTTGCGAGCAACCATAGAAGGATCCGGTGCTAATACTTTGACGTCTGTTAGACCCCAAACCGCCGCTTCGCCGTCGCCAAGTCCGCTAAATCTCGGGACTTCCGTTTCTGCGCCGCCATCCCCAAGTCTGCTAAATCTTAGGACTCTCCTTTCTGCTTCAGCCTTGACATCAGTTTCGTTTCCATCCCAATTCTTTTCCCACTCCTCCGATAGATCCGCCCACTCGACCGTCGATTCTTGAGAATGGTTGGCCGAAACCATCATATCACGAAATTCTCAAGATCATCTTCGTCAGTTATCGGCTTTTAATGACAAAGTACGTGCAAAACTTCTTTGATGCTCATCTGGGGTCCAAGAAATATTAGTCCAGATCGAACTCCGTTGACGATTCCAGCCACCCCCCACCCTGGAAACGCATCGCAATAGGCCAGCAGCAGAATGATCATTTCCATCTGGTGTTTGGAGGCAAACTTTCGAGTTGTTTCTTGCCAAAGCTCCCATTGGACAAAGATTTGCATGCCCTTTGAATCTGGCTCGTGCCTCTGCATGACTTAAGGTTAAGAAAGAGCAAACCAAAAGGGATGAATAGGTCCACTGAGACGTTTCGACGAGTTCGATACACGAGTAATGCAATTGGGTGACGGAACGCCATTTCTCTTCCGCCATTATCGGTGAATTGCACGGATGGTAAAGAGAATTCGTTGACATAAAATTGCCGTCTGGCAGGAATCAATTATCGTCCTCTAAGATGATCAGTCATGTATAATGTTACTACCGACTCAAGTAAAATACAGTTTTTACAGACCGCCGCGGATTAATGTAGATCTACCCATTGGGCTTGATATAGAAATAATTTATAATGTAATACATAGGAATATGTATGAAATGTAAAAATTTAGGAAAAAGAGACCAACATCATAAAGCATGAAGGGAACAGCGCTCAACGGTCGGGCACCCTTCGTGCATAAGCCAGGACCATCACGAAATCCTTGGCCGAGGATCCCACGATTGCCGGGACTCTCTCCGATGTGGATGCAGTTTGTAACCACAAGTCAACCAAATTATACAGCAACAACGTGGGAAGGACGGTTTGTCCCATGCATCTGATTTCAACCTGGGGAAAAAATATCAGAGAACACTGTAAGAGTAGCCTTGCAAATCTGCAACACTAACACAAATGCATTTGCAGAGCACAATATCTCAGCATAAGAACACTCTCCCTATCATAGAACAATTATCTAAATGTTGATTCTTTTTGTTGTTAGGAGTAGAAACTGCTTCTGATAGATGATTCGTGAGAATCTTGAAGAAGACAATCTTGAATCTTATATCCAACTCTTTGAATAAAAGACTGCCCCGCAAAGTTACTTTGTGATCGTGTTAGTTATTACTCTCAAAAGTAGGGACTGGCGCGACAACAATCTCTATACCTTTTGATACCATTCATTAGCATGCACAGACAAGAAGACAGCAGTTTACATGTCAACAAAAATGACAGAAAAATTAGCTAGTAAAAAATTTCTACTGCAGTAGCGCAAGCATCAAACGTTCCTGGTTTGATTTCCTTTTTCTCTATGCTTAGAGCAATGACGAAACACATTTTCATACCTCAGTTTCACTTGTGAGATCTAATTTCCTCACCAGGTACTTCTGAATAAAAGAAACTGGCAGGTTCCCATCCCTAAAAAGAAAAATGTAGATAAATCAGTTTCCAAGTACACTTCAACTTTCCTGAAAGTACAGTTCTTAAAGCATATGAAAGATCAATGAAGTCATGAAATCAATGCGACAAGAAGAGAAATTAAGAAAGAAATCATCCCAAGTAGCTAGTAAAAGGCTAGCTATTGAATGGGCAAGGATGACCATATAAAATCCACAGTAATCTCGCCCATAGTGCAATTGCCCAAAACAACAAGCAATCTACTAAATCATTCATCACAGTACTTTGCAGAAAGATATACAGTCGAGCTTTGCACAATGCATGATTGCAGCAACCAGAATGCACAACAACCACAGCAATTCGGTTCCCAAGAAGAGAAAGGAACAAGAGGATGGTTTTCCATGAGAGAGCCCCAGTAGTCGTGTCCCAAACCATGAAAATGACATGCAAGGGCATACACAATATAGTACCGCACAAGATTACATATAGCCAATGTCACATCAGATAAGCCCAAAAAAAAAAAAGTTTATAGACCACACAGATTCCACATTTCAGAGATTATTCTGCTCCTTCAACATACCATCCTATCCTTTTATATAGATAGTTATCCACAAGAACTGCATGAAGCCACGTAATTTAAACATATTAGACAACAATTCAGAGAGAAATAATACTCCAAAGATCAACTTGACATGTGAATACAACAGATACAATGTTCTGCATGCCATAATCACCCACTTAACAGAATGAACTTCATTAAAAAAAGGTGGAACATGTGAACTTGTCATATGGTTTCCACGCAGCTTAACCCGTCATCTATTCTTCCTTATGTATCAGATAAAGACATGAAACCTGCATCGTCTCTCTGTCACCTGGGTTCAGACATGCTGATACTTCTTTGTTCGATCGCCAAACAAACTAGATTCAGGACAGTGAGTTCACAGTGCATAACGCTTTCATTGCCTTGTCTTACCCGAAACTTCCGTAGCACACTAAATAAAAATCATGTGGGCAGTATAATCGATATAGATAAACCATATTCATCCGGCTGGATCAAAAAGAGCACAACAGATGGATAGGAAAGAATATGAAACTGTTGCCACATTTCTTAACATCAACACTATAAATGTGGCTAGTCAGCACTTGTAATAACAACATTATCACATCAACACTAGCAACGCGTTGGTTATTTGATATATCTTGATAGTTGCTATGGCATGATGTCCATCCTAGTTTCAAGTCATTACTGCAGTTTGAACAATTCTCTCACACTTGAGTTATAGAGTGCCTGCCTGGCCCACTGTCATAAAATGGAGACCACCTTAATTAATTTTCCTTCTTTGTCAACATTTGTCACACCCAAATCCTGATTAGACACATGTAGCTACCAACGAATTGAGAATACTTAATTCAACTAGATTCGGTTTTCTAATAATTTGAACCCATTGTTAAAATGACATGTCTTTTCATCATCTCAAATTAATCAGATCTCTTAGGCTTTGATCTAATATTACTTAGTCTGCAAAAATCCTCGTGGTGAGTTGCGTTACTCTAATCTTTTCATAGTTGGTGAAGTACTGCTACTTTCAGTTTCTCCTGCTCCAACAAAATAAAAAGCAGATTCCCGAATATAACTTCAAGGATGTTCACTAAGAACATATAATTAAATTAATTCTGGATAACTCAGCCTTCCTACATAAAGTCCATTCATGTTCTATATGTTGATAAGGAAGGCAGAATGATTATAGGTTAGCTGCTAAAGCATTGCAAAAGCTTTTTTAGATCATCACCAACTACCAAGAAAAAAATCAATCAAGACAATCCAATAGCATCCAAAAAAAAATATCACACAAGCAAGCATTACCAAAATAAAAACTCAGCCAGAAAAGCAATGGAAACAGCTGTTTCTGTCAAAAAGGAACTTACTTTATTCTTATGTAGCTTGCAGGGATTTGTGGTAGCGGTGCATCTCCTTCCCTGAAGTCATAAAATCGAACCAGTAAAACAATTAGAGGTTAGAAGCTTCAACCGAATTTATTATAACTCTAATGATTTATTTGAGTTGCAAAGACGAAGTTGTCCTTACTGATCTTCGGAAGCTATAAGTGAAAACCAGATTGGACCAGTTCTTTGTTCACATTTGGTGCCAGCTGCATCGAGCACCTCCTGTGGTGAAATGCCCGAGTCTCCAGAAACTGCTGTCTTTTTTTGACGAACCTTACGTAATCTTTTTGGTCTCAATACTTCCGTAGATGCCGGAGTAGTGTCGTTTTTCTCATCCTGTAGTTTCACCTTGAATTTATTGTTTTTAATTTTACTACCCAGTAGTGGAGCTTCAATTGCAAGGACTCGCTCAGCTCCTTGCAAACTGGGCCTCGAAGATTTAGTCCTATTAGCAACTTCCACTAGATAATGCAATGGCTTCCAGAGATCCAATTTTCCTTCATCTCCAGTTTCTCTTTCAGGCACAGTCTGACTAGGCTCACTGGAAGCAAAACCCTGCTCAGCAAACAGACAAGTCATAATTAGATAATGTACTCTATCATCTCCAAGAGGGACTATATCAATATTTTAACCCTCAACAATCAAGACGGCCAAGATGAAAAAGAACAAAATTATGCTCTTCATTACCTGCCTAATGTTCTGTGCAAACTTGCTTAGAGTCTCGGGGGAGCTTGAGCTTTCTGGATGATCTCCAGCAGAATCTTCTTCCTTCTTAACAGCTTTTTCAATGGAAAAATTAGATCCTTGCAGAGCAGAAGCTTTCCTTGCAGTCGCTTTTGTTCTTTTACCAGTCATAGTAGTGTGTGATGATACTTTAGGTGTGTTGACAACCAACTGGGACAGAGATCTCTCTTTCCTTCTAATAGGTAAGCTTGTTGAAGGCACAGATTCAGGTGCCTTCACTTTTCTTCTTTTGAAAGGGAAAACCTTTGCTCTCACATCTTGCAAGTTGTGATCAGGCCTATAACAAATATCAACTTCTTTTCATCAATTAATTAACAATAAGATTTAAATGGGAAGAGAGACAGAAATCAACCAGTAACAAAATTGACCTACATTGTGCACTTGAATGCGTGCTCAAGAAGCTGAAACTTATTCTTAACTTAATGCAGAAATTGACATTGTAGGAAATAGTTTGTCTGAAACAAAATTTTAGTTTGGATTAAGCATAAGTAGTTTCTTAGGGCACATTCCACTCCATTTCATCGAAACTGTGGTATACAGCGAAGATGTTGACGATATTGCTACAGAACCAAAATTAAATAAGCAGTTCGAAGAGTGAACACAAGGTAGCAAGCTGAATTATGACAACGTCTTACTATCACAAGATGTTCATATTGCGTTACACACACACACAGACAATCACATTATAATGGAAAAGAAAAATAGCAATTCGCACTTATGTTTCTCCAACCACCTACTAAAGGCAGAAATATTCAGAGTAATTGTTCTTCCTTGTTGTCATATCTCCATGTATGGTGGTAAAGACTAAAAACATGTCATGCACATAAGGCATATTAATTCCTGTGTTATAACATCATAAGTGACATCTGAAGCAAACTACAAAATCACACTCACAGACCAAAAAATTCAAGGAGTAATTATCTTTAGCAGAGAACCATCTGTTCCTTAACCACTGACTTCAGAATTGCGTACAGAAATAATGCCCATTGAAGGCTATTAGAGATTCTCCATTGTTTTGTTCAATTTCTCTCCACTCCTTTTTTTTCTTTTGAAATATGTATCATAAAATAATAGCTCATAACTGATGAAACAGCATGACAATTGTATATCATAAGAGTTTTAGACATTGCATGGAGGAAAACAGAAGGAAAAAAATTAGACTAAATTGATACTCAATAAACATGATATTACTCTTCATACCAAAGAAATAAACAAGTCACTTTCTTAAAAGACTGAACTGAACTAAACTTAAAATATGCAATTTAGTATACAATCAAAACGTCTTATAAGTTGCTAATTAAGTAGATAATTAAACTAGATTTATCTAATGCTAATAACAATCATGAACTACTGCAGTTATGCAGCCGCATGATTAAAACTTTGAAGATGGAAATTCTGATGGAGACCCGTGAATGGATTTGAATATGGCTTAATATTAAGTTGCATTAGCCCAAAGATAGGGGAGTGGAATGCATGTCATCAAGGTTCGAGGAAACATCCTGCGCGCAGGCATGCACAAAGAGAAAAGAGGGGGAAAAATCAAAAGGAATCAATTACCAGAAAGAAAAACTTACCGCAATTTCTCCAGGGGCACACAACCTAGATCAATGTTGCATATTGGACAGCATTCAAGTTCCTCCTCGGAGATCTTGTCATATATGCATTTCCTGCAAACTGTAATGATAAAGTCCATCAACATTTTACCATTTCAAGGAGTTAGTCGCCCAACATGTTTACAAGCAAAAGGACCGCCACAATGATAATTCTCTCTCCAAAATCACAAAATTTACAAAAACAGTACATCAGTCAATCGAAGAACGCTAAAAACTACTGTTCCCAAAATTCGTAAGCGAGCATCAGTGCATTTATCTGTCAGAAATTCTTCGGTTTGACATTTGAAGATCACGTGAACATGCCAAAAATACTTGTATTATGAAGGAATAGAAAGTTAACGCAAGCCAATTTTTTGATGAATGATACCCGAAATCCCAGCTACTTAGTTCTCAACAGAAACTCACTTCTTTCCTTCGAGACCGATGATGACAAAGATGAAGTCACTAGCTGGTGAAACCAAAACACATACACACACATTCTTCGGAACAAAAGTTCTGGACTACGCCTGGTAAAACAAAGCAGAGTAAAAGCGACATGGCCTACGTTTCAATAACAGACAAAAGAGGCCAGATATCAACAACCAAGGAAAACACCAACCAACCCAGATCGTGAATCACGAAGAAACACGAGAAAATACTGAATCAGAAGCACCAAAGACACAAACACCCACAAGCTGAAACAACAAGAAGACTCAGCGCAAAGCGAAACAAGAAACCAATCGAGGCCCACAACTCACACGAATGGAGGCACTCGGAGATGGTGGTGGCGTCCCTCAAGAGCTTGTCGCAGAGAGGGCACGTCATGCACGCCGCAATCGCCTCCCTCCTCACTCGCACCACCTGATTCGCCATCCTCAAAGCACCCCCCACGTAATAACCCCGAGACGACGCCTACGCTTGCATGTCGCCGACGCGAATCGCAACAGCGCGCGCGCCCCCCACGTCCACTTGTCCCGCACCGCCCATCGACCTGCATTGAATTCGAGGGAAACACATGGCGTTCAC
Organism: Melaleuca alternifolia; assembly: GCA_019926035.1. Taxonomy (NCBI): domain Eukaryota; kingdom Viridiplantae; phylum Streptophyta; class Magnoliopsida; order Myrtales; family Myrtaceae; genus Melaleuca; species Melaleuca alternifolia. The sequence continues at coordinate 970,138 of JAGKPW010002414.1, forward strand.
ACGGCATCCGAATAGAGAGATTCGCCCGCGACATTGCATCGAGAACGCGCGAAAAAACAAGAACCTTTGCGTTCGGAGGAGACAAGAGGGTGGACCTGGTCGTGGGTAAAGATGCGATTTTGAAGGTCCTCGAGGGCTGCTCCGGGGAGATTCGACGTTGGGTTTGGTTGGGATTTGGAGATGATTCAAGAGGCGGAGGTTGATGAAGAAGACGAATGATAATGATCTGAATCTCAGAAGAGAGAGAGAGAGAGAGAGTCCAAAAGAGCATGAACCAAAGGAAAGAGCTAACAAAACCGAGGTAGTAATAACTCTTTTTGTTGCTTTTTCGTGCATTTATTTTTGTGTTGTTGTAAGAGATAGCCTTTGTCTATCTTCCCCCCACTTTATTACATTTTCCGTTTTTAGTTTTCAAATTTCATTGTTTTCCTCAACAACAAAAAAAAAAGGGGGGAGACTGCATAAGAAAGACGAGTTAAAAAACCAATTGGGTCAATTTATTCAATAATTGTGAAAAATATTAAAAGATTGAAATCTTAATCTTTTCTTTTATTTCTCAATCGAATTCCCTCCCCCCAATCAGTCTTCCACCCAGTTTCTACACACTTCCTGAAAAAGAATTTGTGGCGCGCAGGGACGATGATTGAATTTTAGGGACTACCATTTTGGTCAAAAACATTTCCATTATATTTTCCGTGAAGAGGTGATATCTTTAAGCATAGCTTAATAATTAAGTTATAAGTTACTCATCAAATCAGACGATGATAGATGTACCACCTTGCTTCCCCTCCTCTCCTCTCCTTTTTCCTTAGGTTTCGAACAGCAAAACGACTTAAATCCCGATAATCGTATTGCTATCTTGCCATGTTGTAATTTTGTCATGTCAAATTTAGATCTACGCAAGCATGACTTGTTTCAAAATATATTCAAGTGAGCCATGCAGACACGGATAGTATGGCAACCTATATTGTTATCCCCTTCTAAAGGCATATCTCTAAGGAGCTAAAAAGAATGCTACGCTAGCACAAATGTCCTCTCATGATCCCGAGCCTTTCCTATCGTGAATCAACTTTTCGTTTCTCATTAACTGTTTGGTATAATAGAGTTGCCGCTAAACTATTTTAGGCAAAAGATTGATTTATCTTCGCGAATCAAACAACCTAAGTAAATGGGCTTGATTTTACTAGATTACTAAGTCATGCTTATCATGACCTTTTTTCCTTAAAAAAACATTTGTATGCAATCTGAGTTTATAATATCCCTTAGTTTGTAAGCCTAAATAATCATTCATAAGTGACTAATGGAATTTTTAACATCGTAAATGATAAGATTGATATTGTTGAACTTCTTTGAATAAATTAATATGAATAATAAGGTATTCTTAGAAAAAAAATAAACACAATTAACTAAAAAGAAAAAAGGCTTCATTAAAAAAGACTAATTACAAGAATAGACATAAAATTAAAGTTTAAGGGAGCATTCTGTAACAAATGAAAATGTGAGAGTAAATATGTATAAACCCATAGTTTATAGAGGTTTTGTGTAATTTTCCTATTTATTTAACAATCTGGCACAGTCAAAATTATAATGATGCACTAACCACTACAATGCTTCAGGTGATAGAATGCGTAGCATAAATATTTTTTGAAATGAGGTTTTGAAGTGGATATTATTTAAAAATAAAAACCTAAAATGGCCATAATAGTTTCAATATAAAAGCTTCCAATGATCATGTCATTTTCAAATAAAGGCTTGACCTCGACAGCAAATTTAGGGCTTTTTTGTAGAAAGACAATTTTAACCTAAATTTTCATAAAATTATATTAAAAACTAAAAAAGCTAAAAATATTTAAAAAGATAAAATAAAAAAATACAAGCAAGAGGGCTAGCCCTAGCACTCCGCCTATGGCCGTCAGCCCATCTCTAGTGAAGCATCAACAATAGTCGATGAGGTCACTGACGCCTAGGGTCAACAAATTTTGGATCCCCTACCTTGCATCCTTTGCAGGGCAAAGGTGCCCTGGTATGGACCAGGGTTGTTCGATTCAAATTAGACAACCTTAGTCTATTAAAAAAAATCAAAAAGAAAACCCCCTATTAATGGGGGCGTTCCAATGTTAGATCGGATGGCTCCCAAGACCGGATCCCCTGACGTAGGGCAGGTAATCCGGATCTAGGGCCGACAACCCTCCCTTGAACTTGGAGAGGACTACAAATACCTTTCTAATCAAGGTGAGTGTTGCCAATGACCATACCAGCCATTGTCGATGCGAGTAGAGGGCTTGGGTTTTTTTTTTCTTTTGGTGTATGTGCTTTCTATTTTTATTTTTATCCTTTATCTTTTTTGAGTTTTTCTTTTTTGTGAAAAAATTATTCGGATGTAATTTAATTGATTTTTTGTGTGAGAAAATAGGATTTTGGTCAAACAACATTCTTTTAGTGCTTCGGTTAACCTTAACAACATGTAAGACGCCAAATGAGAGAGATAAAATATTAGGAAAAAAACATCAACATTTTTCGTCAGTCAAATTAAATAAAGTTAACGAAAATAATCCATCCTTATACAAAATTGAGTCTTGGGCAAGGTCCTGCAAGCCCTCATTCACCACTACCCAAGTCCTCGCTATTAATCACCTAAGACAACCATCAATGCAAAGGGAAAAAAAGAGTAAAGAACAAAAATAACATTGACCAGTCAGTGAAGTCAAGCCCTTTTTTGAGACTGATATGAGCACTTCAAACTTTCACTTGGAATGAGGTTCACTTTAGGCCTTTATTTGAAATTTTCCTACCTAGCGAGAATTGAATAACACGAACAAATCGCTATAGACAATTGAAAAGAGGTCAGATTAATGTTTTTATTTTTTGGGTCGAGAGGTCAAATTGACATTACTAAGATGCATATATGCCTGGATAAGTCATATATCTAATAACAAACGTCCTGCATTTTTAGATCTCTAATAGTAATATATGGGATATATATTAAATGGAACAAGATAAAGAACCAGACTATATGGTTATTTGTCTTCAAAGGACTTTAAAAAAATCATGATCATCACAGTAAAATCTAAAAGTAGTAGTAATTTTATTGCACGTGAGCAAAAATTTTCAAATAAGACTTTGTTCGTTTTACGTAAAATAATATTTCTGAAAAAAAAAACTCCAGGAAATCATTTTCCTAAAAAATGAAAATATTTTCGAGTGTTCATTTGAAACTTAAGAAAAATTATAAAAAAATAGATTTTTATTTTTTTTATACATTGATATGTCGCTGGTCACAAGTCTCACCATGCTCCCACGAGCTCCTGACTTGCCATCAAAAGCCACGAACTTGCCAATCCAAGGCCAACCTCGAGATCGCCTCCAGAGGCTACAAGCTCGCTATAAAAAACTGCCGGTTGACTAGCTTCAGGCAAGGTCAAGGCATGCTACTAAATGCCATGATATGTAAAAATAAACAAAGAAAACGGAAAATATTTTCTACTTTAAAAAAAAGTAGAAAGCATTTTCTCCACTTTTGAATGTGTTTTCCCATTGGTGAAAAATACTTTCATTGATTATTTTGTTTTACATGAAACAAACGTCGGAAAATTCAAAAAATATTTTCCTAAAAGTTATTTTTCGTGAAATTAACGGAGGCTAAAATTATATGTACTGTGATTTGTATCCTTTAACAACTATGTGCGCCTGGCAATTGGATGTCCTTGTCACTTCATGTCATTTGATGATCAATAAAAATCCTAATGATAAATCAAAATAATGTTATGTTTGATCGAATAAATGTAATGCGATATAATCATAACTTTGGTGTCTATATAATAATGACTACGTTACATCATGAATCGCCTATTGAAAAGACATAAATAAATGAGTGAAAAAATTATTACTTGCATACGTAAATTTTATGTAAAATTACGAATTTATTAGAAAGCTTTTGATAAGATGTTATGAGCGTCAGTGCATTGGATTGATCTCGAAATAGGATAATTTATTAATCATATTAGGAGAGCTGAAATATTTTTTATAACTTTGGAAAATTTTGACATAAGTCAGGAAAATTATCCAAATGATCATAACCCTATTATACAACAATCAATTTAGTATCGTTTTTTTTTATTATACCACTTTAGATTTCATGTTGACAATTTGCAATTTAGTTATACATATTTTAGTTGTGTCAAATTCAATCCCAAAATTTTTAACTATTTGTCAATTTAGCACATCCTATCAATTTTGACCAAAAAGATATGCATGTCAATTAGTGTATGTGGCATGACCAATGTGAACAATTTTGTATTTTAAATATGACTTTTTAAATATAAAAAATTCTTTTCTTTTCCTTTTGCATGCAGCTTGCACTCGGCAATGACTCGCAATTGGCCATCGGCCAGGCTTGCCCTTGCCAGGTGAGGGCTCAACTCTCACGGCTTGGGTAAGGCCCTAAGGGCCGCCTTCACCTATGGCCAATCGTTGATCATGGCGAAGTACTAGCCACAATGAAAAGGAAAAGAAAAGAACCAGAAAAATAAAAAAAAATGCAAAAATCATCCAAGTTAATACCGGCCACGTTATGTAGGAGACTAACAGTTAGCAGCATCCACATTAGCGCTTTCAAGTCTGGATAACTAAATCAATAATTGCTAAAATGTTCAGGATTAAGTTGATGTGATTAAAAAGTTTAAGATTAAATTGATAGATTATCAAAATATTTAGAACTAAATTGGTATGATTAAAATATTCAAAACCGAATTAAATCATTGTATAATATGTTTATATAGTTTTGCATACTTTTGTCATCATCGTGCTCTCTATAAAAGTCAATCTTATGGTGCGTGAGTCCATGGGAATCTCTGCTCCTCTGTTTTTTCTTTTTTAAAATGCATAATTAACGTAAGTTCAAATTTAATTTTTTTCTATTAAGGCCGGGCCACATGCTTGTGGCGTGTCAAGTGGGGCAGAGTTGCCACATGTGCACGCTTGATAAAAGGTTGACTTTGGCTGTATTTTCTTATGATTTCTTACCCTTTCGTGAATCTATTGTCCCATAGGACTTGGTGTAGTTATTTGGTACGTCAAAAAGACTTACATCTCGGAAATTGAATGTCGCTCATTAGGTATCTACCAACCGCACGCAAGTGGTTCTCGATCGAGACCAATTGTACGGATCGAATGATTAGACTTAATCGATTCGCGATCCTAACCGGTTCATCGCTTTTGTAGGGTATTTCATGAGTTTTCAAATAGTCCGGTCTCGATGTTTGGGAACACGGATTATCAAGTAAGAACTCTTTGATTTAGGTAGATAATAGAAGTGATATACATGGGTGGTTGGCCCGGCCCACTTACCTAGGCGGCTAAGAGAATTGACCAGCTTGGTTGAATTTTTGTAGGTTCACTGGGTGGTCTTGGGCCAAGTTTTAGGCATGGAAAGATTAGGCAAAGGCCCAGCCCGGCCTCCAATAAGACTGTTCGATAGAGAAAAAATACAAACAATATTAGGCCAGATATTCTGTATAAAAAAATTAATATATAGCGCATAAGTTATGGAAAAAAATTTAATAAAATTTAATATAAGAAACTCCGTTAATTAAAATTTATTGGTTTTTCAACATTATCCTTTTTAGCTATAAAATTCATTAGAAAAATAGAAAATAGCTTGTCCAAGTTAGGAGTGATTGGTCTCTCAAGCGATTCTTCCCCGAAATTGGGAATCGGACCGACTAGTCCGGAGATCAAGGCAGACGGGACTGGACCCTTAAGTCCAAGCTGATTCCGCGACGGTCCAATAGGATCGTGAAAATTCTAAAAGAAAAGTTGAATTTATTTACTTTTAATTTTCTTTTGCTAAAGTTGTGTAAACTTCAAAAAATTGAATTGGATTCCTTTTCTCTTTTTTATATCTTTAATTTTAATAAAATGTGAATAAATTATGAAAAATTTAATTGGTCCGATCCGATCTGGCCCTCTTAGGGAACTACTCGGACACCGGTTCCACTTTTGAGAACCGGGAATCGAACTAACACCTCCGGGAACCATACTAGATTCACCAGTTCAAGTTGTTCCCAGTTCGGTTGATCCAATGTACTCAACCCCAGCCTAAGTGGGCGAGCCTAATCCACTCATGTTATCCCACTAGCCGAGCTTGTGCCCTCGCTTATCTAGCAAGTTTGAGCATTGGCGGGTTCAAGCAAGGGTTATCCCATATGTTAATTAGTCTATACGATGGATCTCGTATTTGATTATACTATGGTAAGCGAAGTCATGCTTTTCTTGAATTGGAATGCCTATATTTGCTTGTTACAAAAACATACATTACTCACAATTATATTTAATTAACTTTGCATGTGGGTGATAACCTGCCAATAAGAGGTAGGATAAAAGAAAATTTCATAGAAAAAGGGGTGGTGGAGAATCTATTCCATTCCGTGCATACCACAACCTATGTACTAAATCGAAACATATGACCCGCCACATTGTAAATGGAAGTGAACCATTGTCGATTTTAAATAAAAGTTTCTTTCATCATTTAGTTTAGCATTTTAGTAGGCCAAAGCGCTATTTACAGGCCTGGCCATAAAAGCCTTAAAGGAGATCCTACAAAATAGAGGTGTGCACGGTCCGAGTCAATCCAGTGCCCCTTGGAACCAAGAACCGGATCAATAGTATTGATCCCGATCTCTAGGACCAAGGATCGGACCGACTAGTTCTGGGACCGGACCCATCAATCCGGTTTGGTCCGATTCCCAGGCAATCCAATGGGACTGAATTTATTTTTTTAAAAAAGTTGAGTTTCTTTACTATTTATTTAAAAAAATTGGCAAAGTTGGATAAAGATTAAAATTTCAAAAATTTAAATTGAGGTGTTTTTACTTTTTTTTGGTAAGATAATACTTTTTTTTACATCTTTATTTTTAATAAAATATGAAAAATTTAATCAGTCAGGTTCAGTCCGGTTCGGCCCTTGTAGGAATCGGAAACCGGATGGACCGGACCGTTCGGATACTAGTTCCACTTTTAGAAATCAATTCCCGGTCCGGGATGTTCTTGATTTGGGCGGTCCAAATTGCTCACCCTTACTATAAGGATGGAAAATATAAAAGAATGACCTTCGGTCTTATGATTCCATGTCAAATAATGGACAATAAGAAAGGGAAAATAAAAGGGACATTATGCGTGTCCAAGATTAGATATAGATTTGTCGGAGCTCGAGAAGCACCCATTACTTTTAGCAAGCAACATAAACATTAATAATAGCAATTATTCGACGAGAAAGATTTGTTGTAGTAATAATATCAACCCAACCTAACTTGTCGGAACATAAATGCTGTGTAACAAAGGATGCCTCAGTGGTCTCTCAAGCTCCACCTTACATGAATAACCTTTCAATAGGTCCCAATAATTGGTTTTCATTGAATGGTGAAGTTATTCATCAATAGGTTTCTCACTATTACTTATCATTGCCCTAGGACTATTTTTCATTGGACATGGGGCAGCAGCAATAAAGCTCATTCAACTGCTGATTACAGAGTGAAGTTAGAAACAATAATATACTCTAGTTTTGAAAGTCGGCGCCTTTACTTAGTCATGTGTCAGCTAATCATGCTACACGACCAAAGATAAGCAATTTATTATGTTTTTCACTTGTGCTTCATAGGCTGCATAAATGTGCATGTGTGCTTTTTGCTAAGGGTTAACTTATGTTGGCATGAACATTGAGCCATGCTTGCTTTTCTTTTCGTTCTTTTGGCGAGATAACAACCGAACGCACAGGATTATTGGACAAAGATGAATGGTTGGAAAAGGAAGTGGACTTTCAAGAACTCAATCAGACAAATTAAGGGAAAACGTACAATAAGTTTAGTGCACGTTTGTCAATACAGTCATAAATATGTAAGTTTTGCCAATTCAGTCCTAAAACTTTTAAAATCTTGCTAATTCAGTCATTCCGATAAATTTGTCTCGAACAATACTTACGTAATTTGTTTAAAGGATCGAATTAGTAAGGTTTTAAAAGGTTTATGATTGAATTGACAAAATTTAAAGATTTAGGACTAAATTGGCAAAAATGTAATATGTTTGGGAATTTTTGGATAATTTTCCCGACAAATTAAAGAAAAAACTTCATTGAAGAAGCCAAAAGTGAACATTTTTTTACCTTTTCTATAAATGCTTGTTTTAAAAAACCGTACATCATGGCAATGAAAGGAAAGCCGAAGGTAAGAGACAAACAGTTTGATCTGTGATTTTTCATTCATGGATGTTGATAAGATCCTCTCATTTAGCAGCACCTTATGATGGCATAGCCTTAAAGTGAAGGGCGATGTTCAAAGTCTATCTATTTTATTTAGTTATTCAGTTAAACTCAAATTAATGATTCGTTATTGAAGCAAATAGCAACAACCATTTCATCCGACATACATAGTTTTGATTTCCAATGGATTTACATCTTTCATTACTAGAAATTTTTTGATGTAGTGAGGGTTAGTCGTTGTAGTTGGGTCGGGTCAAAAATGGTCCAACCCATATTGACCCATTTAACCCATTTTAACCAATTTTCATATTAGGCAATTTTAGCGACCCTTACCCGACCCGACCCGACCCGACCCGACCTTTACCCAACCCTTGTTGTTAAAACACTTCTATATTTAACCAAGTCCGAGAAAATTTGCTTCATGATTTTTTTAAAAATTTATTGTTAAAATAATTTTATGCAATACGATTTATTTGATATTTTTAAATTTTTATTTTTAAATTTATTTATTTGTTTGTTTTTTTCTCTTATAGTCACCAAAGTCTAGTGAGCTCATTCCTTGCCTCTTGACCGGCAACCAACTTAGAAAGAGGGAAAATGAGAAAAAAAAAAGAAAACAAAAATAATCAAATTTTTATTTTTAAAAATTTAAAAAATTAGAATATCATAATTTTTATAATATAAAAATGACTTGTTAATAAATCTAAAATGATTTGTTAATAACACTTAAAATTAATTAAGTAACCCATTTATAACCCATTTACAACCCATTTAAGACTCATTAGGTTATTAAAACTCATTAGGTTATTTTTAAAAAATTTAAAAATTAGAATATCAGAATTTTCATATTCTAAAAATGACTTGTTAATAACATTTAAAATGAACCTAAAATTAATTAGGTAATCCATTTATGACCCATTTAAGACTTATTAGGTTATTAAGTGATCCATTTAATATTTTAAGTTAACCCATTTATAACCCACATTATTTAATATGAGTTAAAATATAGATCTTTGACCCAATTTGCTAGCACTACCTGTGAGAAAGTCGCCAAAGGAGAAAAACCCTAACCCCGTGCTTGTTGAAGCTAGTCTCGTGCTCTTCCTGCCTTGCACTACGATCATGATGGAAGGAATTACTCCTCTTTAACAACTAATCAAGGCTCTCAGATGTTGACTGTGGGGTTCCGCTCCAAGGTTCTTTTCTATTGGGAGGCGGCACTTCGCAAACTCGATCCGATGCAATGATAGATGATTTAGACTTCAAATTCTCACGTGATGAAGTTATAGGTGAGACATCGATGGGCTTAGAGGATATCTCAATTATCGTGGTAAGCTAGGAGGAGATGGGAAGATCACATCAACCTTGGCGCTAATCTCTATTACCAAATTGTTGTGTCAAACTGTTGGACATAATTGACGAACCCGAAAGGAGAGTTGGTTGTGAATGGTTTGGGTATTGTTTTTTTTTCTCTTTGGGAAATTTCCTAGTCGAAGGGCTATCATTTCGTGCTTAAGGAGGGACCATGAATGATCTTTGATCATTATTGAAGATCATTATTTGGCCATCGAGAGACGGCATCCCAATCTCAATCCAGACTAGGCAAGAATTTGTGGGGTCTGGGCATGGGGTGAGGTTTTCAAATATGTCCACTGAGTATTTTGATGAGGATTTTCTTGTGCGACTTTCTTTGTTAATTATAAGACAATTGAGTTCTGATTCTAGTATAGTATTAGTAGTACAAGAGGGAAGAATGCTAGCGTTTGTGCTAAAGCCAACTTCACCCGCCATTTGACACCTTAAATTTTTCTTCAAGGGAATATTTGGTTTGCTTCCTATGTGGTCATTTACGGCCATGGCAGATGACTGTGAGTCTAGAGTGGGTAAGAGGGCAGAAGAAACTGAAAATGGTAATGTCATGTTTGGTTCTCCAGTCGTGAACGTAGCAAAACAACACCAAAATCAATCAGAGCTGCAAAGTAAGTTTGGCTCTTGGGTGGTTTGTGCTGAAAACCCTAATGGGACGAAGACAACAAGTGAAAGAAACGTTGCCTGATAGTCGACAAGATAGTGGAGATATAACGGGGTCCCTCCTTTAAGTGATACCACAAGTAAACATTTATGAGGAATTGAATGGTCTCCTTCGACAAGATAAAGAATGGTAAAGTTTTCGATCTTGATTGTTTGCGGATGAAATATGTTATCTTCAATTCATCTAATTTTTTTTAAAAGATTAGAAAAAACCCAAAAAATATCTTTCTTAAAAAATCAGGTCGTTATCTTAAATTAGATTGCATGTTAGGTTGACGTAAATTTATTTAAATAAATTTCAAATAAACATTAATTATATGAATTAGATTTCCTTCCTTAATTCAATTACATATTCGAATTAGGGTAAATTTAATTCGGAATTTTATAAAAATGATCAAAAGATATCATTCTCGGATAGATAAATTTTCTCGTCCATCTAGATCTCATGCTTAGATTAGGATATTTGTTCATTTCGAATTTCATGAAAATTTCCCAAAAAAAAAACCATATTAGGCAACAATAGGCAACAAATTCAAGAGAAACGCAGGTATATTCTTCTCAAAATTGACTTGAGAAGGTGTATGGACTTGAGTTTTCCTTCACTGGAGAGACTCTTCACGTGTGAGGTGCTCCAAGGTCATCACATTATCATCCTTGCAAGTTTGTGATTTGGTGAGATAATAGAGGAGTTCTTGGTGTTATGCATGGAAATGTTATCTCACCCTACCCCCATGAAATTTTTTTTTTTCAAAGGAGTGGGCCACAAATTCTCGTGTAATGTTCGTAAATGATCTAGTGTTAATGGCAGAGACTTTAAGAGTCATATGGACGACTTCATGAAATGTTTAGGAGATTCATGTAATTAATCTGGCCAGGCAGTGAGCAAGGCCAAAATTGTTCAAAGAATATTTTTCTGAGATCAAAACGAAACTTGAACAAAATTTCTATTTTTTAAAATACGGTTGGAGTTAGGCAAATATGTAGGAGTGCCTTTGATTTACCAAAGACTTCTTCGAGACACTTTCAACTAGTATTGTAGAGGACGAATTGAAAGCTTGTTGATGAACGGTCAAATTGTTTTAGCTTAGCTTGCGGTTATCTATATCCTTATCTATCACATGTAGTGCATTGAGCGTTTGACTTGGAACTCAAATTTTGTCAAGAATTGAAAAAATTTCATGCTTTTATATGGAGAGACATAAGTGATAAATGTTGAATACACCTCTCGAACTGGAAGTCCATATGCAAGCCTCAGAAAAGTGGTGGTCTTTGTTTTAGATCTCTTAAATTGACTAATCAAGGACAAATGATGAAAATAGCATGGGGCCTTAACATTCAACCCAATAAACTATGGGCGCAAATTCTGGTTGTCAAGTATCATGTATAGGGTGAGCATGGAGAAACCACTTGAATCGGGAACGCTCGGATTGAGGCTTGGTTCGATCCCTAAGGGTACAATTTCAATTCCCAATTCCACAATATTAAAACTTTTGACTTTCACTCCAATTCTTTATTCGAGATGGAAGCCGAATCGATTAATCTTTTTAATCTTTTTTTAGGTTTTGAAATATCCCAAGATAGGTTAATTCTAATGGCATGGGAGAATACATGAGCAGGTTTGGTGAATTGGAGAATACCCCTCCAACTATTGAAGATTGTGGTTTGAATGAATGGTCCAATAAGAACTATATGAATAAGATAATGATATTGACTCCCTACTTACAAGATTGGATATTTTTTTGTGCAAACAAACTTTATTATAGAAAGTTGTGGTCCAAACTGAAAAAAAAATTAGTGACTAAAGCGCACATTTCATAATAGTTTAAGAACTTATGACGACATTCTCCCTTATTTGATCAAATAAAAAGACTACACTGAGCATCTAGGACTAGTGCAAAAGCCACACAAAACGAACTAAAATTCGAAAATAACATTATACATTCAACCAAGTCTAGGAACTATTAGCGCCATTTTTCTTGTTTTCTTAATTTTAAACATCCTTCACTATATGAAAAATATTGACCCGGCCATATAATTCTCTCATACTTTTTTAGCACTTGAATAATTTCAGAGTTTGACCAGAAAGTAAAGAAGCTATTTTGACTTTTCACACATCACGACAAACGAATTTTTGGCCTTATTTAGTCATGTGGGTTATTTAAAAAATTTAAATGTTGAAATAGAAATGACAATAAATTACTCTACAAATATTTTTTTTATACATAGATGAGTGGATCGAGTCGGGTCTAGCGTCGAAGGGCCATTGCCAACCAGCCCAAGAAGGTAGCCCAAGCTCTCATCGATCACTCTAAAGAAAAAGCAGACATCTTTACAATTGAGTTTTCTTATAAAATAGAAACTTGGATTTTGTGCCTCACTCACATGCCTAATTTTTAAAGCTAGAAGCCAACAGTATTCTCTTACCATGTTGATATGCTTTCCAGTCGGACAGAATCTTGGATATAAATTATAATCTTAATTTAGTGAACAAAAAATAAAATATGTCTTTTTTCATTGAAATTAAGCAGAAAAATATGTTATCATACGTTTATATGAGGAAAAGTTTCGAATTAGTTTAATGAACTTTTACACATTTGGTTTGATGAAAATGATCGGTTAAAATGATAGGAATGGTTAAAGTTAGGATAATTAATTCCCTAATTTGAAAATTGAGAAAAATCTAAAAAATAACTTCATGGAAATAATTTTTTTAGAAGATTTCCTTGAAATAAATCCACCCAACATGAATAATTTAGAAATACTTTATTTAAACACCCATTTATTCTTTTATAAAAATCTCCATCTATTACAAAAACTTTATAATTAAATTATCATAGATAATGAAAAGACTTTATATTGAGTAACAATTTTAAGTAATACAAGTGATCAATTTAAGGAGTATTTTTCCTAACCATTCATTTTCCCCCAAAATAAATGAAGTGTTAAATTTGCTTCATTCTCTAATTAGTTCCCCTATAAGTTTTAGCTGAGCTCTGAAGTGCCATGAAAAGCTTGTAATGCACTCAAATTGAATTGCCGATATAACATCACAATTCGTGACAAGCAGTCGATATTTCACGATCAAGGATGTATAACCATCTCAGGCAAAATACCATTTTCTAGCTAGTAACCTTACTAGATTCAATAGTTCATGCCGCTAGCTAAGATGAAATTTGAAATTGGTATACTTAACAATATAAATCATTTGAAAACTAAATGTTTCATTCTGTTGCGGATCTCTTCCAAGATAAATCCGGATCGACTATTGTTCATTTAGAAATATGTTTAGGGAAACAATGCAGCTTTACTGTTCTTTGATTTATTATTGATAGGAATTCGTTGAAGTGTCGATATAAAATCATGATCCAGTCCAAGTTAGATCAACAAAAGGGGGTGGGGGGTACAAAGCACAAAAATAATCTAACTAATATGCATCACTTCCGCAATTCATGTGTTGACTTTTGGGAATTAATTCCGTGAAGACATCAATGAAGTCAATTTTTGCTCGCACACATCCCAATCAAATCGACTAAATAAAAAAAATCAGCCCAATCAAAATGAGCTCTCCTTAGCATTGGCCTATGAAACACACCCACGTGCGATGGCGTGTAGATTTCTACGCCAATGAAGGTCAAACCTACGTTCGAACCAATTATTGACTGGTCGTTGAAATCGAGGCACGTGTAAAAGTGGGGTGACTGGATTTAATAAGACAAGTGGACCTTAATGTCTGACCCGATGCGTCTCCTTACACGTTTGGTGATAGAGAAATACTTATAATAATGTTACCGAGTTTAGAAGAAATCGAGTAGGGATCCACCTTAGTCAATGTGATGTTTTTATTTTAAATCTCATGACTCTTACCATTCTCAAATCAAACATTTTGGTGAAATTTGATTAATGCCGAAGGGTTCATAGAGAAAGCTTTTGTAAGTTTTTCTATATTATTCATAGAGAAGTTATTTTTTTGTCGAGTAATTGAATAAACTTTATCTATATAAGTACCTATTTAAAGTTTGGTTGCTCTACTTTCTAAATCATTCACTCTCGAAAGTGAATGGACACCTATATGATGGGACCATCTCAATTGAATAATTCTTTATGTATCTTTCGATTTTGAGGGTTAAACACTCGTTAAACATGTTTCGTAAAGAACATTGATTGCGCATGGCATGAATTTTTTTTTACATTTAATTAATTCATAAACAAATATTTGATACGCTTGATCGGTGATATCTTCTTTTCTTATCTCTTCTCCTCTTCTCTCTTGTGCTCTCTCACGAATCATGAACAATGAAGTGAACCTTTGAAATCAGCTTGATGATCAAAATCAAACAAATATGGGTCCACTGCATAATTTCACATCATCGGGCCGAAATTATCAAATATTTAAATCGTTCATTCGGCGATTCCATCGTATCATACATAATTTTTGCAGAGTCGTCATATCTTTCTTATTTGATATTATTTTCTCCAACATGAAAAGGACGGATTGCGCATGTTGTTGAGGCATCTGCCTCATGAAATCAAGAATTACATTAGAATTGCGCTCCGCGCCTAGAAGGATATAACAAAGACAAGACACTAGCTAGAAAAAGAAAGGAAGAAGAAGAAACTCGACCAGCGTCTTGATCCAGTGGACGCTCGGGTCAACGAGAATCAAACGATCGTCACGACCCGGAAGTAATCACGATCGACGGACGACAGCAACCAGCGTCCACGTCATCACCGGTCACGTGCGCCTCCACTGTCGCCCGACCTGGCGCATCCCAATCATCATTCCCGCTCGTTCACAGCCCAAATCTCCACGCAAGCTCTCGCGGTGGGCGGCGGGTCTCGGTCCAATCCGAGGTTGGATCATGAAAATACGAATCCGTCAAGCTTTCTTATTTTTTTTATTATTTTATTATTTTTTCATTATGAAACAATCTTAATTAATAAATTATGTTTTCCCTACCCTCTAAGTAATGAGATTAATCAAAGAAGAACAAATTTTTATCATATTTCGAAAATCGATCTTATGACTAAACTAATCGAGTTGGGACGGGATGGACCGCCTTTTTTATTTTATTTGATGACCGATGATCCACACTTTCCATTAATTATTCGGACCTATATATTTGTGGGTCAATATCTCGATCGACCCACCCACGGAACCATACTCGAAAATCGAACCCCGAACTCAATTGTGCGAAAGGAACGTCTCTATACATGAGTAGATGGGATAGATTGTTTTTGGGTTCGATTTTAAGTTTTTGGGGGTGAAAATCGGACCGCCCTTAATATGATCACCGATCTATGCTAAATTAAGACATAATTTAAAAACTAACCGATCTAATTTCTCAAATCTCTTCTATTCACCTAAATCTTATTTTAAGTAATAGAATCAACAACAGTACTAGTAACATATAATAATAATATTAATAATGATGATGATAATAATAATAATAATAATGATAGTAATAATGTAGGGGGAGAGGACAAGGAAGAACTATGTTCACGCAGACGACGATGGCATGAAACCAGAAGCTCTCTCTCTCTCTCTCTCTAGAAACAGAGGAGCAGAGCACGTTCTCGTTGAAAACCCTAGGAGCTCCGTCTTCTGGCCTGCCTCGCTCCTCAAGCATCGAATAAGCCGTCGCCGATCCCGCGTCGTCACGCACGGCGGAAGCCATCGGGAACTGGAAGAGATCACGGAATCTCGAAGCGGCCGGTCGGTATCTTCCTCCCGTCCGATTGATGAAGAGGCTGCACCGGCGCCTGAGGATCCTGATCCTCTCTCTCTTCTCCGTCTCCGTTTTGGCTCCCGTTGTCCTCGTCTCCTGCAGGCTCAAGCACATTTCCGCGACAGGTACTTGCGGTCGCCGCGGCTCTCGTCAGAAATGGCATTGGTCTTGGTTGCGATCTTAGTTTCGGGCGGTTTGTTTCTTTTTTGTTCGAGGATTGATCGTGATATTTTTTTGTTTTGATCTGTTGTTGCAGGTCGCAAAGAGTTTTTGGAGGAATTCTCCAATAGGGTATGAATCTTGTGACTCTGTTAAAAGTTTTGTCTTTGCTTGTTTGCTTCTGTTATGTTTGTTTGGTGTCCGTTTAAATTTCGGGGAAAGAAAAAGGACATCTTATAGGTCGGTCATACGAACAGAGTAAAGTTTTATGTTTGAGGTGGTTTTGCAAATTGAAACTTAGTGTAAAAAAGGTTCATGTCGATTTTCAGTGTACCTCCTTTTGGTGGATGGACTTGGATTTGCGGGTTTTTTACACGACTGTGAAGATTGTCTTTCTATATATGATCTTTGAGATTCATTTTGATTCTCTCGTGCAGAAATTTAGTGCGGATGTTTGGAGACTTAACTCAGTCGATCAGGTATGAGGATAAAGTTATTTGTTGGGGCTGCATCAGTGTGGCTCTATGATTTTGGTCGGTGGCTAATGCTACGAGATTGGGATTGCTTTCTCTTTTAGGAAGAGGGCGAGGGCTTGAAAGAGCCGAAACAGTTAATTTATGAAGACAACGAAGTTGGTTCCACAGTCAGCTATACTTATGGCAAAATCCATCAGTCTGCGGAGTTCAGAGGCGCTGCAGAAAGAAGTCAAATCTTGGAAAGAAATGGTTGGCATATCTTTCTTCTATTTTTAATATTTTTATTTGTCTTGACCCAAAGCAGATATCTGATTATGGCTGCATCAGAAATAGGAACTACACGCAGAAGTGCTAAGGAAGATGAGCAAATTCAGCACCATGAAGTTCCATCCACATCAAGAGGACAGGTACCTGGAACAGATGAAAGAAGCTACTAATCACAGTTTTGGTTTACTTCTAGGTAACATGAGGGATTTAGGAATGACGCTCTGGTTGGAAAGTGTAATAAGCTAGTAGCTATTGGGAATAGAATACAGTTCAAAACAGGGCAGAATACAGTTTAAAACAGGGCTTCCATTTGCGTATGGTGTACTGACATTAATGAGCAATCTACTTTATGGATTCACTGATTTTTACATTATTAGGTTAATTTGTTTGCAACCAAAGAATATCTTCTACTTTGGTCGACTCCTACTTTAGTCATGGGCTTAGGTCATTGAGATTTTTTACTCTGTAGGTATTTCTTAAGGTTCTCAGATCGATGCAATTGAAATAATCATTATTGCAATTCATTTGTCCCACTAGCATTATGCTAAGCTCAAGATTAGGTGCATTTATTGCCGTCCTATGTAATGTTGTTTTCAGCCTTCCATGAGCATCATTCATTTGGTGTCTCAAGGGGCTAAATTTGGTTATTATCTGTTTAAATAAAGAAAATGTGCTTTCTTGTGGTCAACTTTTATGTCACCATTAATTGGTTAACTGGCAACATGATTGCAACTACAATTATTATCTGGTAATTTCTGGTGGTCTTTATGGTCTGTCGTTTAAAACAAGATATCCGGTTTGAGATGAGAGTTCACTTTTTCTATTGATATGACAATGTTGAGACAGAAGGCTTTGAGCTATTTTCACAATCATATCAGGCACGTGAGAGTAGCTATGGCAGCTGCATGTGGGATCTTAAGACAGCATCTGGGGACCATCTGCTTCGGTTATCAGAAGCCGTGAGATATAGGATATGAAGTTCACTAGGGTAAAGGGAGTCTGAAATTGAACTGATAACTGTGTTTTGTTCTCTGTGGCAGAATCCAGAAGCAAGGGCAGGAGTTCGTAGGGCCTTGCGTTAGATAAATTTCTCTGAAACATGAGGAATCCCGCCATTGTTATAATGTGTTTGGTTGATTGTTAGAAAGTTAAGAAGAGAGTATTATTTCATAGTGAGAAGTACACTAGTAAATAGTCTTCCTCAGAGAAAGTGAGATGATTTGACATTAATTTGTCTTGCAATACCACACTCTATAGAATTGTGTCCGAGTCACTTGGAGAGTGTCAAGCCATGTATGGCTCTTGTTTTGTTTTCTCCAGTAAAATGGATTTCCTGTTGTTTTTGAGACCTTTCCAATTCACCTGGGAATGAACCTTATCCATTAGGATCGAAAATAATTGATCTTCTCTTTTGACTTTTCTATTCTTGTCCTCATACTCCGTTCTTGCTTCTTTTTCCTCTTGTGGTTGTTTCGCAATGCCTGCGAATTTGGGAATGATATAACTAGTATATATATTCCCTCCTGATGTCAACATATTTTATTGACTACGAGTCCCGATTCAACTATATAGGACATAAATGGTCATTTATTTCCAGGGTCATCTTCTAGTTTCTTAGCACTGGTTTTCCACTTGTATGATTGCTTTACACTGGCATTGCATGTCAGTCATTGACCTGGCATTTTACCATGTTCTGTTAACCACTGAAGTGGAGATTGGCCTTTTTTAACTTGCTCAATTTTTCAGAAATGAATAATATCATGATGTGTTTTAAAGGCGCAGTATGCACTTTTGTTATTAGTTGAAAAATTGACGGTGATAGTTGTTAACATGAGCTTATCCTGTTAGCGAAGCACAATGGAGCATCAAATTGCGGAAATGATACTTGATACTCCCTTTCACTTTATTCTTGGTACAACTAAAGGTAATTTTATCATGTTCTTGTATCATCAAATTTATCTTCTGCTCATTGATTGCAGGAGAATTTTGATCAATCTATGGTCCAACGAGTTAAGAAGGGACAGCCTCGTGAACAAAGTTTGTCAGATAAGAAGGTGAAAGAGATGAAAGATCAGCTGATTAGAGCAAAAGTATACTTGAACTTTGCACCCCCCGGCAGTAACTCGCATTTAGTGAAAGAGCTGAGACAGCGGATGAGAGAATTGGAAAGGGCAATGGGTGATACCAAGAAGGATTCTGATTTATCTAGGAGGTTCGTCCACTCTTATTATTCCTTATCCTGATTAATGATCTAGCTGTTGAACTGTATTCCTCTAGGAAAGTTGGTTCTTTGAGTATGAACAAAATTTATAAAAATCTGTTCACTACTCTTAGTTCGTTGCTTGCTGGCATCAATACTATCAATATGAATAGATAGAATATAAGATACCATGTGTGCTCAGATCTTTTCTTTTTAAGGGAGTTGTTTAATCCTTCTTTTTTATTCATGATGCTATATTGCAGAGCTTGGCAGAGAACAAAAACCATGGAAGTTTCCTTGTCCAAAGCCAGTCGTGCTTTTCCAGACTGTTCATCCATGGCCACAAAGCTCCGTGCTATGACTTACAACACTGAAGAGCAGGTTCGAGCACACAAGCATGAAGCAGAACATCTTATCCAGCTTTCTGCAAGGACTACACCAAAAGGTCTTCATTGCCTTGCTATGCGGCTCACTTCAGAGTACTTCACCCTACCAGCTGAGCAGAGAAAGCTTGGTAACCAGGAAAAAGCACGTGATAAAGATCTCTATCACTATGCTGTATTCTCAGACAACATTCTTGCTTGTGCAGTAGTTGTCAACTCAACAGTGGCACATGCTGTGGTAATTGCTTCTGAATTTTTCTTATCTTGGTGTTTCTTGTTTCCAGCCTTGATTATCCATATTTGAGACTTGTTTAGCAATGATCATACCTAGTAAGCATCAGATGATGAGTCTTATTAAGGTTGAATATGCTTCTATCCGATAGAGCAGGTGATGAAAGTGTTGGACCATTTGGATGTTCCTTCTCTGTGTCTTAGATCTCATTGATGCTATGTATGAGCCTGTTTTCTATATATTAAGAATTTTTTATCACCTTTCCGCCATTGGTAAGTGCAAATCTAATGAGTAATATCGGCTACAAAAGAATTATGCTTAAAAGTTTTACACATACAAGATATGTCAGGATCTCATGTGGGATTGTTCTTGATAACCTGTCTGTTTGTTTGGGTGAACAGCAGCCTTTCCTGGATCTACCAGTGCCATCCCTCCCTACTTAATTCCTCTTTTTGAAATACAACTGTTTTTCTGTTGAGACGGGGGGTGGAATATGGTATTTTAGCAATACTACGCGGTAGAACTATATATATTTGCCCTAGACACTGAATAAATTTTGACTTGATTTAGAAACTTTAATCATGCACGACACCACTAGAAAAATTCAGCTTTGAGGGTAATATCTAAGACACCTTGTGACCCAAAGGCCTCAAAAATATTGAAAGGAGCCTCAGCCTGCGGTATGTTATTTGTTTTTCTTTTATCTGACAAATCTACCCTTTATTCTGCGGGAAAGGAAACCACTTGATACAACAGTTCAGAGCACACACAGACCCCTAACTTTTCAAAGCCTCCCCTTATTTGGTTTACTAGATTCTTTGGTTTGTGCATTCTTTATTTCCATTTTCGAATTTGAGTATTGTGAGATTAATTATTAGTTAAAAGCTGGCAACCATGGTAGGCTATTGGCGAGATGAATTTTACAGAGTGAGTGATTGCATTGTTTTGCACCTTCAATGAATGGATGTGTTTGTTCATATTGTATTGTCATTTTACTTATTAATTACTTGTTTTATTACCAAGGAAAAGTTGTGGAATTAATTCACTTTTTTTCCATCTCACACCTGTAACAGGTTGCAAAAATTGTAGTTTTGGTTCTGCCTTTGGTGAGGGGAAGAAGTGTGTATGTGTTCACATGACACAGTCTTATGCCTATCAATACAAAAGTTGGAGTAGCTTTTGGTCTTCATAGTGATAATAATCTTTCATCTTTGACTTGAGTATCATGTCATATGTCTCATAATATCTTGTAATTTTGAATGACAAAATTCTTTTCAATCTGTAGTTTTTGGCAGTTCGATCATTTTCTCTCTACTTGCCACTTTATTGCTGCTTGCTTGACTTCAATCTTTTCATGCACATCCAGGGCATGTTTTGAAAATTTATTGTCTTTTCTTTGGCCGATGAAGATTCTTTTAAGTTAGTCTCTGCTCTCATGAGTCATGAGCTAATGTCCCACTAATCCTCTAGTGCAAACGCTTGTCAGTTTGGCTGGCTTTTATATTTATTTTTGCAGAAGAATAGTGTTAAGGATTTAATGTTATGAATTCTTTTGAAAAAGAAGCTGGTTTGCTCATTTCTCACTTTTTGCAGGAGCCAGAGAAGATCGTGTTTCATGTGGTGACAGATTCCCTCAATTTCCCAGCAATTTCTATGTGGTTTTTGCAAAATCCTCCTGGAAGAGCGGTTGTACATATCCAGAGCTTAGAAAATCTTGAGTGGCTTTTAGAAAAATATGCTTCATCTCTGCAGAAGCAGAATGCCCATGACCCTCGATTTACGTCTGCATTGAATCATCTGCGGTTTCATCTGCCAGATGTCTTTCCTCTGCTGGATAAGATTGTATTTTTGGACCATGATGTGGTAGTGCAAAGGGATCTTACTGAGCTTTGGGATGTGAATTTGAAGGGAAAAGTAAATGGGGCTGTGGAAACTTGTCAGGAAGGTGATGCTTCATATGGTCGGATGGATATGTTTGTTGATTTCACAGATCCATTTGTTTCCGAGAGGTTTGATGCTAATACATGCACATGGGCGTTTGGGATGAACTTGTTTGATTTGCAAGAGTGGAGGAAGCAAAATTTGACTGCAAAATATGGCAGTTACTTGCAGGTGGTATGTGCACAATGCTATGTCTCATTTTTATTTTATTTTTATCGTGTACATTGTTTTCCAAGTATCTTAAACTTCCTTCTCCAGGCACGTGATTTTGATATATAAAAAAAAAAAAAACTGGAGAGGCATCGCATTTTTTTGGCATGTCCTGCTCACTACATCAGTGACAGCGGCCCTTCTTATATCTGAAATGATTTGAATTGGACTATATAAGAACTCGATTTTTGTGGTGTTAGTTGCAGGAGCATGGGAAGCCATTGTGGAAGGCTGGGAGTTTGCCGATAGGCTGGCTCACCTTTTACAACCAGACAGTTGCTCTGGACAGGAGATGGCACATCCTCGGCCTAGGTCACGAGTCGAATGTCTCGCCAACCGACATTGACCGTGCAGCAGTTATACACTTTGATGGCGTCATGAAGCCGTGGTTGGAAATCGGGATCAAGAAGTACAAGGGTTATTGGACCAAACATGTCACGTATGACCACCCTTACTTGCAAGAGTGCAATGTCCACTGAGTAGTTTCTCCATTTCAAGGAGCATTCTTTAACCAACACGGCACACCCGTTGCACTTGATTCTTTTTCAAGAACGAAGCGAGCTCTGATTCTTTCGATTTCATACAAATTTTCCATGTAAAGTACCTACCATTCTTTCGAAGGGAAATATCCGGCCATAATCCCCATTGGAGCAGAGGTTAACCTAGTTCAATAAGAATCCCTTCCCACCCCCGGAGTAGATTTTTTTGTAATGCTCTTTAGTTCTTGGATGTACATAAAACTCATCTCAGATGATTCAAGCTTCTTAATTATTGACCCATCATCTGGTCTATGTTGTACTTCGAGCATCGTCCTGCTTCTTAGGTGTCAATGACGCCAAATGGTCTTGGTAAAGAGTTTTTAACTCTTTCCAATTTACTAACCTTCACAAGTTCTCTTGGCAAACTCAGCATTATAATAGTACGCAATCTGTTCGAGACGTATTTTTTTCTATGAATTTGCATTCCTTCCAAGTAAGGGACTCTATTTATCCCTCTGACATTTTTCCACGATGCTTTAGTTGCTGGACCTCTCTTGGGCTTCGAATAGTTCATTACATAGTGTCGGATCCTCTCTCTCTCTCTCTCTCTCTCTCTCTCTCTCATTTTTTTGGGCGGGATTGGTTCTCTCCAGAGAAGTCAGGTCTGCTTGTTAAGCGCTGTGGTGGATGATGTGACACGTGGACAAATTGGGTTGGGTGAGTACAGATAAAGGATATCAAATGAGGGGCTTTCCTGCTATCCGTTCTCTGTGGTGGCTTCTTGTATTTATGCAAATTCCCCTTCCCAAGCCAACGTCAAATCTCACTTGCCAATCACACCAAATTAAATTTCTTCAGAGAGAGAAGAGAGAGGAGAGAGATGGCCAGCATCACTGCAAGCTCTGCGGCCTCCATGGTCTCATGCAGAGGTCTCTCTTCGAAGAGGCCTCTTGGGGTTTCATCCTCCCCTGTTCTTGGTAAATACCCATCTCCTTTCTCTGTCTCAACCATTTCTTTTGATGTAGTTTTGAGAAGTTTTCTCACTGATTGATGACTTGGTCAGCTGGTTGTTTTCAACATCTATTTGTAAATAACTCTTATGAGATTGATTCAATTAGACCACCTAGACTACTTCTCACTTCCTACTGAATTAAGTGATTGCTTGCAGTTATTGTCTTTACCTTCATTCAACT
This sequence comes from Melaleuca alternifolia, assembly GCA_019926035.1. NCBI lineage: Eukaryota > Viridiplantae > Streptophyta > Magnoliopsida > Myrtales > Myrtaceae > Melaleuca > Melaleuca alternifolia. The sequence goes on from JAGKPW010002414.1 coordinate 993,686, forward strand.
GCAGTCTGCAATCAATTCGTCAATAATGGAGTCCTACTACTTCAATATGGAAAGAGATATGGACTTGTATAATGAGTGAAAGGCGACTTTTTTTTTCACCAACTATTATGGTCACAGGGTTACCAGCAATTGCAATGAAGGGAAGAGTCAAGTGCTCTGCAGAGGAGAAGCCCTCGGAGTCTGAGAAAGCCTCGAGCATGGGCATGAGCGCGTCACTGGTCGCGGCCCTGTGCGCGGCGACCATGTCGAGCCCAGCCATGGCTCTGGTAGACGACAGGATGAGCACCGAAGGGACAGGGCTTCCATTCGGGTTGAGCAACAACCTGCTCGGATGGATCCTGTTTGGTGTCTTTGGGCTCATCTGGACTCTCTACATCGTCTACACCTCGAGCCTTGAAGAGGATGAAGAATCAGGATTGTCTCTCTGAGAGGATCATTCAGGGGAATGCAGAATCCACAGAGATTGTTCACTCAATGTGCCTGTAGAATAAACTACCTTTTGCTTGTGAAATCTTGTGTGTATTTGTACCATCAGCGCTTTGCTGCCTTTCGCTAATATTCTTCTCTTTCGACCATCATTTGACCCTATATTTCTACCTTACTCTGGCTCATTTCGACTTTGAATTGAAGATTATGACTTTAACCGAACATGATAACAAACACTGAGATAAGCCATTTGTTAGATTAAACGATTCTTCCACAATTTCAAATCATTTCAAGCTTTCCTAAGTTTGTGTGTAACGAGACATGGTTCGATACATTCTTTTCAACCCCCCGTTAATTCCAGGACACATTATCAACGAGAGGGGTAAATTTCTCAGAAGAGGCGAATGAGTTCCATAGATTCTAATGTCTGCCAGAGAAGGGTTCGTTCTACTCAGTTGTCCAGCACAGCTTGATTAAACAAGCCAAAGAGAGAGTTAACCTGATTCGGCACTGACTCACTCATGCAATGGAGAATTTACGAACCCCTGGGATAAAAACACTGAGAACACCCAAAGCAATCATATCCATAAGAAGCCAAAGTTATCAAGAAAATCATACGCATACGTCAATTGATATAGGAAATTCCACCATAGAAAGAGGCAAGCGATAGCTGTACAAATTTCATGCGCATCTTGTCTATGTAGACAATAAAAATAAAGCTTTTCTGCGCCCAGAAGAAAGAGCTTACAAGGACAAATAGCTGCAGAACTGGACTACTTTGATGAGAACTTTAACTTGAACTTCACAGTCAGTAAAACACCGACATGGGGAGAAGAAAAATCAATGAAGACCATGGCATTCAACCCAGGACACCAAAAATACACGACCAAGTCCGATACTGGCCTATGCATTAAACCATGGCATTCCTCCTATAGTGTCTCTCCACAGTCAATACTAACAAGACAGATATTTAGCTGTAAGTCCGTGCTCCATGATTACACTGGAAGGTGACGGTGACCATCAAAACAGAAGAACGGAAGACTGATAAGACTTTGGCACAAATGACTTCAATTAACTTGTCATAAAATACAAATGATAAAGAAATAAGGAACATATACAGGAGATGCAATAGCTAATTAACCATTCTGTGGCTAGACACTGTCAATCTTATAATTTTTTTGGGTAAAGCTGTCAATCTTATAATTGATTGTCTTACCTACCCAAAAACTTATATTCATCATTCCCACCATGAAATGGGACCCAAACCATCATTATCAAGCGATCCCTGTAAAGTAAAAGATTCAATAAGGTTTAGACCTGCTCGACCAATCCTGTCAGGTTTTCAAGAAGAGGAGATAACATAAAAGGAAAATAAGAAAAACACTCGGGCAACCACATGAAGACACATCAAGCAATGGGGGTCATGAGCTTCTTTTGGGATAACATAGCATGAAAAACGATATTTCATTTCCTAATGGAGTCTGTGTAAGGAGTCTAGATCTTGTAAGTAATGCAGCCTCAAGAGAAAAAAAACATAGAAACAAAGCTGTAAAAGCAGGCACCACACGTGGTTTAAGAAAGAACTCACAGTAATCACCATAGGAGCAAATGGCTTTGAATCTTTTGGTTGTTCCAGTGGAATTGAAGGATAATTTACACTATGAACTCTGAATCTGATAGTCTGCATATGATAAGACATGCTTCTATTTTTACTTTTTCAAATCTATAACACAAAGAAAGGAACTTAGTAGGTTACAAGTAATTTGCTGGAAAAACATGACAAGCTCAGCAATAGATTTAGGGACCAAAGCAAAATCCAAACCTCGCCAATCTCATCAATAGGATATACTGTGCCCGATGTCTGATCAGCTGTGTTCTCCTCATTTGCGTCACAATACTCCCATATCCATCTAAACCTATTCCTGCAGATTACATTTGGGTTGACCAAAATGACATTTCCCATAGAAACAATACATGCACGCACCAAGAAAGAGCCTCCTAAGGAAATAACTCAAGATTTCTAGTAATAATTAACCACAATATAATAATGGAGCCTCTTACCCATTTTCTGAGTCAGGCTCAAAACGGGATGGGTATGGCAAGAGATGAAAGGGTATGTAAATATCATCAAAAAATCCCATAGATACTGCCAATCACAAAAACAGCATTAAGAGTAACATATAGCTCATAAAGAAAAAGGAAAAATAATCGCCCATCTTGAATATTAAATCACCCATCAATTGCATTAGATTTATAAGCTCCTGCTTGGATTCAACAAAAATCTACAGCTAGGAATCATTACCAATGAAAAGTACCTCACAAAGTGAAGATTACGGGAAAGGAAAAGATATATAGCAGAAACATTGTTAGGAAAGACATGCTCAAATTTCTCTCACATCAAGAATTAATGACTTAAAAGACAAGAACTCCACATGGTGGGAGAGAATTCCCAAAAAAATTCAAAATAGTTCATGAACAGAACATTGTGAGAGAGATGATTAAGATTGTGCAGTTATGAGAGAGACGCTAACTCCTACGAGATGGCAACTCAAAACAGAGCAAGGAAAGATAACACGTTGATTAATAACAGGTGAAAATACATCGACTGAAAAGTTCATCTTCCCAGACATTTTTTCCTTCATTAAGCACCTTAGACACCCCAACTCTTCGATTCATTAAACTTCCTAACCTTTCATAATACCTGCCACCACCACTTTCTATCTACGTAGGTTCCGTTTCACTTTCAAGCACAACCCATTGAAGCCTAAGCTCAATTCTGACCTTTTCTCCCGAGGGAGAAAAGTCATTCGAGGTGGTTAAACCCTTAGCCCCCCAAATACACCACAAACCATGCGAGTCAAAACCCATATAGGTGATCTAGCATTAGATCTTTTGCACTCAAGAACCGAACCTGAAGCGTGCAACTAAATAACATGCACGAATTAATTTTTCAACAACCACAGAGACAACTCAGCAAGGAGAAAACTTGACTGTTACTTACCATCCAAAGTCACCAATATTCTACCCTCAGAATGAGCACAGTGAGCATTAACTATCACAACGAAAGCTATACAGGCAACTATCGTCGTTTGTGAACAATATATAACCCTTAGGAAGATAATTTTCACTCTGAGAAAACATCAACTGGTTTCATCCAGGGGTGAGGTGAGAGACCATGTTGATCCTCAACAATTGATAGTTCAAAAGAGGTAATAACCCAACAAATACCAGAGCTCCCGTAAGAAGCTATAAAGTTGCGGCTTCTTAGATGTGCACCAACTGCCAATCCTTTGAAAAAAAATTGGTATATAAAAGAGATCCCTCAGTTAGTCCAAATTACCATGACTAACCCAGTGCATCCTTGAAAAATTACTTAAAACTTTAAAATGGTGCTCTGCATTAGCACATTATAGAATGCAGGCCGAAAAACATCTTCCAACCACAATGAAAACTTATAACTCATTTTTGCTACCTTTATCAATCAAAAGATGGAGAAAGCATAAAACTCTATCAAATCACAACAGAACTTAACTTAGCTGATATTAGTGTATAGATTATATAGCATATATTTGTCATGGAGGCTTCAATAGCCTAAAAATCAATCTTTATTTCCCCTGGGTAGTAGTTACTAGTTACTGTCCAAATACATATCCTCACAGGATATATATGCCAGAACGGAACAGCAGCTCTATATTCACCATAAGACTTGAAAAAAAACACACACTTGCATCTGTTGCTTGTTAGACAAGAACTACTTTTACACCACTGTGAAAAGGATGGCACTGACATTCAGAGGACAGAAGCAAAAGAGATGGAGTCTAGAATTATGTGCAAATAGAGACATACAGCGCAAACCATCTTTATCAAATTCTTTGAGTTTTGCATCAATTATTTCTCCAATAAATGGACGGAACACTATCAGTCTGCATTCCACCTACAATGATATCAAAATGAATGTTAATGCAGGACTTCAAGTGAATAAATATTAGATAATTGAAAAAGCGGGAAAACAATAAGAGAGAGCATTGTGCAACAAAAGCAAAATCATCAAAAAATTTCCATTAACAAGATATTTTGATATATTAAATAACTTCTAGCATCAATGACTCACTTTGCTTGACAAATGATTCGATCAAGAATAGAGGCACCAGTCTTCACAGATTTTACCTTATGAAAGACACTATGTGCATATCAATACTCTTTCTGGCAATTTATTAAAGGATGACTCAACTATACAAGCTCTGTGATGATGGATAGATTGGCGAAAGCATAGGAATTCAACATGAAAACAAGTTGCCTGAGCAACTGACCTTAAACTTCCTTTTTTTCCCTTTGAATGGGGGAGCGACTATCAGGAAAGGGATGTTCCAATAGTTGTCTAAGCAAAGTTTACTCCACTAAAAGATGTGGGTAATCTCAGTAGTTCTATTAGCTTCCAAGAACAGCGACTAAGACAGTGAAGATAGCACTGTCTTTGGCAGATTGTTTTTCCTTGCTCAAATAAGTGCAAGATCTGTAAAAGGGGAGGAGGACTTCTTGAAGTGAGTTTTGGCAAGAAAAAGAAAGGGGTGGGGGGGAAGAAAAGAAAACCAAGTTTAGGAGAGCGCAATCGCTGAGTTAAACATGGTAGAAGGAAGTAGTTTAAGGAAACCACTACGCCAATCAATATCCCAGGAAACAAGAAGGGAAGCTACCTAAGGCCTTGAAGCCTTCATGCCAATAAGCACTAGAGAAGCAAACAAAAAGGGAAATGGAACCATACAAGAACTTCCCCTTACTGACTAAAATACGATGGTTGTGACCTTGGATTATATTGAAGGTCCCGTTCTTATGTGCAACTCACACAAATTCTTGACATATTGGACTTTTCATAATAAAAGCTGAAAGATTCTATTATACCAATCTGACGCTACAAAAGATCCTAACCTTACTTAAAGAAAAGGTTTATAATAACAGGATAAGAATTAACTTACAGAAAGAACAAATCCATAAATTTCACTGATTCTCCATATATAACAAAAAAATGCAGCGATGACATCTTTCAAAATTTCCCAACATTCTGAACAATGGCATGGGAGATGATTAATATACTTATCAACCGAAAACTAAAGTAGGTAATGCTTTTTACAAGGGAAGTCGGCAGACAGTCGTTCTAAATGAACTTATTCAAAGTTAAAGTACAAGGAGAGGAACTGAAGCAGAAAGAAAATTGCACCAGTCTCTCAACAATTAAACTGGAAAGTAATAATCCACTAAATGAGGGGAAAATGCTATAACACAACATTTTGACTGACAGATACCACAAGATGACATATGTGGGCAACTCATTTTGCTAAGCATAAAATCAGAAACAGCAAATCTAAATAGAATAAGATACCCTGTAAGTAGGTGCACCATCTCCAGGAAAGATAAAGCCGCCATCAATTCTCCTAACATCATAGAGAGAAATGCAAAGGCCCAAATTTGCAATAACCTTCATTATAAAAACGAGCAGCATCAGCCTTTAAAGTTATTTAATTAAAGATTACGTAACAGTAGAGCAGAAAAAAAAATGAGAATACCCAGAGCAAACGCACGCATCGTGACAAACCTTATCTAAGAAAAGGTTCTCAAGCTCTTGTCTAACCGCTTTATCTCGGGATAGGCTGAGCAGATGGGGAGGTAACCGCAGCGTGTGCTCAATTAGACTAAGATAGAACATAATGCCCCTCCTATAAATTGTATACGCCGAGCTGCAAATCAATTAAAAAGAAAAATAGCTATCGCCTTTAGCTAAAAGTAAGAGGAAAAAAGCCATCAATAATAGCTCATATATCAGAGCATAATTTCCTTGGAACCACCTTCAAAAGCCGCAAGCTATTCTCGACAATTTCAAGCTCTTGTCTGACAATAGCAAGAAATTTAAGAAACCACATGGGCATCCTACATCAGTCATCCTACTGTGGTTGGAATGGATAAGAATATTGTAAGAGATTGAACTTTTATCAAACAGGTGGTGGGATTGACACGACTAGCAAGCACCTGTAAGAAGAAAGCTCGTGGCAATGCATGTGGCACCAGGCATATTCGAATGATTGGTAATTAAGAGACAAAACTGGTGAGGAAAACAGTGAGAAGAATGGGCAGAGACGATACTCAAAGGCGAGAAGGACCGAAAAACTTTCGCCCAGTGAAAACCGAAGAGAAACCACCAAGGACAACCAAAAAGGGGGATTGGCCTCTTGCAATAATAATCAGAAAAGTTCGAGAGAACGGCATAAAAACAGTTCGCTAGTTCCAGATCAGACGATATATAAAATGCTCAAGCTTGCTGCTCACGATCCGCCAACAGGCGAACACAGAGACAGAGAGAGACAGAGAGCTAGAGAGACAGTGTACCTGGAGAGGCGAAAAGCGAGCGGCACTGAGAGTGGCGGAGTGCTGCTTATGGCGGTGACGGCGAGGTGAGAATCTGCGGCAACGAGAGAGAGAGAGAGCGGCGGCTTAGATATGACGAGTAAGAAATGAGAAAGGGTGAGGTGAATATGGCTTCCGGCACTGTGAGTGGCGGAATGCTGCTCAAGACGGCGGCGGTGGCGGCGGCGGCGACGGCGACGGGGACGGGGGACGCAGCGGCGAATTGAGAGAGAGAGAGAGAGAGAGAGAGAGCTGCAGGCCTGCGGCTGGGAGAGTAACGAGGAAGACGAGAGAGAGAAAGCGGGAGAGAGACAGTGAAGACCGCGTGTTCGCATCCGCGAAAAATAAATTTATTTTCACAAAAATAGATTTTAGATTATTCATAAATATATATAAACTAATTTTTCACAAAAATATTTAAATATAAATCATTATTGATGATAAAAAATTTGTTAATTAATTATTTCAAGATATACATACTATTATTTTTATGATACATTTTACGAATTATTCATTTTGACGCATCATTCATTTGTCTCCATCCATCAAAAGTGGATTTTTTTTTTCAAATGATTCAATGCTAGGCATTCGATTATTTCAATTTAGTTGACAATTCACCAATTTAGTTGTTCGGATCGACTTTGGTTACGTATTGTCGACATCGACATCAATTGTTACATGTGACACATAGCACATCCAATGCTAACATAGATAATTTTGTCATTTTGTGAGTATTTAAAAAAAATATTTTATTTTCTTTTAATTATTAAAGGCCGACTAGTGGCCAATGGTGAGCTACTGACCTTTAATAGTAAAAAATATATATATATAATAAAATTTAATTAAAAATTAAAAAAGTAAACAAATTTGTAAAAATAAGATCAACGATGGGAGCCGTTGTCCACATTAATAATATCAAACCAAATTTCTTTAAAAAGAGTAAAATTGATAAATCGTGAAAAAAATGATAAAATGACATAATTTAAAAATTTAAAACTAAATTAGCTGCAGTATAATAAGTTTAACATTTTGTTGACAATTATTCCCACCAAAAGCGCTAGAGTTAATGTATATTCTATACTATCTTCACTTTGATTTATTTAGCAACAAGTAAAGCAATTAAAGAATAATGTGTATTAAAAATTAAATTAGATATTACTAAAAAAAAATTATTTGTGCCTTTAATTCTCTTTTCTTTTTCAAAGTTCTACTAGTGTTCAGCCCTACCATATTTGATGACTCAACAAAAATCAGAACTTATACTTCTCTCAATAGAACTTGCCAAACAAATTAAGACTATGGAGAAATAAGTTTTGATGTCGTACATGATGAAAATTTGTTTTTTTTTTCATAACAAGGCAAACACCAAAAGTAGAACTTAAAATTAAGCTGAGGAATTTATTGTGCAATTAGAATTTATGGATTTCGATTGTTTTCTTATGAAAAACCGTGAAATGCTTTCATTACTATCTTGCTTCTTTAAGTAGGACTAAAAGGGCAATGCATGATAATTTGTAAACCTTAAATAGAAGAATGAAATGATCAAAATGTAGTTTCAGTGAAGGAACTCAATTGAAGGAAGGAACAATAAGTTATGAGTAAACAGGGGGAGAACAAAGAAAGAAATAATTATAATAGTATATTACCATACTTTCTAAAATAATCAATTCGAGTGTATTAGGTCAATTTCATGAGAAGAATGTGGTGTATTCTTAGCCAAAAAGGATATAAAAGTAGCCAAAAATGAATTAACACCATCATGTCATTTCCCAAAGTCCTCCTTAATTATCTATAATTTGCTTGGCCCATATTGTATCAACCGTCCAAAAGCTTTGAAGAAATCCATGTAGATCTGCTAGTTACTGGGTCTAATGCCAAGATTGAAGCTCATTTTCATAAGCACATGTTCCTTGGCGCTTAAACACATTGTAGAGCTCTTCTCCTCTTGAGGATCGTGAAGAATTCCCTAACTGGCTTAGGGGATTCACCTTCCGCAGGCCGATTTTTTGCGCTTACATCTGGGAAAAATCTCTTATAAGGGTCTGACATGCGATCATTTTCTTCAAAAGAGAGTTAAGAATGGATATTATTTTAGATAAGATCTTGAAAGTGAACACTGAAAAAAGACCTCGGTCTCTTAGGCGGGCCAAATCTTCTCTAGTCGACAAGAACGTGCATATTAGGAAGTGGCACGTGAGATGCATGTGCTCAGTAATTGGAGAAGATTTGGCCGGCCGATGAGTTTGTGGCCTTATCCGAGACTTAGTTAGCCATTTCAGACCTTATTTGAGAAGATCTTCACTCTCAGCCCTATTTTGAGAAAACGAGCCTCACTTCAAGTCCTTTTTTGACACGCAGGTCAGAAAATTATTAGCACCTTGTTCACGGATAATCTTCCATTTAAGTTAGTATCTTCGGTGCCCTTGAAATATGCAGCTTTACATTTTTCTTCCTTGCACAGAAAGAGCTTAGGAAGACCGACAGTTCTCAGTAGCATCATGCAGCTCAGTGTCTGAATCAATTCGTGATCATGTCAACCTAGTTTCTTCAGATTGCTTTACTCCAAACATGCAGGCAAGGCATGCTTTGAGCGCGTCCAGAGCAGTCGTATTCAAGCTATTTTCTGTGGCCACTAGGTCTCAAAGCAAGCTGCCATGACGCTCAGGCGCATGCAGGCTCTCGTTCGAGCTCAAGCTTACATGGGCGCACACAGAGTCCGGAAGAACATCTTCAGAAGGGCAAGATGTTCCAAAATTCGTCCGACCAACGACCTGATCGAGCAGATCCATCTAAGCTGGAGGAGGTACAGGTAAAGGCCACTTTGAATGATCATTAAAATTCGGGACTCTCTTCACTTGCTAAAGCAGATCCTCTTTCTTCTGCGGTTACCTTCTGTGTATTACAGTTAAATTTAGTGTATACGACGGGCGGATTTCAGCAACATCAGCGTGCTAGCCGTGGAACTCTGCAGGGCAAAGCTACAGAGAGACAAGGAAAAGCCATTAGGCAGTGGAGAGCAATGGCTTCCTCCCTATCTCAATAGGTAATGGCTTTTTCTGAGATCTCTGGAACTATTTCCTTTCTCCAGTCACCATTACATTCACTATTCCGAAAGCACGAAAGCATGCCTAACTCGTTGCACAATTTCAGAATTTTTTTGGAAAAATTCTTCAAATTTGCCAATATTATTATGCTCTCGTGCACCTAGCTGATCTTTCGATGCATGCTTTGTCCAAGCAATCAAGATCCAGTGCCAGCCCAGATTCAAGAAAAATATAAAGCTTGCGCAGTGTGTCGAGTAGCTCAGGATGGAGCTGGTCAGATCTTCATGGCAGATGAGCCAAGGGAGAAGAAGTTTACGGTAGATAATCGGAAACAGCCGCCTTTTCTCTTAAAGGTCAAGCCCATCGTGTCGGTAACATTTCATATTGTTCTGAACATGATTTGGTCAGGGTGAGACGTAGGAACAGAACTATCAAAAGCCTGTGCTGAACTCCTACCAGTGATCAAATTACTCAGCTCATATCCATATCTAATTTTCAGTATCCCAGCACAACGTCGGCTTCAACGTCTGCCTCGCTAAGTTTGTCTAAGGTGCTTATGGTGGATAAAGCACAGGCTACATGAATTGGAAAAATTGTTTCAAAAAATCTTAAACTTATTACACTTTTATTAATTCAATCATAAACCTTTTTATATTTTGCTAATCGAGTCAATCTGGTCAATTTTAGTCGGAAACCACCAGACAGCCGATGCCAACGTGGATTTTTTTGTTGTTGTAATTTTGTACTTTTTTATTTCTTCCTTCTTTTTATTTTCTTTTTTTCCTAAGTCTGGTGAAAAAAGTTATAAATTTATAACAAATTGATAGCACGTTATAGCGGGGAAACAAGAAGTATTTTCTGGTTCCATTCAATTAATGAACTTTTCAAAGGATCTTTATTGAGAGAACAACATCATGAGTTATAATGCTCAAAATTATTGTCAACTCACTTAAGTGCCAAATTAAAGAAAAAAATCTTAAGTGCTAACAGTAATTCCAGCCATTTTACTTACGTGACCTTTATAATTGAATTTTATTATAATAGAGTACTTTAAAAAAAATCAATCTGCATAAATTTTTTGATTTATTTGTTATCCCATATGACTTTTAATTTATTTAAATAAAATTTAAAAATAGCTAAATTGAAAAAAAATGAGGAGGAGGAGAGTTGTTGAAGCCCCCACCATCTTCGGAAAGGACCGACAAAGGTGGTGGATGGTCGGCAGGGGTCATGGTGGGGTGGGCTGTGGCAAGAGCTACAAGCCCTCGTTGCCTACTCTCCCTCCTCTCTTTTTTTTTTGAATGCTTATTTTTTTTCAACCTAATTAAGTTTGTGTTCTTGAAATTTTTTTAATAATTTAAATGATAATTAGACTTTTCGATGAGCCATATTGGTTATAAAAAAATAAAATATATTAAATATATATCAAATAAATTGTAATCCATAAAATTATATTAGTTAAGATTGTAATCCGTATTTTTTTAAATGATCATTTAAGTGTTAGTTAAGATTTATTTGGTTAGAAATCCAATGTGATATTTTTTATTAATATTTTGGGTTATAAATGAGTCATAAATAGTTTATCTAATTAATTTTAAATGTTATTAATGAGTCATTTTAATTGTTATTAACAATTTATTTTTAGATTATGAAAATTATGATATTATTTTTTCCCTTGTTTCTCCTTTTTTCTCTCTTTCTAAGTCAGTTGCTAGCCAAAAGGGGAGGAATGAGTTCACTAGACTCCGCTGGCAAGATTAGGAAAGCAAAAAAAATGAATCATATTAAATAAAATTATAACCCATTAAAATTATATCAAATAAATGGGTTATTAAGTAACATATTTAAGACTCATTTAGCTTTTTAAGCTAACCCATTTATGACGCACATTGTTCAATATGAGTTAAAGTATATGCCTATTTTGCCACCTGTAGGAGGAGGTTGAGAAATTGAACGTTGAGCCTTTGGCTTTAATATAAATGTTGAAATTGATTGCAAAACGGCCTAATTCGAAAATGAACAGATGAAAACAACATTATACCCATAAAGATATATCCTTAGAAAATGAGAATAACTTTATGCTCTATTTATTTGTAAAAAATGAATAATTTAATTTTTTTTATAAATGTGAATACTTATAATGCTTACAAAAAATAAGCAAACGAAAAATATTTTCATCATTCACGAAAATATTTAAATATATATTGGTGTCGGTGATGAGAATATTTTTCATTGGCCGCCCTAAGTCGGCCACTGTTTTGACATCCATCTAGGCCTGCTGCACGGCGTGATGAAGGGCCTACAAAGACAATGGGAATGAATCAGAATGATCCATGGAATGTGCCCACTCGATCTTGGGCAAGTGTTGCAAAGTCAGCTTTGCATGGTTATAGCCTCCAATACCTGCCTTTGGCAGACGTTGGAGCCCTCGAAATACCTAATAGTATCCTGCAAACGTGTGACCCAAAATGGCAAGAGTGCTTTGTGGGTTACTACATAGGGAAAAACTCCCTCTTAAGCTGACTAAAATAGCTTTGAAGACTGCATGGGCTGGACATTTGATGGAAGTTCTAGTCAACTAAGATGGTTTCTATTTCTTCCACATACCAGACGGGGAGTACCGAAGGAAAATTCTAGAGGAAGGCCTAATTACGGTAGCTAAAGTTCCGTTGATTCTCTAGCAGTGGCACCCAATGATGCAGCTTAAAAAAGGTCAGCACAATACTATTCCCATTTGGATTAGGCTGAAGAATGTTTTGTTGTCTCTGTGGTATGCGTTGGGCATTAGCTTCTTGGCCAACAAAATAGGCAAACCCCTATATGTCGACCAACAAACTGAGAGTATGAAATTGATATCATACATCAGAGTATGTGTGGAAATAGACGCGAAAACCCTTTTTGCGGGAGGAGATACCTATTATATTGAGGGGAGAAGAGATGGGCATCAAAGTACTTTATGAGTGGAAACCGGTTCACTGCACAGCTTGTGGTACTTTTGGGCACCGTCATAATGAGGCTGCCATTGAACCTGATGGTCTAATTCCTCAGACGACTAGTGCACCAAGATTCAACATAGCTGGAATTTCCAATACCAAACTTGTGAATGGAAATTTTCTGGAGGAAAGTCCTATTGTTGATAAACCTGATATGGCCAACACATAAGGTCAAGGGTTGGAAGTGGAAGATGTCCCCCTTGGAAGGGCAATGGGAATTGGTGCGCCCCAAAGCCAAAAAACTTTCTAAGTCTTCTGTTATACTAGTGTATCAGGATATAAATAGCCAGGTGGATCAAGCAAGGAACCCATGGATGGATCCAACTGAGGTAGACAATAACATTCAGGAGACTCGGGAGGACTCTGGTGCAATTGAATCATCTTCGGCTATGGAGGAAGCTGATAACACCTCTAGTTGTAGCTCCGAAGACACGGGAGGAAAGGAGACCAAAGAAATTGATCCCAAGCACAGTCAAGGTGAATCACAAGTGCCAGAAACACCAGCTATTAATGTAACGCCCCGGCTACCCGCAGTATAGATATTGTCCGCTTTGGACACTAAGTTCTTACGGTTTTGTTCTTCTCGGTCTATCCGAGAAAATGCATCTGTACTATTAAGGAGGTCCAATGCCTTATAAGTTGGCCCCAGGACTGCCCCCTAAGCGATGTGGGACAAGAGAAGTGCCCCCTTTGCGCTTGTTCGGGGACCGAGGTGCGGACACACCGCCATCCCTCCTCCCAGCGCACCGTTGCCTAGGTCGTCACACTCTCTCCCCCTTAGGAGCACAGCGTCCTCGCTATGGCCCCACACGCGGTCAGGAGTCAACTCTGATACCACTTGTAACGCCCCGGCGCTACCCACAGTATGGATATTGTTCGCTTTGGACACTGAGTCCTCACGATTTTATTCTTCTTGGTCTATCCGAGAAAACACGTTCGTACTATTAAGGGGGTCCAATGCCTTATAAGTTGGCCCCAAGACTCCCCCTTAGGCGATGTGGGACAAAAAAAGTGCCCCTCTTTGCGCGCATCCGGGGACGAAGGCACGGACGCACCACCATCCCTCCTCCCTTTGCACCGCCGCCTGGGTCGTCACAGTTAACACTTCTCCCATTGCTCAAGCGGTGACTAGAGTGATGCTGAGAAGAAAGGCCCACAAGGCCAGGAAACGATAATCCTCTTTATAGCCTTTATGTTTGTAAATATGTGTATAGGTGTGTGGAACATAAGGGGACTTGTGGACCCATAACGTCAGGCTGAAGTGCGCTACTTAGTTAGAGTACACAACCTCTGCTGTATTGGCATTTTGGAAATAAGAGCTACAGAGAACTTTTTCAATATTTCTTCTAGCAGAATCATTCCCAGCTAATTATGATCATTCTCCTGCTGGCAGAATCTGGGTTGGTCGGGACCCCTTTAAGGTGACTTTTGAAATTTCCTCCAAATCTCCTCAAGCGACTCATGGTATTCTCAATGGTTTTGAATCAAATACTCGTTTTGCCTTGAAGGTGGTATATGCTAAACATACCTTTACCACAAGAAGACTTTTGTGGGCTGAGCTCATCCAAAGAAGCTGTGAATATAGAGAATTCCCGCAGATGGTGGCGGGCGACTTCAATGTTATACGATATAACTCAGACAGAGTGGGAGGCACAGAAGCTTGGCTGTCATCTTTTGATGATTTCCACAATTGTTTAATCTCAACTTAGCTAGATGACTTACAATATGTGGGGTGCCAATTCACTTGGGCCACCTCCTCAAGCATTAATCGACAACAAAGGAAATAGATAGGGTCCTAGTGAACACGCATTGGAGCACGGTTTTTTCATACTTTGAAGCCAACTTCCTTAACCCAAGTATCTCTGATCATTCGCCAATGATAATCCGTATCTTGCCTAACATGCTTCTAAGGAGACCGTTCGAATTTTTCAACATTTGGCTAACCCATCCACATTTTATGATGATGGTTAGCCAAGTATGGGAATTGAACATTATTGGAACTCCTATGTTTGTGCTTTGCACCAGATTGAAGACTCTCAAATGGTGCTTAAAACAGCTCAATAGAGAATCTTATTCAGATAACGCGTCACGCACAGAAGCAGCTAGAAGAGATCTCAAATTTGTCAAAGAATTGCTACAGCTTGATTTATTCAACTCGTTGCTCGCTCAAAATGAAAGGAATAGCTTGGAAATATTCACAAAATTCAGGACCCAAAAGGAGTCCTTTTATTGTAAAAAATCATGAATTCGTTGGCTTAAGGAAGGTGATCGGAACACAAAGTTCTTTCATCAGACGATGAAGAACAGGATTGTCTCGGTGATTGATCATACGGGTTCTCGATTGTCAAACATGGAGGATGTTAAAGGCCTCTTTGCTTCACACTTTGAAGGTTTATTCAATTCCGTAGGATGTAGATGCCTTTCCCTGGATGGAATCCATTCCTCACTTCATAACACCTTAAAGGAGGATCAAATTAGTCTCCTAGCTAGACCTTTTACCAATATGGAGATCCGAGACACTATGGTCTCACTAACAGTGAACAAGGCACCGAGGCCCTACGGTTTTAATGTTGACTTGTTCAAAAAGTATTGGGACATAGTAGGCTCTTCTGTGATTGCTGCTATTCAAGATTTCTTTCACTTTGGTAAATGACTTCATCGTTTGAATATTACAATCATAACATTGGTTCCGAAAATTCCAAATGCTTCATCTGTAGATGACTATCGTCCTATTGCTTGCTGCAACACAGTGTATAAGTGTATCACCAAGCTTATGGCAAACCATATGGCATTGGTACTACCTTCTATCATTAGTGAGTCACGTAGGATCAGTGACAACATTCTAATAGCTCATGAGTTATTTAGTGATTTCCATCATGAACCGTACCTCCCCAGATGTGTTATGAAAATTGATTTTAGGAAAGCTTACGACATTGTCGAATGTGATTTTCTGGAATCTACTTTATTGGCCCTTGGCTTTCCACAGAGATTGACTAATATGATGATGGAATGTGTAGGAACTCCAAAGTTCTCTATTTCTATCAATGGAGTACTTCATGGTTTTTTTGGAAGCTCTAGGGGTTTGCGCCAAGGGGATCTACTGTCGCCATATCTTTTTACCCTTGTCATGGAGGTTTTCTTGAGTATCATTATCAGACAAACCAGAGACCCAGACTTCAGATTTTATTGGAGGAGTAAGCCTACGAAACTTTCTCATATATTCTTTGCATATGACGTCTTACTCTTCAGCGAAGCAAAGGTGGAGTCTGTAGCCCTTATGAAAATGGCAATCGACACCTTCTCCAATTGGTCAGGATTGACACCTAACCTAAATAAGAGTGTGTTTTTATTGTCTAGTGCCTCTTCGGCACTTCATTCTTCCATCTCGGATCTTCTCGGCTTTCGCATTGGTAAATTACCATTTTGTTACTTGGGTGTTCCAGTAATCTCCTCAAGGCTTCAGAAGGCGGATTGCACATCCTTGGTGATTATCATTGCGAGTAGAGCGAAGTCATGGACACAATGATTCTTATCCTTTGCGGGCCGCCTATAATTGATCAGGTCAGTCCTTTACTCTATCCAAGTATACTAGGCTGGGGTCTCCATATTACCTGCTTCGGTTTTGGAAAGTATTAAAAAGGTGCTTAGGCAATTTTTATGGAAGGGACCCAAGCTGCGGTCAGGTGAAGCCAAAGTAGCTTGGAATGATGTTTGTCTCCCAAAAGAGAAAGGAGGTCTCAGGATATGCAGACTAAGAGAGACCAACAAGGTGGCAATGGCCAAATACATATGGATCTTTTTTACAGATAAAGAATCACTTTGGTGTAAATGGGTACATTCGACCTTTTTAAAACAAAAGAGCTTTTGGGAAATTAAAAGACCTACTTGTTGCTCCTGGGCATGGAAGAAAATCCTAGATTTTCATCGGGAATTTATAACTCTATTCAAATGGACCATTGGAAGTAGGAAATCGATTTCGCTCTGGTTTGACTATTGGCACCCCAGAGGACCCCTCAATACTTTTTTCTCAAATAGAGAAATTTATCAATCGGGTTTTTCTAAAGCAGTTATCGTGGCTGATCTTTGCTTGACACACTACTGTCCCTTTCTCTTATTTGATACATTGGCGACATGGCGAGAACCACTTCCTCAAATAACTGATGCGACCGATCAGCTTTCTTGGCTTGGACATTCCTCAGGACTATATTCTACAGCTTCGGCTTGGAACATCATTCGACATTGACGTGTGGTGGTCCCGTAGGAGCTCTTGGGCTCAAATACTCACTTGGGCGAGAAATACCATATCCAGCAAATGTTTTCACCATAGCATATCTCGGTTCTCCTTATGAGCTCTTTGCTACATTATTTGGAAGGAAAGGAACAATATTTTATTCAGGAATGAAGTTATGGTAATGCTGGCTATGAAGAAGAAGTTGATGAAGATGGTGAAGGACAAAACTTTCACACTCCGTCCTGTCTGTGATTCCCCTAGGAATAGGCACATACAAAGAAGTTGGGGGCATTGACCCTATTATCTTTACTGATTTGTAAAATTAGTCTTCTCGCCCGTCTAGTGGCCTTAGCGCTTATGTATTTCTTGTAAGCTTGGTACCCTTACACTCACACGTGTCTCTCTTTGAGTGTAAGTTTTCTATGGTGCCAGGTTCTTTAGCATTGTACACCCTTACTTGGTAAAATCAATATAATACTTAACTTAACAAAAAAAAATGTCATTCTCAACCCAACAGGAAGTAGTGTGTTGGTTAAGAGCCCATCCTTCATCGCCTAGGTTACGGGTTCAAAACCCACAGTTGCTAGCATGTTAAGTGAAGGGTCATGGTGTTGGGGTTCTGTGCTAATCTCACCCGAGTTATAGGGTCCCGACTTTTAGTGCCGTTCGAGCACGAGGCTCGTGGTGGAGTTCTCAATTATAAAAAAATGTCATTATCATTGAAACCTTGAACTCAAATGATATCATCCTAACTTTCCTTGCCACAAAAAAGAGAAGATAGTTCAAAGCCCTAAAGACACGTGCCCTCTTCAGACTCTATTTATTTTGCAAAAAATAAATGATTTTGAAAATATTTTCTAAAGTTGATTATTTATATCGCTTATAAAAATGAATGAACAAAAAAGTATTACATCGATTATCAAAATATTTGAATATAAATTGTTATTGATAATAAAAATATCCTTTATTGTCTAATTATATCAAGAGATTATCTTCATGAAAATATTTTTTCGAATCATTTATTTTTTAACGAAAGAGACTCACCCTAAATTTTACTGTTTAATTAATAATACAAGAGGAGAGAGTATCCTCACAAACAAGCTCAATCAAAATCTAGAACTACTAAAATCTGATCAGCCCCAAGGAGGGAAAAAATGCTCAAGTGTGGGTAAGCAATTGCATTATTAAACCCCGATCAACTTGCTAGACCTAACCAAATTTAGAAAGTCAATTATATTTCACATGCGATCACGGTTGCCTAATGCATGGATTATATCTACTCTTGAAGCCACGTAAGATAGAGGCGATCAATTCTACAATGGGTTTGTTGTTACCTTTGAACTTGGAACAGGTTTACTTGATCCTAAAAGATTGATTTATTTCTCTCTTTTTTTTTCTTCTATTCTTTGCACGTGGGAGTTTCCCAATTAATAAAGATGATATTAATTTGCTAATTATGGGTTGTTTCAGAATAAAAAATAAATAAAAGAAAAAATCTTGGCAAGTCCATCGATTTGATCCCTGATGTAGGAGTGTCATGGGTTGGGTAAAAAATAGTCTAACCCATATTGACTTATTTAACCCATTTTTGACCGATTCCTAAACAATACAATTTTAGCAATCCATACTTGACCTGACGTATTGTTAAAACACTTCCATATTTTAACTAAGTTTAGGAAAATTTGCTTCATGATACTTTTAAAAATGTATATATGATTTATTTGATAATTTTTTAATTTTTTTAAAACTTAATTATTTTTATTTTATAAAAAATATTTTTTTTTGCCTTTTCTTCTTCCTATCGCCAGAGTTTAGTGAGCTCATCCCTTTCCTCTTGATTGACGACCAACTTAGAAAAAGGGAAAAAATGAAAATAAAAATAATCAAAATTTTATTTTTAAAAAATAAAAAATAACATTTTTTCTTAGTCTAAAAAATGACTTGTTAATAACACTTAAAATTAATCAGGTAACACATTTATGAACTATTTAGAACTATTTTAAGACACAATAGGTTATTAAGTGACATATTAACAATCTATTTAAGACCCACTTAACATTTTAAGTTAATCTATTAATGACACACATTATTAGGGGCGGTCCGGTTCCCCCTTGGAACTGGGAACTGGACTGATGGGATTGGTTCTTGATTTTTAGGATCGGAGATTGGACCAACTAATCCTAGAATCGAATCGGACCGACTAGCCTGGGTCGGTTCCTAAGCGGTTCAATGGGACTGGAAAAATTTCAAAGAAAAATCACACAATGCGATATCCTCCTAAGTTAGGGAAATAAAAATCACTCGCAAAGGCTCAAAAGCACTCCGTTGTCTCTTAGCTCTTTGACGAGGTTGAGAAAGAGAAACTTACGAGAGAGCTCGACTTTGACTATTTGAGTTATTCGCTTTGCATGAACGAGAACGAAAGTGAATAACTTGGGGCCTTAAGATGATAAATATTTACTAGGCCCAAATTGAATGGGGCATGTCACTTTTCTTTTCTCTCTTGGCTCTAAACAACTTAGAGTGGTATGGTCTGGTCCTGCCCTATAAGAAACCAGACCAAAACTCCGAAGAACAGGATTAACCTGACTGGTCCGGGCAGTTTTCCGGTTGGGCAGTCCATTGTGCACACCCCTACACATTATCCAATATGAGCTAAAATATGAGTTTTGTCGCACCTACTTATATTTCAAATTAGGCGGGGACTGATGGACGCTCCGAATAAAGGAGGCTTAGGGCGTGGCCTTTTCGTAGCCAGCCTTTTCAGAAAACAGAAAGAGGCGCACGTTTTTTTTCTTTTTTTCTTTTCAAAAATTTTCAGGAACCCGCGCACGTGCCCATTTCCGTAATTTCACCACGTCCCAACGCTCTCCGCATGCAACGCTCCTCTCTCTTCTCTCTCTCTCTCTCTCGCAACATAAAACTATTAATTATTAATAATGACCTTCGAAACTCAGAGGCGCGAACTCGCCTCCTCTCGCGCGCCATCTTCCCCGCTTACTCTTTTTATCCCCCCACCACCACCACGTTCTCTCACTCTCTCTCTAACCCTTCTCTCTCTCTCTCGCCTCCGCTCCTCCACCATGCACCGCCGCCTCCACCAGCCCCACGTACCCCCCTCCGACTCCCCCGCCCCCTCCTCCTCCTCCTCCGACGACGCCAAGCGTGGCAAGAAGCGGGGCAGCTACAACTGCGGCCGCTGCGGCCTCCCCAAGAAGGGCCACTCCTGCCACGCCAGCCCCTCCTCCGCCGACCTGTCAGCCGCTGCCGCCGCCTCGTCCACTCCCGTCAGCGCCTCTACTGCCGCGGCACCCGCGTCGGCCCTCGCTCTTGTCACGCCCTCGCTCTCCTCCTCCTCCGCCCGCCCTCCCCAGCCGCCGGGGCTCCTCCCGCGCCACCCGATCTCCCACCTCCGCCGCGCTCTCTCGTTCGACGACCTCGACGTCCGCGCTGACGAGGAGGAGGACTTCGACGAGGTCGAGCCGGATCTCGACGAGCGGGATCAGGATTTCGTGGACGGGGACGCGGATGCCGGCGGGTTGCCCGCGAGGTGCTTGTGGGAGGTCCTGAGGAGGCTGCCTCCGGCGGAACTTCTTGCCGCGGCAAAGGTGTGCAAGGGGTGGCGGGAGACCTCGAGGAGGGTGTGGAGGGCTGCCGAGGATCTGAAGCTCAGGGTTCCCCGGGGAGCTCAGCTCTGTTTCGTCGGATCGGTGTTGAACAAGTGCTCTGAGCTCGTTAGGCTATCTCTGAGGATGGAAAGGTTAGGACTCAGTCATGGATTTGGCGTGCGCAGTTCAGATCTAGGTCGTCCTTTCCCGTGGCGGATAGGATCGGTCGATGTTGTTGCACTGATCTGAAGAAAACGATAGAGACAGGATTCATTTGGTGTCATCAATGAAGATTAAAGTTGATTAAGAGCCAATAACCGCAAATGAACTGTTTGATTAATGACATTGAAGTTAAGATTAACAAAAAGAAATGCATGCTGCGACCAGTGGAAATGCTGCTTGATCGGCATTTATGGACAAACTTACCTGAATTGGGGAGTTTCAGGATTCGTACATTAAACCTTTAATGAAAGACTAGAACTTGTGAACCAGTTGTGAGCATCCTGATTGGATCTCACAGTTAATTCTAGTTCTAGATCATGTGCTTGAGCTTTATCAAACTTTTCTGGGTTAATGACACTGGTTCGGTTCTTGTTTTATTGGTTGGCTTTCGCAGTGATGTAGACGCGACGATGCTGGCTTGCATTGCATTCTCATGCCCTAATTTGGAGTCTATGGAGATCTCAACATCCTCTAATGCTGTCAACAGGATTGCAGGGTAAACTTTCTGTTCCCCTTTTGCAGGCTAGGTCTTTCATATGAGATTTGTTTGGATCTTGATTATACTTGTACAGAGGCATTTCTGGGGTGGAGAACACTAAGATCCCTTCATTACTGCAAATTAACGGTTGCAAATGGATATCACTTTCAAGCGTAATGTTCCTTGAGAAAACTATGTGCAAAGTGCTGGCACATGTAATTTGCAAGCAACAATTTTTTGAAATGGACAGGCTTTAGCAGAGTATACTCTGGTCGTAAAGGTTTTTATTACCTGTCTATGAGTTACAGAGTTGTTTGTGTCTCTGCGATCTAGGAATGCCACTACAAAATGTGAAGGCTTTTCTAATTGTGGTGTGTGTATCATTATTTCGTCCTTGAGTAGCAATGAGAACTAGGAGAGCAAAGAGGTCAGTTTTTTATTCTGCCTTTTGAACCTACCATTAGGGAGATCAGCATGATAAGAGCTTATGTTTGGCTGCTCATGCTTGTTAAATTTTAGTTTTACAAGTAAACATCCATTTGGCGGCTTAGATAGCATCTTGTTTGTTTCCAGCAAGGAAATTCATCTGTTTAATGGTTGTTAGTGATATCTAAGCAGCTTGATCTCCATTTCCTTATTTGTGCATACAGAAAAAAAAATCTGTATAAAGCTTGGAAATGTGATCTTTATTGACAATATCGTCTTATGCAAACTTTTGCAGAGATGAATTGGTTCGTTTTGTTGCTGACAAAAGATGCCTAACCAGTCTTAAAATGGAAGGTTGCTCTAACCTCGGGGGTTTGGTTCTCAGCTCGTCGAGTCTTTCTACGCTCTGGCTTTCTGATCTTTGCTCCCTCTCAAAGATGGTGATTGCATACCTTTGCATCTTTATGTTCTAGGATGTCTCCTTATCGTGCATATTTATTCTTCTGTCTTTGATAGATGTAACAAATGATGCTGACTCACTTTTATGTCCCTACAGGTTTTTAACTGCCCCAATTTAAGTGAAATCTCTTTGGAATTCTCTCGCAATGGAAATGATTGTACAGATTTGATTGCCATGGTTGATGGTCTGGGAAGGAGTTGTCCATGTTTACAAAATATTCACATCGCATCGGTTCGGCTTTCCCATGCTGTTGTACTAGCTCTTACAGCTTCAAATTCTAGGTCCGTTTGGTAACTTGGTCATGCATGTTGCATATGATAATGGCTGCAAACAGGCATTTATTTCTTCTTTAAGCTCAAGAGAGTTGTAAGTCCATGTTCCACACATTTAGCTGTCTAGCGATCATATAAATCCTACTAAGTTCACTTCC
Source organism: Melaleuca alternifolia (assembly GCA_019926035.1). Classification (NCBI taxonomy): domain Eukaryota; kingdom Viridiplantae; phylum Streptophyta; class Magnoliopsida; order Myrtales; family Myrtaceae; genus Melaleuca; species Melaleuca alternifolia. The sequence continues at coordinate 1,016,400 of JAGKPW010002414.1, forward strand.
CAGATACTAAAGACTGAAATTCTTCATAAAAGTATTGAAGCATCATCAATTAGATACAGTTTGGGTGACCACTGTTTAATTTTACCTTTGTGCAGGGGTTTGCGGATGCTCTCACTTGTGCTTGGATCAGAAATCACTGATGCATCTGTTGCTGCTATTGCTTCAAGCTTTTCGGATTTAGAATTGCTTGATCTCAGTGGGTAGGTTCTGGTCTGAGGTCCTATATTTGATTTATGAAATATCATCGTGGTATAGAAAATTCAGCTTCATCCTATCAATTCATAGGTTTTTTCTGAGCCCAAGTTCCCATACACGATACGAACACATCTGTTTTCAAATAGCGTAAAAAATAAGGTGGCATTTGCAATGTCCATAGAAGTTAAAGCATGAAGGAGTATAATCAATCATTAGCCCCAGTAACTGGACTACTTGTTTAATCATGAATTTATTGTTACATGCAGGTCAAGCATTAGCGACAGTGGCATTGGGATGATATGCAATGTGTTTCCTGAAACATTATCAAAACTCCTACTTGCCCTTTGCCCTAACATCTCTTCAAGTAACTTCCTGGACTACTCTGTAAATAAATGGCAGTTCCTTTCAGTTCTCTAGTTTTATTGTTTGTGATGCTGGACTTAAATCTATTCAATTGTTTTTTGCATTTCAATTTGGTTCACTAACTGTTTATATATTTCAGGTGGAATTCAATTTGCCACAGCTCAGCTGCCTCTTCTTGAACTCATGGACTGTGGAATGACTGTATGTGATACTAACGATGAAAGCCTTATCTCTGATGATGCCATCAACCATGGGATGGAGAAAAGGCCCAGCAGCAATCGTCACCTCATACACCAGAAGCTTATTATTAAGCATAGCAAATTAAAAAAACTCAGCTTGTGGGGTTGTAGTGGCTTAGATGTGAGACTCCCAGTTCCTAGGATGTGCATATTGCATTCTGTTACCATGGGTTCCTTGTGGTTCTAATTTTGTTGATTGAAATGCAGGCCCTGTATTTGAACTGCCCAGAGTTGAATGACCTGAATCTCAATGCCTGTAAAAATTTGCTCCCTGGTATGTTTTAAACAATGTAATGGTCTTGATTGAATGATTACTTTAGTTAGTGGGACATCTATGCATCTCACATACTTTACTAATTTGCATTCTAATCTAACTCTAATTTTCTTGGCATTCTCAGATCGATTGCTAATTCAGTGCCCCAGTTTAGAGAATGTATATGCATCAGGTTGTCAAGAATTTTTAATAGAGGTTATTCAAAACCAGGTAAGGCCCAAATTTAATCAGAATATAGAATTAACATCAATTTGTGCTACTTGTCAATATGCTTCTCTGACCTATACGAGCTAGTGATATTAAGTACATCATCAAGTACTCTAAAACTTGAATTTGCTGAAGAAACCTACCTCACAGTTAACTTAGTTAACTTTGCTGAAAGTTGATGTGATATTCTATTGGCACCAAAGTCTGCACGTCACACTTTCTTGTTGAGACCCTTGTCTTGAGAATCCTATATGTGAGAAGTTATACCTTGCTCTTTTCCCACTTTTCTTTGCCCTTCTCAGAGTAACTTCAGATTTATTTATATGTTAAATGAATTGTTTCATCTCAAATATTCAGTGGTTTGAGAAAAGTATTAACATTTGTTCTGCATCTACTTGTAGGTCAACAATGATATTTTGCCTGTGGAAAACCATTTGCCGTATAAACGTCTGGCTGATGGATCCAAGAGAGTTCGGGTTCCTCATTTTCTGTGCCAACAGGTGAAAACCCTCCACTACACATCTTCTAGTAGTTGTAAAAGTAACTGATGTTTTTACCTAAGTTTCATTTGGTTTCTTAGATACAAGCTCCATTTCTCTTTCATGTGAGCAAGTGGAAAATGAGTTGACAATGGGAAGTCCATGATCATTGATTAGATAGCAAGCATTAATGTCATTGGAGGATTTTGAAACACTATATTTGCATTCTATTACTGGTGATGGGATAGAATAGGTAATCATATCATAACATCACCTCACGTGTTAACCATCTCTACTCTTTCTCTTTTTATTATGCAGCAATTTGATGTCGATAAGAAGCAGAGAAGTAGGAGGCGGCCATGTAATGTGCTTGTAGAATGATTCCATATGTGGATAATTTCGGCAATCAACATGGTGATAGCTTCACTTGTTGTCATATTACCACCGAGGCCATATTGCCGGTTTCTGATGCCTTTAGAATTCTTTTAGGCATTCTGTGGCCCCCAGTCACTAAACTAGAGAACACTCTGGAGCTTAGCTTCAGCAGCATAACTTCACCATTCTAAAATAAAGTTATCAACCTATGTAATTCCTGTGCAAACTACCTTTGAATCAGGAGTTTCATGGAAAGACTGTATTTTGCTGAGAATACATATTGGAGCATAACTTGTTGCTGCTTATATTCGTGTACTTAATATCACAGGTCAAAAGGAAGTCATCAAGGCTGAGTTTTTGGTAGATATGCCAGTTTTCAGCCATGTATTATATAGAGGTTTTACCGTCTTAGTTGTGAATACCATACTCATGGCTATCTTGACGAGTAGGAGATGCCTGATAAACACATGTTCCTCCATGGATGTTCATTGGCAGCTGCTATTAGCAAATAGCAGACTAAGCTGGCATATAAGATAATTACCCCATCAGTTAAAAAGACATCAAGTCAGATTATTGATGATTCCAAAGTTTTGCTAATGTTGAGGAACTGTGGGTTCCATTGTTCCTTTTGAGCTACAAAAAGATGGGCAATTTCTTTGAGAGGAGTAACATTTCTCTTCTTCTTATTACGAGGAAGAAGAGCAAGGGCCAGGAGTAGTAAAATGTAACTACAGCCGTTAATTTTTCTTCCATGCTTATGTCGGGGCATGTAAAGAAATTGGATTGTCCTCTTTCCAATGTCTAGGAGCGGGACTCATATGTCAAACTTCTCTAATAAAATTCTGCTAGAGAGAATCGTAACTCGTTGTCCTCTGCTTTGTGTTTTTCGTATTTTCCGTCTTCTCTGATTTATGAGAAAAGATGAAAGCTAACTAATGCCTAAACTGAAAATACACAACGGTCCTCCAAAAGTATGTTTTCTCCACTGTCATCTTCTTTTGTTGGTTAAAAGTATAAAGTCAGATGGTATATACATGTATTCTCATTCATCATTGATCTCTCAGTCAGTCAGTCATGTTCCACACGATGCCGCCCCCTTTTCTGGTCTGCCAAAGTCGCTTGCTCGAAAATTTTCCAATAAAAAGAAACCCCATGGATTCATTTTTTTTTTTTTTTTGCTTTTGTCACCAATGGATTTCCTAGAGCAGATCAGTGTCATTGGAATGTCTCAACCGTTAAAAGACATTGTAGCGAGCATCATATCCACCGTAACTCTTAAGATGTAAATTACTCACATTTGACAAGACCAAGAAGCTGCACACCTGGCACACCGATAACTCCAATGTTTTGCTTCCTTTCAATCATATGCCAACACATCAATGATAGTAGTCATGAAAGTCAGGACAACTTCTCAGGAAAGACGAAGGAGGGGAAAAATATATGTCCAGAGCTTTTCATACATGTACTATCTTGTTCCTTACATAGTAGAAATTCTAGCACAAGAATAATATATTTCAGATGAATTTCATCCAGAGTAATGATTTCCAACTTCCATTCAACTCAAAAAAGAAAAATCTGGCATGATGCCAAACAAGAGAAGGCAGAAGGCCACACTAGCTGCTAAAGCCAGAAAGCTGAGCCACCTTAAACCAACATAGCTCACTTTGACAATGATAGATGGCTCATGTTAAACTAATGGACTACAGAGACTAGCAATCAATGCTGTCAATGGGGAAAATTGTGAGCAAATTGGGTGATAATAACAGAATTTATTGACAGACTATTGTGGGATTTGCTGAACAAGGAGGGTTTAACAGAGCTATACAGATGAAAAACTTTATTGGCTCACTGACAGTTAGAAACTTAGTGCATCATCACCAGCCATTGCACTCACGGGCATTCTGGCATCCTGCCATTGAAGAGATCCCATTTTTGAATCCAGTCTCGCTAGCTGGGACTTTACCCATGGTGGATTATACCTGCCTTCAACCCACAAAGCTTCGCCAGTATCCTTATGCTTGAAATCTGGATATTTTGGGTTTTTCTGCAAATACAAATACAATGCTTGAGTAAACTAAATTAAATGGAAAGAAGACACTCTGAAGTAGATAGACAACAACTGGTGCAGATTATTTATCCCAAAAGTGCATGAAGTCCAAGATCTTCAGATTAAACCTCTGTCTACCAGAGTATCTCACTTCAGATATTCCATATACAAGGCCATTGGGAATTCAATCATCAAAAGTAATAGATGGAAACAAATGATGAAAAAGGCAGAACCATACAGTATATGTTCAATGGAATGTGCATGCAGCATCTGTTCAATAGACAAAGACAAGTGGAACAAGTAGGGGTGGCAATTTTTGACACAATGCAATAATACAAGTTGAAGATGGCATGAAGTTCGCAGGTTTGGGTGGGTCAATTTCGTGTGAACCCACGAGACATGATTAAAAGTGCGTTGTCTTGTGTTGACTAGGTCTTCCTGTGTGTGCTTCGAATGCAGAATTCTCTCTTGGAGAAGATTTTGAAGCACGGTAATAAACAGCAAGCTTTTTGTTTCTTGTAGCTTTTTTGTTCACGCTTTTCTTTTCTAGTTTGTAGTATACCCACAAGCTTTTATTCTGTTTTTGTATCTTTTCTTCTCTTATGGAAGACCTTGCAAAATTCTAAAAGATTGGCAGGTTTCCATCGTGTCATGACAGGTCAAGAGATTGTATTGACCCATTAACCTGTATTTTAGCTGTGTCACGTATGTCGTGTATTCATGTCGCCCCGTTAATCCATTAATTAATTGTGTCACTCAGATTACATCGAGTCAATTTCGTGTCAACCCGTGTCCACATCCACAAAAACATGCATCTCACTTGTCATTCACTGAAAGAAAATTCAACCATGCAGCTTATTTTGTATCACCTGTGCAGACACAAGCTCATGAACAATAGTGGTGACCCACACAACTGTGACAAAGCCAGTGAAAGCCACACATTGTAGTAGAGCAGTCACAAATTCTCTCTACACATTGGATCATCAAGAAAACAATAGTTTACCTTGTTTTTCCTGTTATCCCACCAGTCCAGGGGATTGGCGAAAAAAGCTTGCCAGAGTTCTATAGTAGAGCTATTATTATGGACTGTATCACTGCCAAAATTCTTACCTACAACCATTAAACAACAATAATGCTAAACTCATGTAGATAAGTACAATAGCAGTCCAAGATTATGGTGTATTGGAATATGACTTACCTGACGCATGATCGTTAAGGGAAACTGGAGAGAGGTTCCTTTCAATGAAGTTTAACTGCTGAACGACGACCTGCAGGAACACTCGAGCAACATTTTCCGTGAAAATCATACTATAAGGAAGACAAAAAGCATCCTCTTGTCAAAGAAAACGCCACCTTATAAAAAGTCTGTTGCTTTCCTTCATCACCTTCAACTACATCAGAAACAAGCCGGCCAGACACAAATATCTGGTGACCTTTCTCTAGATGCTGCGAAGCAGTAAGTGCCAACTCATCCCAAAATGTCAAATTTATCCTGAAGAAATCATCATCGGTAACAAGTGATCTAACCGCCAGCTATAAGTTATATAATAACGCGCAGTAAATGAAGTTCCCATGACCAAAGAGAAAAATATTTCCACAGACAACGCAGTTTATAAACAATTCTTCCTTTCCCTTTCATTGCCTGCACCAATCAAGAAAATCTGCTTCAAGACAACATTGTGCGTGACTAAAATCACTTTTTGAAGTCAATGAAGTAGCAATCCCAAAGCATTATCCGCAGAACTGCTAGCGAGCTGACTACCATGGTGAAACTTACTCAGAATGGAGCACATCTAATACCAAGAACCAATGAACCTCAAGAAATTCAACACACAAGATGAACAGAGACCCAATCAGCTTCACCAACAGATGTCTCCCAGGGCAAGAAACCAATTTGCACTTAAAAACCACCATATTCACCCGCAAACGAAAGCGACATTCAAGACTCAAACGAACAACAAGAGCGGAAAATTTCCCACTATATGCCATATGAGAAAAAAGGAAGGGCAAAACACAGTACCACGTCGTATTGGTGGAGGACTTCCTGATAGCGAGGCGGGTCCAGGCGACGACCTTACCGGAGGACAAGCTCCTGACCTCCACTGGCGTCGAGACGATCCCGATGAGTTGGACGGAGTTGGTGAGCTCCTTTCTCCACTGAATCTCCTGGGGCCTCGGGAACGCGGCCGCCTGGAGAGAGCAGCTCAACCGGGCGTTGCGGGTCAGCTGTTTGATGCTTGGCGCGAACGAGAAGGGACAGTTCGGAGAAGACCCAGAAGAGTTCGACGTCGGAAAGACGAGGAGTCTGGCGTTTCCCGCAGATATCCATGTCTGCTTCAACGCCATCTCTCTCTCTCTCTCTCTCTCTCTCTCTCTGCGGACTAGTCGTCTTATCTCGACTCGGGGCTGCTCTGTGCGCGCGAAGAAGATGGAAAGCGACAATGGCATATATATCTCGCATAGGGTTAGATAGCCATAATCGAATTTTTGGGATAATCACGTAATGATCCTCAAATTTTAACTTAATATATAACACGATTTTTATAATTAAAATTTATTTAACATAATCTATAAATATTAATTGATGTAATATGACCTTTAAACATTTTTTTGATACATCATGTTTTCATTAATTTGAGATCATAAATAATATTGTATATTTTTATATAATTTACGAACTAAACTGAACATATACAAAAAATTCGGGATTATATTGAATGAATCAATAGTTGAAGAATCATATTGTGTATTGAGCTTAAATTTAGGGATCGCATTGAAAAAATTAAAAGTTTAAAGATCACATTGCACATTGGTATAAAAATGAGGGACTATTTGTGTAATTTTTCATTATTAAATCAAATTATACTCTCATTTGCAGCATTTAATTTTTCTTTTTGGAGATAGTAAGATTTAAACAACCATCATAAGGGTTCTGTGCGCTAGGAAATATGCATATCGAGTTAAAACTATTCCACACCATTCACGATTCACTGCCCAAGGTTGATGAGCTCACCAATCTTATAGTCTTCCCAAGATAGTAATGATATCTATTAATATGAGATTGCCGTAGTAAGGCAATGGAGCATGAGTAGCTCAAAGGTTTGCTCATAGTGAACTCGTGATCCGGTGGAAATCAAGTCACCTCTACACCACTAAATTGATAATATTTAGTTTCGAATTTGCTGGTTCTCTGTATCTCTAAAGATTGCGTGTATATCTCTTTTTGATTGTATATATCTTTTTGATTGTATAAATAGATTGATGTACTATTTTATCATAATTGAAATATATAGAATCTCGCAGATTTGCTTTCCACATTATTGTTTTTGTTTTGGTATCAGAGCTAGAAATCCTGAAGTGAAGTGCACCGAGTGCGCTCACACCCGACACCCACTCAACCGCGCATCCTAAACTAATCTTGCTTCTTTTCATTTCTTCTTTTTAATAAGTCCTAATATTCCCTAGTCAATAGTAAAGTCAGTCACATTAGCAGCTTGTAATTCTTTGATTCTCAGCTTGGTGATTACGACATCAGCCGCAAAGATTGTGTCGTTCGTTAAGAGGTTTGTACGCAAAGCCAGCCGCATTGGCTTTGTTAGTTTTGTTACTGTTTTAGTCAGCAAAGTTAATCGTATCCTCTGTTTGCTATTTTTCTTTTGATCCATGACCTTCCACCGCTCGTAACGAAGAACCGGCACCATCACCAAACTTGCTGCATTCACATGATCTAGATATTAAAATCTACAATGTAGGCATTTTTCGGAATTTTTTTTATATCCACGCCGGACTTGGATATTAATAAACAATAGGCTATGTTAGATTTTCGGCATGTATTATTGGAGTTGGCACTGAAGTGATCGATTTTTTGAAGAAGTGGCACTGAAGTGATCCGCATAAAAGTTTTGGTACTAAAGCGAGCGTCGTATACAAGTTATGACACTTCTAGTGTTCTTTTCCCAAACTCAAACTAACTTAATTACCTTGTTAGAAATTATTAGAATAATTCTTCGAAATGTTTTTCTATATTAGAGCTAATTATAATATTTTAATTGATTTTATGTATCTCTTAAGATTTCGTGTATATTTCTTCTTAATCATGTACAACTTCATTGATATTATATATTTACTCACGTACCGATATTCTTCAAATATATTTTCCGAGTTACTCTTTTTATTTTTTACGTATTCTTCTAGAGTCATTGCGGGTGCACATAACTGCGCATAACATTTTTGGCACCTCAATAATTTTTTACCGATGAATATTGTCATTGTGGAATTCTTGATAAACTCGATTTGTGTCTCTATAGTAGGAACACTATTGATCATGGCTAGAGATTGGAAGGGTCATGATTTCAAAATGTTTTACACTGTGTAAAGCACTCGACGATGCGGCATCTGATTGATACTGAGCCGTGAATGAACGAGAAAGGGCAAGTAGATTCCTTCTTGAGTCAGTCCATGATATTATGAAGAAATTTTGATAGATGGGCGATCATGGAACATAAGTTTTGAGCTCGATATACTACCTTACTTGGAGTTTGAATTCGGACTTGGTATGATTTCTTGAACATTATTTTGTTCATAATTACCCATTGTTGATTTTTTCCCCTCCAAAAATTGAAAATAAAAAAAGAAAATTTTGGAAAATATATTACAATAGTTATTACACGACTCTAATCTACCGTAAACTACAAAATGTCGTAAAAATTTCCAAGATTTTTTCGTTAAGAATGTCAATGTGAGCCCGGGAAAATATAAAAGCAAAAAAAATTAAAAGTGAAAATAGAAGTTCATGGTCCTACGATGAGATAGGCCGAGATTGAGGGTGCGTTTGGTTCAACTTTTTGAATGGGCTTTGGGGAAATGCAAAATAGTTTACCTTCGCAGTTCCGACTGCTGTTGTTGCTTCGAAGGAAAATAACCGCTAGACAATTTTCTATTTTTTGGCACCATTTTGGAAAATTAAGCAATGGAAATGGAAAATTATTATTGCAAATAAAAATAAATTTTTGTTAAAAAAAAAGCCTCTCGAGGATGTCGTCAGTGATTGCCTTGTCTTCTTTCGGACCTACCAGGGAGAAAGTCAGAAGCTTGAGTAGAAATCATTAAAAGCTGAAGCAAATTGAAGGAGGAAATAAACAACAGAGTCGAAAGGGGGAAATAAAACATTGCTAGTGGTCCTATCCTAACTATCCCGCACAGTGGACTTTATTAAAAGGGAGAAATACACAAACAGTTAATTTTAATTTTATATGTTCTATAATCCTTAAACATTAAATTTTCTTAATACGATATTTGAATTTTAACCAGATGTGTGATGTCGTCCCTCAAATTTTGAATTTTAGCAAAATTCATCGCTAATTTCTGAATCTGCCAGTGTGGCGAGATGATATAGTACCAGATGAGTACTTACTACATGCATGGTGATGAGAGACTAGTGCAATATGATTGAGTTATATGCTAGTCAGGCCGAAGAGCCCCGATGATTGAGGTGCATGCTAATCGGACCTAAGAACCTGTGATGTCGCTGGTATGGCGAGAGTGCATGGTGCCCAGATTGGTACTCGTTGTATGGACTGTAGTCGATAACCTTGTACGGTATCGATGGTAGAGGTGTGTAAGTAGTGTGACGCTCTGGGAGAGGTTGAATGAAGGATTAGGGACCCTAAGGCGATAGCATTCCTAGTTTGGGTTTAGAGTGTGGACTCACTGAGATATATTCTCATTCGTTGTTGTTAACCCATTTTTCAAGAACTGAGCATGGATGCTGTGGAAGAGAACCGGGTTAGGCCGAGAGGAGCCGCAAATAATAGGTGGACGACAAACCCTCAAGATATCTCTCCTTATGTTGTTGTAATTAGGGTCTAGCCTCCTTTATGTATAGTAGGGCTACTTTAATCCTCCTAATCTCCCTTTTTGGTTGTTTGAATTTGGTTAGGTTGTTTTAAGCATGGGTATATAATACCTTGTAAAATTTAAATGTGGTGTACAGTTTTATGTATATTCCGAAGTTGTCAGGGGAAGAATTTGTAGCTCATTTCCGCATGCAATTATCTTTGATAAGTTGAGCGTCGGCGACAAATCTTGGGAAGTCGCATCTTTCAACCGCGATTAGGAAAAGCTATTGGGATCTATTGCGTGCTAGGGAGCGGGTCATGACAAAGTGAAGCAGATATAATGATCATGTGATGGCTATGAGATTCAATGGATCCGACCATAAGTGCTACATATATGTTTCTCAAAACTGCAAATGAGATTTGTGATTCTATTCACATGACTTAATCAAAGGCGCGAGATACAACACAAATCTATGAACTCAAGATAAAGACAAGTGCAACTAAACAACGAAGCAAAACCATGATTGAATATGCTAATTCCCTTCAAAATTTATGACAAGAACTTGACCATTATTGAGTATTTGAGATGAAGTGCACAAATGATGTTGCAACTCTAAAGACCTTCATTGAAAAGGATTGAGTATATGATTTCCTAACAGGTCTTAGTTCTAAATTTGATCAAGTTAGAATTCAAATACTTGGAAAGGAAGAAATCCGTCTTTTGAAAGAAGCAATCTCTCTAATCCGGGCGGAAGAAAGATGAAGGGGAATAATGCTAGAACCTCAAGTTGTGGTAGGCTCGGCATTAGTAACTCACAATGCTTCAAAGCCCACATGGAAGGATAACTGAGACAATATGTGGTGTACCTAATGTAAGAAGCCAAGGCATACAAAGGAACATTGCTGGAAACTGAATGGTAAACCAACAACCTCAAGCAGAGAGTGCAGCAATAAAGGACAATTAAGGCCCTAGCTCATCTAATTGAGTAGACCAACCAACAAACCAATCATGGTGAAGGACAGGGGAAATGATCATTCAACAGTGAAGAAGTAGAAAAAATTAGAGGCCTTTTAGGGTCTCTTGAAAAACCCTATGGTGCTTGTTCCTTGGCACTCTCAAGTAGTCTCCATTCTCTTTTGGGTTAAATGCCTTATAAGTAATTTCGAGTGAAGTTTGGATAATAGACTCAAGTACCATCAATCACATGACTCACACTTCACATTTTTTATATACATATACTCCATGTCCAAGCAATAGAAAAATAGTAGTGGTAAGCTATTCCCTGGCCACTGTTGTAGGAATTGGTGATATTCATATTATGTCCATTCTCACTCTCAAAAGTGTCATCCATGTAATTAAATTATCAGCTAGCCTTGTCTTCATTCAAAAGCTCACCAAAGACCTAAAATGCCATGCAATTTTTTACCCTGCCGAATTTGTTTTTGAGAAACATGATTTAGAGAGGAAGATTGAGGAAGATTGGACTTGCTAAGGAAAATAAAAGATTCTACTATCTTGAGACACCAAGGATTTCAGAGAAAGTTATAAATAATTCGCCCTTGTCATTTCTTAGTACTTCAAATAAGCATGCCATTTGGCATTATCATTTTCGTTTTGGCGATCCATATTTTAGTGTCTTAAAAATCATGTATCCTTCTTTGTTTAAATGATTAGATATGAGTGAATTCTAGTGTGATACTTGTGATTTTGCTAAGCACACCCTTGTATCTTTTCCTACAAACAACAAAAGAAGTTCTCATTCTTTTTATTTGATTACAGTGACATTTAAGTATCTTTCACAATTCCAAATATCTCATGGGGTCGATGGTTAATTTCTCTAATTGATGATTGCACTAGAGTCAAATTGATATTCTTATTCAAACACACAAATCTGATGTAAGTAATATTGTTCCTAATTTCAATTCTATGGCTCAAAATCAATTAGTAGTTAAATTTAAGAGCTTTAGATTAGATAATGCCAAATACTACTTTAATCAAATCTTATCAACCTATTTAAAAAAAAGGATCATCCATGAATCATCTTATATGAACATACCACAACAAAATGAGGTGATTGAAAGGAAAAATGATCATTTGCTTAACACTACTTGAGCATTGTTGTTTCATGTGAATATCCCTAAGTCATATTAGGGGGAAGCTATCATTACATCTATATACATGATTAATAGGCTGCCATCAAGAGCGTTAGATTTCAAAACTCTTATAGTAATTCTTTCCAGCTTCTATGCCCATTTCATGACAATTAATCTCACATCTAGAGTTTTCGGTTGCACATCATTTATATATGTTTATAACCATAAAAGGGAATCGGTATATCTTAGAGCAATCAAGTATGTTTTTATTGATTAGTCTCCTATATAAAAGACGTATTGACAGATCATTCCTCTCAAAAGATCTACATGTTATCTGATGTTACATTTGTGGAAGATAAACCTTATTTTACATAGTCTTATCTTCAAATTTAATGGTTTTAATCTTGACTTGTATCCTGATAATCTTCCAATCCGACCTCCTATTTCTAATTAACCGGTCTTTGATTAATCAATTCCTACCCAATCTATTTTTTATGTCGGTTCATAATATTTCAACCCCAGACATACTCTCTATGTTTGAGTCTATTCTAGAGTAAGTGTCCACTCATGTATCTCCTTGTATTTATGACTCTATGAGATTTCCTTAGGTTTACTCAAGAAAGGTAGTTGTTCCAGACCAAACATAGGTTCAAGATTCCCATTTGAGTTCTGCAAATGAATTTCTAGTAAGTTTTGACTCTTCTTCACACAAACAATCAATCGATATGCCATAAAATGACTCGAACCTTCCCATTACTGTTAGAAAAAATACTAGAGAGTGCACACAGTGACCCTTATATCTGTTATCTCACTATGTGTCACTTGACCGCTTATCACCATTTCATAGAAATTTCATTATGAGTCTGAACATCATGTCTATTCTAAATACTTTATCCGAGGCATTGACTAAAGAAATGTGGAGGAATGCAATGAGAGAACAAATAAATGCTTTAAAAAAAAGATGTGGGAGATTGTCAAAAAACCAAAGGGAAAGAATCTTGTGGGCTGCAAATGGGTTTTCATCTTGAAACACAAAACCAATAGTTCTCTTGAGAGATATAAAGCAGAATTGGTGGCAAAGAGAGATACTTAGACTTATGAATCAAGAGACATCTGCTTCGGTGGAAAATATGTATACTGTGAGAATTTTACTATCTTTGTCAGCACACTTTAATTGGCAACTTCAATAGTATGATGTGAAGAATGCGTTCTTCCATGGATACCTAAATGAGGAGATTTACATGATCATTCCTCCGGCTATGAAGGAGAGAAGACAACAAACAAAGCATATCGATTATCAAAAGCATTATATGGGCTCAAGCAATTGCCTATAGCTTGGTTTGAGAAATTTTCTAGAGTTATAAAAGTTTTAGGCTATAACCAAAGTCAAGGTGATCATGCACATTTCATTAAGCATTTGGCAATAGGAAAAGTGACAACACTTCTACTGTATGTTGATGATATTATTATCACAGGTGACGATGATTAGGAGAAACAACAGCTAAAGCAGTGCTTGATTAAATTGTTTGGAATAAAGGAGCTAGGAAGAATCAAATACTTTCTTGGGATTGAAGTTTCTTACTCTAGACAAAGAATTTTCGTCTCACAATAGAAGTATGTGTTCGATCTTTTAAAGGAAACTAGTAAACTTGGTAATAAACTAGTAGCTACACATATTGAGCTTAATAAAAACTTGGGGAGGCAAAGGAATTACCCATTGTAAATCAAGAAATGTGTGGGGAAGCTCACCTATTTGGCTCATACTAGGACTGATATTGCCTATTTAGTGAGTATGATCATTCAATTTATACATGATCCAAGAGAATCTACAGGCTGTCAATTGAGTGCTATATTACTTAAGAAAAAGTCCTTGGAAAATGAGTAGTATTCAGAAGAAATCAGAAACTAAAGCTACAAACTTATACATATATGCAGGATCCATGGTGGACAGAAGGTTAACATCCAGTTATTGCACATTTCTCGGTAAAAACCTAGTGACTTGAAAGAGCAAAAAACATAATATAATTGCAAGATCAAATGCTAAATCAGAATTTTGAGCAATAGCCAAAGGAATATGGGAGCAAATATGGCTCAAAATCATCCGAGAAGACTTGAAAATCAAGTGGCAAGGTCCTATGAAGCTGTACTATGACAACAACTAAGCAATTAACATTGCTCATAATCTTATACAGTATGATATGACAAAGCATATTGAGTTTAACATACATTTCATCAAAGAAAAGCTAGAAGAAAGGTTGATTTGCATGTTCACATGCCTTCTGGAAATCAACTGGCGGATGCCCTAACCAAAGGACTTAATAGGGTTTTTCATGAAATAATTTCCATGCCGAGAATGTAAGACATCTATTCCTAAACTTGAGGGGGAATGTTGGATTATCCCAATTTATAGGATCCAACTATCATATTTGATCCTGATCTTTAGGTCCAAATTATAATGAAATAGCTATAAATAATTAGTGAGGAAATGATTCATTATGATCCCTCATTCTGTGGGATTATAGCTGTATTTTTATATATATATTTTTCCTAGTTAGTACTTATAGTATTCCTATAAATAGTTTTATAATTTTGCTACAAAGATATATAGAATTATTGCATTTTTTCTCTAAATTCTTCAAAAAGGCTTTAAAAATGTTGAAAAATTGATTTCAAGATATGAAGGGATAAAGCTAAGCGAATCGAGAAAAGTTATCAATAAAATACATATAATATTTATAATCACAAAGAGAAGGTACAAGAGACGGTCCTCAAATATTAAAATGGACTAACTAAATAGGGCAAGTAGCCCCAGAATGGATAGCACGGTAGGGATGGTGATGACTTTTACTAAAAGTAAATACGGCATATATAGAAGAAGGATAAAATGAAAGCTAATTTTCATTGAATTTAAAAGACAAATTACAAAATGTGAAGAGGCATATCCCAAATGCCAAGTAGTAAGTGAACAAGTGCAGGAAGACACAAAAGCAAATGGAGAAGTTGTCGAGCCGGAGGATGAGAGAGTAAAGATTGGATCAAGACTGCCTTGAAGAAGGATTCAACACATGCGTAAGCACACCGTAGTAGGGTAAAATAAGAAAACACAATTATTATTGCAAAAAAAAAATTAAGAAACATATAGCAGCTTTTTGGTGATATTAGGAACAATTAAAACATTTTTTAAAGAAGATGATAAGAGATGTGGAAGACACAAAAGTACTTCTGTGAGTATTAGCATATCCTATCACTTGCAATGAGTTTTTGTGAGCTTATATAAAGAGTGATATTAGTAAGAATGATGGATAGCACCAGAGCTAGGGGACTGGTTAGAAACAACATGGATAGAGGGAGGTTGAGGTGGAGGAACTGAGGGGTATTATGCTACAAGTGATAGTAAAGGGTTGTAAAATGCTTGTGGAGGTGGAGAAAGGGCATGCTATCGAGGTGGATAAGTAGGAGTAGGCTTGTGGAAAGTGTGTAACATAATGAGCTTGAAGAGGAGGTGTGGCCACATATAGAGAATTGTACCATTCTCAGCATGTTATAGCGTAATGACTCCGGCGATAGTGAATTTGCCAAAAGGGAGCTCCCCAATGATGACCCAAACTATGTAACAACTAGTACATGACTGGTGATGGAAGGGTGGGCAAAAGACTAGTAGATGAGCCCATAGACATGTGCTAGTTGGCATGGCTATGAGCCGAAGAATGACTAATTTGGCTTGAAAAGTGCAAAAGTTGTTGATATACCATGGACAACAAATGCAACTAGAGCTGGTTAACCAACGTCCAAGGTGAAAAGCTCTAAATGACCCTCATGAGACAACAACAAACTATATAGGTCATTCTTCTAAAGAGTGAGGACTTGGGTATGAGTCAAAATAGTCGAGAGGGCAATGCCCAAAATAAACTATTCGGAACCCATACCCCATAAGAGGTTGGTTTGGTAGCAATTGATCGGCAATAGCTAGCAATTGATCGGCAATCTGATTAGCCTCTTGGATATATTTAGGCATACTATTGTTGGCTTTTCTCATGGATTGGAGTTGTATATGGAGGGAAGAGGAGCAAGCTCTAGATTTTTGAAGCGTGTGCATAGCTAAGTAGGACTAAGCCAATGCAGAAGTTTTGGGGCTAACGAGTCATGCTACTATGGGACTTGTTGTTGTATTTAGGATCTAACTAAGGACTTTTTGATCTTCAATGTGCTAGGCTTTGCAGGCGGGGTTGGAAGCGAGTATGATTTTGTGGTATGGTTGAAAAAGATGAATAGGTGGTGGTGGTTCAGTGCCATCTACAAAAGAAATTATCTCAAAGGCTTAAAAACATGGTAGGAACTGTGTGCATCAAATCACATAATTTGTTCCATCTAGGCGTATTCCGAGAATTGGAGAAGAGAGAGTAACTGAAATAGCAGCGGGAGTTATGTTTACGATAGTAATTGTAATAGGAGGCTAGGATTATTGAATGGTAGTTTGTTTGGCGAGGAAGAATTTGAGTCACTCATATCTATATCAATGAGCTTTCGCCTTTTTTTGCTCTCACACCAAGCTTGAAATAAAGATACTGAAAAATGGAGAGCAAAGAAGATACAAGAATTGTATAGTTTTTGTTTCTAATGAATGTTAAGATTAGTGATGACTCTTATATATATACACTTAGAAAGAATCTCAAGAGATAACTATTGACGACAAAATTGGCAACCACCATCGAGGAAGATTATATCTCGAGTTTGAATTCGGATAATGATTTGTTAAATCGAATTTGTCGATAAAGATTTCCCAAGAAGATTTCAAATTGGATGAAGAAGCCCATCTTTCTTGGACTCCTTAAAGCTAAACAAAAGAGGAAATAAAGATTAATTAAATTATCCATTTTCCCTCTCCTCGGGTACTGTTCACGAGTGATGCTCTCTACTGCGCTACTGTTCATGTTCTGCCTCATTCGGTGATTCTCGGCTCCTTTGATGTTACGAATTGGTGGAAGAAGTTCGGGATGGAAGATTCATCACCTCTCATCCCTCCCCTCCTCTCATTGATTCCCTAATTTCCAATTTACATGGGTTGCTTGCCAATCTTTGGTTAGGGCTTCGGGGCTGACTCTCGGCTTGCTTGGATTGATGGACCTCTACGAAGCTCCCAACCTTCCCATGTGTTCTGTATGACTCGACTTTGGGTACCTCATGTTCATATACCTTCTCATGCCTGTTTTTAGCTGATTTACTTGATTCTGGGTTCTTTGTATACTGTTCATTGAAGATGGACTGTTCATGGTTTCGCGATTCACTTTGCTGAGCTGAATGATCTTCTTTCGATGGCTTATTTGATATCTCTTGGCCTCGGCTATGCTATACTTACCTTGATGTATCGGTAGTAAGGCCTTGAAGGTGTTCTGAATTTTCAGGTTTCTGGATTCTCATGCACTATTCATTGAAGATATTCAAAAACACTATTTTGTGCTGCTTGAGTTCTTTCTTTTGAAGACCCACTATTATTTCCCACGGTGCTCCTTGCTGGGTTGGGTACCTTCTTTGGGTCTACCTGACCTTTTGTAGGTTGAAGTATTGTGGTTGTTGAGTGTTGCTTGTGGTGTTTTCTGGGCTTGGTGACTGTTCATTGAAGATACCCACGCACCTTGTTCTTGCTGGAAATCACATTTTCCAGTATTTGTGCTTGCTAGATCTCGATTGTCCTCATAGTGGCTTTAGTCCACTTAGCTCGATTTCCCTACACTCTTTTCCAAAGTTACATTCTAGGTTCTAGTGTGCCACTTCAAATTTACCCTTGTTCTCGATTGCTGGTTCTTTTCTTATGAAGAAGTCTGAGGCTATTGAGATGCAAACCTTGATCCCTTTGGTTTCTTTGATCAATGAGGAGACTAGAACTAATGTTTTGGGTAATGTGGGGCCTACTATTACTGGTGCTGGTTCTCTGAGAGGCAGGAAAGGCTGGAGCAGAAGTAGGATGGGGAAAAGTGAAATTATGAATCTCTCTAAAGAGAGAGCCTCAGGTCCTCAGTTTGCTTCTTTGACAGAGAAAGCCCCTCGGGTGGTTGCTTCCTTTCCAGCCCCTATTCTTGACAAAGGAAAAAGTGTTGATGAGCCAATGGTACAACGGGTCTCTCAAGCAAATCGTCAGGGAGTCACTGGCCAAAGATCAAGGTCTCAGAGCCGAGTTGGGCGATCGAGAAGTAAGCTAAAGGATGCTGGTGCAGGTATTGTTGGTTCTCAGGGTCCTTCTCCACAGACTAATAGAACCCCTGCGAGTGCTGGTGTGGAAGGCAATAGCAAGATTCCTCAACCCAAGTCATGGGCCAACATTGCTCGAGCTAATGCAGCGATTGCGTATGATCTCACCTTTATACCACCTTCTTTTAATGATGGCAAACCTTGTGTGCGCATCTCTGAGGAGATTCTTGATGCCACTGACAATGTATGGCATGAATCATTAGTTGGCTACTTCATTGGCAAGAAACTCCCTTTTAAGTTGATTGAAGCCTCCTTAAAACATCCGTGGGGTAATTATTTGGTAGACATGAAGGTGAACGATGATGGATTTTTCTTCTTCCATGTTCCGGATGTGGAATTCCGTAGGAAAATTTTGGAAGGGGGCCCTATTATTGTGGCAAGGATCCCTTTAGTTCTTCAGCAATGGCATCCCATGCTTATACTAAAAAAGGAGAAGCATGATAAAGTCCCTGTTTGGGTAAAACTCTGGAACCTACCTTATGCTGCTTGGAATTCTCGAGGTATTAGTGCTATTGCTAGCACCTTGAGGAAGCCTCTCTATGTTGATCAACACACTGAACATAGAAGAGTCATCTCATTTGCACGGGTTTGTGTTGAAATCAGTGTGAAAAAGCCAATTTATGACACTGTATCAGTCTTTCAGGATGAGGAGGGAATTATTGTCTCTGCTGAATATGAATGGAAGCCCTTCCTTTGCTCGAAGTGTGAGACATTTGGACATAGATGTCCCGATCCAAGACCCACAACTCCTATGAAACCCGTGGCACCCGTGACCTCTTCTTTGGATGGTAATTCAGCCTCAGATGAGGCAATTCGAAATACTCCGCACCGAAGGCTAAGCCACAATATGAATGGATCACCGTGCAATCCAAGCAATCCAAGAAAGCGGCGCAAGTCAGCGGTGGAGTGTTGTCACATATTGAACAAGGGTGTAACCCCTTGAACCTAGCGAGCCCAAGCTCTATTCCTCCCATCTCTCTTTGTGATGCTAATGATAAGTCAGGCTTAAGGAATTTGACCCTGTTCCTCCCAATTCTCCTCAGGATGTCAATGCTGATGACTCGGTAGATGCTTCAAAGGAGTTCGACACTATCCCTGATAGTTCTGATGATAGTTCTTCTATGGATTCCTCGCACGATTTATTCCAACTGGTCAACCCCGAGCTCAATTCTGTTGTTGGTGCTCTTTTGAGATCTGAGAAAATGCTTCAGAGTGAAGTGAGTTCCCCTGCTATTGCGAACTCTCCTCTTGATGCGAACTCCCCCCTTCTGTGGAGGCGCTGAAAATATCCACGGCCAAGAAAAAAAGGCCGCAAAGCTAAAAGGAGGTAATACTTCCTTCCCCTACTTCTCTGTACATATGATTTTGGGTTCTTGGAATATTAAGGGTCTATGTGACCCTGTGAGACAGGCGGAAGTCAGGTTTTTTGTTCGGTCCAACAATCTTCTTTGTATCGGACTTTTGGAAACTAAGGCCTCCTTGACGGGTTTTGAGGAAATCTCATTAAACTTAATCCCGGGTTGGCTTTGGAAGACTAATTATATTCATATTGACCGTGGTTGTATTTGGATTGGCTGGGACCCTCAGCAAGTTTGTTTTGAACTCACATCCTCTTCCTTCCAAGCTGTGCATGGTACGCTTTGCTCGGTAGACTCAAAAGTCTCCTTTGCTATTTCTTTTGTTTATGCTGCTCATACATTTGTTGAGAGACGCCTGCTTTGGGCTGAGTTGATTGCTCGAAAGGGTTCTCTTTTGGATTCACCCTGGATAGTTCTTGGTGATTTTAATGCTATAAGATATCCTTCTGATCGCAAATGTGGTTCTCTTGCTTGGCTGCCTTCTTTTGATGAATTTCATAATTGCTTGATGGTGGCTGAGCTTGACGATCTTAGATATGTTGGGAGTAGATATACTTGGGCCACTTTTGAAGGGCCGAGGTGGATTCAAAGGAAAATCGACAGGGTACTTGTTAATCCTAAGTGGGTTATGGACTTTTCCTTTTCAGAAGCTACTTTTCTTTCACCTAGTATTTCTGATCACTCGCCTATGGTGGTAAGAGTTTTGCCTTTGATCCAGGTGAGAAAGCCGTTTAAATTCTATAATTTCGGGATGTCAGATCCTGGTTTTCTGCCATTGGTTTCTCAGATCTGGGAACTTGATATTATGGGATCTCCTATGTTCCAATTGTGCACTAAGCTGAAGCTTCTGAAGGCCAAGCTAAAATTGTTCAACCGGCAGTCCTTCTCGGACATTTCAAAGCGCACCCTTTTGGCAAGACAAAACCTGCAGTACATCCAAGTTTCTCTTTTGCAGGACCCAAATAACTCCCTTCTTGCTCAAGAGGATAAGTTGGCTGGTGATTCCTTTTATAGACTGCGCCTACAAGAAGAACTCTTTTATAAGCAGAAGTCTAGAATCCGTTGGTTGGAGGAGGGTGACCGTACCACGAAGTTTTTTCACTACTTTGTTAAGAAGAGACAACTTAACAACAGGATCATTTCAGTCCTTGATGACTCTGGTTCTCTTCTCTCTTCGGCACCTGAAGTAATTGAGGCATTTATCAACTACTATAAGCACCTCTTTTAGAGTCCCCCCAAACTTTTGGCTCGGCCTTCCCCCCAGGATGTGGCTGTTCACCTCCGAAGTAAGTTGACTAATTCTCAGGTGTGTAGTCTGACATCTCCTTACACTGAACAGGAAGTGCGATCTACTTTGTTTTCCTTGGCATCGGGAAAGGCTCCGAGACCCGATGGTTTTAATGTTGACTTCTTCAAGGAAACTTGGGATATTGTTGGCTGTTTGGTCAGCTCTGCTATTTTGGACTTCCTCAATTCGGGTAACATGCTGTGCCAACTTAATACTACTATCATTGCATTAGTCCCCAAGTGCTTAAATGCTTCTTCAGTGAGTGATTTTAGGTCTTTGTTAAAGGGAGGAAAATTTCGGATAATATCTTGCTAGCACAAGAACTCTTTGCGGGTTTCCATCACGATACCTACTCTCCAAAATGTGCGATAAATGTTGATTTTAGAAAAATTTATGATACTGTGGATTGGGCTTTCTTGGAGACGGCACTCATTGCCTTTGGCTTCCTGAGTCAGCTCATTAAGTTGATCTTGGTATGTGTTCAAACTCCTAAATTTTCTATATCCATCAATGGGGAATTGCATGGATTTTTCTCAAGTTCTAGGGGTCTAAGGCAAGGCGATCCTCTTTCCCCCTATTTGTTTACTTTGATCATGGAAGTGTTCTTCGGTCTAATCTTGACTGGAACTACATGTCCTAACTTTAATCACTTTTGGAGATGCAAGTCCACTAAGTTGACCCACCTATTCTTTGCTGATGATGTGCTGCTGTTCTGCCAAGCTAATATTGCCTCCGTCTCTTGTTTGAAGTCCGCGATATGCACGTTCTCGGAGGGGTCGGGGTTGTCCCCGAATCTTTCTAAGAGTGAAGTTTATATCTTCGGCAATCCTACTACTTCACATGATATTGTTAATCTTCTAAGCTTCAGATTGGGTTCTTTACCATTTCGATACCTTGGAGTACCCGTGGTAGCAGCTAGACTGGGGAAACTTGATTGTATCTCTTTGGTGAACTCCATTACCAAGAGAGTTCAATCATGGACTTAACGCTTTCTATCATTTGCCGGTCGTCTCCAACTGGTTAAATCTATTTTTCATGCGATCCAAGTTTATTGGTCGAACATATTTATCTTACCTGCTTCAATACTTGATTGCATTGAAAAAATTCTTAGGCAATTTTTGTGGAAGGGCCCGAGTCTAGGTTCTGGAGGTGCAAAAGTTTCGTGGCAGGATGTTTGCCTCCCTAAGGAGGAGGGGGGGCTTGGTATCAGGCGCCTTAAACAAAGCAATAAAGCATCCATGCTCAAATATATTTGGGCTCTCTTCTCTAACAAAGAATCTCTTTGGTGCGTTTGGATACATTCTAATTTCCTCAAGAACCAAAGTTTTTGGAAGGTACGTAGACCTACCTTCTGTTCTTGGTCTTGGAAGAAGATCATTGATTTGGGTAAAGAGTTCAGGCATATGTTTTGTTGGCGTGTGGGAGATGGCCTATCTATTTCTTTGTGGTTTGATGCGTGGCATTCTAATGGCCCTCTAAACTTGCTATTTAGTAATCGACAATTTATTTGTCTGGTTACCCAAGAGATGCTTTGCTTGCCGACTTCCTACATAATCAGGATCCTAGCTCTATCCTCGTGGAAACATTACTTCAATGGGGTGGTGATCTCCCGGTTCTCAATAATCTTCAGGATCGGCTTCTATGGATGGGTTCTACTTCTCGGAATTTTCAACCTCCTCGGCTTGGGAAGCTGTGAGACCGATGAGCCCCTTGGTTCCTTGGTCCAAGTTCATTTGGGACAAATCCATCACTCCTAGACATCAATTTCTATTATGGCTTGTGACTAAAAAGCGGCTCCCTACTCAGGTTTTTCTTCTATCTTGTGGTAGAAGTACCAATGCTACTTGTGCATTTTGTCAATTAAGGCCGGACTCGATAGACCATCTTTTCTTTGGGTGCTCGATCACTAATCAGCTGGCTCTTTTCTGGTCGCGAAATTGCTTACTTGATTGGCATAATGGTGACTGGCATCATACCCTTACTTGGGTGACAAATCATATATCCGATAACCAATTCTCCCAAAGGATTGCGAGGTTTGCTCTAGGAGCGATGTGCCATATCATCTGGAAGACTAGGAATAATATATTATTTATGAATCGTGATAGATTCCTTCCTGCAATGAAGATGCGACTCGTGAAACTTGTCAAGGATTTTGCCAAGACATAGAAGAATGTCATTGACACATCCAGAATTAGAAGACTGCAACACAATTGGGGACGAGACGATTCTATCTTCTTGTAATTGTGTTGTTCTTATCTCTATCTCTTGATGTCTTTTGCTTACTTGTAAGTATTCTTGTTTATGCGCTCTAGCGACTGAGAACCATGGTACTCCTTCACTTAACTCTTGATGGGTGTAAGTGTAGCTTTGTAGTACCAGGTTCTCCTTCTTTTGTACTTTTGGCATTCAAAGATCAATATACTCCTTACCTTACCAAAAAAAAAAAAACAAAAGAGGAAATATAATAAAGATAGAATCTTTATCTATCTGTGGAAGCTTGTCGATAGTTGTTGGGCCCAAAAGTCAAGACTTTGACTTTTGCACACACACAATATAAAAAGGCTACGAAACAAAGAAAGTGTTTTTTTTTTCTTTAAGCACGTTTAGAACCCGTGAGTTTTCTAAAGCCGAAGTCCTTGAAGCCTCGCGAAACCTGAAAAGGAATGTGAAGATTTAGGTACGTGGATCAAAGACGAATACTGAGTTCTTGATTTTGGCGTAAGTAGAGCGTTTCTGTTTTGAACTTGAATGAGTGGTGATTTTGTGTCGTGAGTTTAGGTTCAATTGAGTTGTTTATTTAAAAACTCTTTGGATTTGGGATTAAATCTAGATGTGGGAAACACTTGAGCGTGTGAGCGATTGTAAACTCTGATTCTCCGATTGTAATGAATTATTTTCTATTGGTTCTTCCCATGGATGTAGGTATCGATACTCGGATTGAACCACGTAAATTCTCCGTGTCCTTATGATTTCTCCATTAATTGCTCTGGCGATTTCATGTTGACGATAAATTGCAAGATCTTGTCGTCACTACATATTCTATTACAACAATTGGTATCGGAGCAAGGTTTGGATTTCTTGATTGTGATTTGGAGCTTTTGCTTGTCTAATTATTATCTGGAAATTCTGTTATTGCAATTATGTCTGAGAGGAAATATGAAGTTGAGATGTTTAATGGGAGCAACAACTCTGTGTTATGGAGCATCAAGATGCGGGTATTATTGACAACGCAAGGTTTGACCAAGGCACTGGATAGTGAAAATGAATTGCCTATTGTAATGAAAGCCATAGAAAGGGCAGAGCTAATGGAAAGAGCAAAGAGCACAATCTTGTTAAATTTGTCGGATGAAGTTTTAATAGAGAATGCTAAGGAGAAGGATGCTGCAGCGTTGGCAAAGCTTCAAGCACTCTATGTGAAGAAAGGTTGAACAATCGCTTATACATGTTGAAGAGGATGTTTCAATTTAGATATACTGAAGGTACGTCTATCAGAACACACCTAGATGAATTTAATAAACTCTTGATGGATTTGAAGAACGCCAGTAAGATACTTGATGATGAAGAACATGGTATGATGTTTTTAGTCTTTTTACCAGAGTCTTGGGAGCACTTTATTGATTTACTGTTGCAGAGGCGTACTACAATTACTTGGGAAGAGGTAAAGTCCGCCTTATTCTCTTAGGAGTGCAAAGAAAGTTACGTGATGATGGTCTAGCGAAAGGAGTAGCACAAGCACTGATGATTTAGGGTAAAGAATAACATCGAGGGCATAGTAGCAGCAGAGGTAAAAGCAGATCAAAATCACGCCATAGAAATTCCACGGGACGTGTTAAGTGTTTTGAGTGTCATGAGAAAGGGCACACCAAGAGAGATTGTCCAAAGTAGAGGAATAAAGCTGATAGACAGAATGCCACAAGCAGTGTGACAAACATTGCTGATTAGAGCAATAGTGATGCAGAAGTTGTTTTATGTGTGACTACTATTTCGTCAGGAGACGAATGTATGCTAGATTCGGGGTGTTCTTATCATATGACACATCATAAGAACTGATTTACTACTAACTAGACTATAAATGGTTGTAGGATTCTTTTGGGGAATAACACAGTCTGTAAGGTTGTGGAAATAAGGACAATTTGAATTCTGATGCACGATGGAATGGTGCGCACATTGACAGATGTGAGGCATGTACCAGAGCTGAAGAAGAATCTTATTTCTCTGGGGACACTCGATGACATCAGGTGTAGGCTCACTACTGAAAGTGGAGCTAAAAATCTCTCGAGGTGCCATGATAATGATGAGGGGAAAAAAGTAAGTAGTCTCTATCATCTACTGGGAGAGATCGTGACCGAAACCATTGCAGTTCAATCAGGTTATCGTGACCGAAACCATTGCAGTTCAATCAGGTGAGTCAAACTCTAATTTGACTCAATTATGGCAAATGCGTTTAGGGCACATGAGCAAGGCAGGTATGACGATGCTAAGTGAAGGGGGTTGTTGAAAGGTCAAAAGATAGGGAAGCTAGACTTATGTGAGCACTGTATCTTTAGGAAGTAGCGCCGAGTTAAGTTTACTACAGTTATTCATCCGACCAAACGACCAGTCGAATATATTTAGTTTAGATGTCTGGGGCCTATGTTCGATTCCTTCGAAAAGAAGTGCCTGATATATGCTGACATTTATCGACGATTATTCGAGGAAGATGTGAGTATACTTTCAAAGCACAAATATGATGTGTTTGATCGGTTCAAGAATTTTAAGGCATTGAGTGAGAAGCAGTCAGATAAACAAATCAAATGCCTAAGAACCAATAATGGCATGGAGTTTTGTAATTTTTTTTTACAGAATTCTGCGAGAAAGAAGGTATTGCGAGACACTGCACAGTACCTAGGACACCATAGCAGAATAGTGTGGCAAAACGGAAGAATAGAATTTTGCTTGAGCGATCTCGATGCATGTTTTCGCATGCAAGACTTGGCATGGAATTTTGGGTTAAAATAGTAAACGTGGTATGTTACCTGGTTTATCAATCTCTATATATAGAGTGGAAGACTCCTGAGGAAGTATGGTCCGGGAAACCTATTGATTATTTTGGATTACGTATATTCGGATGTCCCAAGTATGCTCATGCGAGTGATGGTAAGCTTGAGCTGAGGGCAAAAAAGTGCATATTTATGGATTATGCACATGGGGTGAAAGGCTACCGATTGTGGTGCACTGATCTCAGATCACCCGATTTTCTAAAGCAGAGATGTGATTTTCGACGAGACTACAATGCTTCAACATAGGGTTCTAAGATACAACCAGCAGAGAAGAGAGATCATGGTGTCATTAATGAGGTGGAGCTTTAGGTGGAGACTCCAGAGTCCTCAAAGGTAATTGAAGTTAAGATTGTAGATGAGGTCGTAGTTCCAGAAGTTGATGATAGTGAACAACTAGCAAAGGCGCAACACAATATAGCCGCATATAGACAAAGAAGGCAAATTAAATCATCGGTACGTTATGGTTATACATATATTGTTCATGCATTGACTGTAGGTGATGAGGTGGAGACAGATGAGTCTTCGTCTTATTCTAAGGTGATAGCTAGTTAGGAGTCGTCATAGTGGCTAAAGGCTATGAGTGAAGAGATAGAATCACTCCATCGAAATTAGACATGGGAGTTGGTCAAAGTACCTAAGAGCCAAAAGATTGTCGGATGTAAATGGGTCTTTAAACAAAAAAAAAAGGCATTCCCGGTGTCGAGGCAGTGAGGTATAAGGCGAGACTTGTGGTGAAAGGATATACACAGTATGAGGGCATTGACTACAATGAGGTATTCTCTCCTATGGTAAGACATACTTCTATTCGTGTTTTGCTTGCCTTAGATGCTTTGCAGGATCTCGAGTTAGAACAACTAGATGTAAAAATTGCGTTTCTTACGGTGAATTGGAGGAGCAAATTTACATGAGGCAACTAGAGGAATTTGCTATTCCGGATAAGGAAGATCACGTTTCCTTGTTGAAGATAACTTTGTATGGGCTAAAAAATCTCCTAAGCAGTGGTATAAACGTTTTGATACTTTTTGACTAGTCAAAATTATTCAAAAAGTCAGACAGATAGTTGTGTTTACTATAGGATATTGGAGAATAGTTCTTTGATTTATCTACTCTTATATATTGATGATATGCTGATAGCAGCTAAGAATATGTCTGATATTGATGTGCTAAAGAGGCGGTTAAATGCTAAATTGAGATGAAAGATTTAGGTATTGCAAAGAAAATATTGAGTATGGAGATTTTGCGTGGTAAGATTGCAAGAGTTTCACATCTATCTTAACAGAAATATATTGAGAAGATTGTTGCACGTTTTAATATGCACTCAGCAAAATTTGTAAGTACACCTTTAGCAAAGCACTTTAAACTTTCAAATAAATTATTACCGCAGACTAAGGAGGAGGATGAGCACATGTCCCGAGTTCCTTATTCTAGTGTCGTGGGTAGTATTATGTATGCTATGGTATGCAATAGGCCTGATATTTCACAAGTTGTGAGCGTGGTTAGTCGCTATATGAAGCGTCCTGGTAAAGCTCATTGGGAAGCTGTGAAGTGAATCCTCGGGTTTTTGAAAAGGACAACAGACATGGGTATAATGTACTAAAGGGACGATAATGGCAGTGAGACCTAAGTTCCTTATTCTAGTGGCATGGGTAGTATTATGTATGCTATGGGTCATAAGTTGTGAGCGTGGTTGGTCGCTGTATGAAGCGTCCTAGTAAAGCTCATTGGGAAGCTGTGAAATGGATCCTTAGGTATTTGAAGGGGGCAACAGACGTGGGTATAGTGTACCAAAGGGACGGCAATGGCAATGAGATAATTGGTTTTGTGGATTTAGATCACGCCGGTGACTTGGATGATTGTACATGTTTACGCTAGCAGGTGATGCAGTTAGTTGGAAAGCGTACTTACAGGATCATATTGCCTTGTCTTTGACTGGGGCAGAGTACATGGCACTAATCTTTATAGCGAATGAGGCGATATAATTACAAAGTTTGCTCTTGAACTTTGATTAGGACAAAAAAGTGTGGATATACACTGTGATAACTAAGGTGCAATATATTTGGCATATAATCTAGTTTATCACGAGCAAACGGAGCATATCAACAGGTACCACTTCATTTTAGATATCTTAGCTAAGGGCAATATTATTATAAAAAAGATCACTACAATAGATAACCCTACAGACATGATGACTAAGTCTGTTCCTTTGGCAGCTTGAGCTCTATTGGCGTCTGTGGAGAGTGAGTGCCCGTCAGGATGTTGGGAGAGAAGCATGGATGATGAGCACTATAACTTGGCTTCAAACATCGAGCCAAGTTGGAGAATTGTTAAATTATGTCTCGAGTTTGAATTCGAATAACGATTTGTTAAATCGAATTTGTTGATAAAAATTTCTTAAGAAGATTTCAAATTGGATTAAGAAGCCCATCTTTCTTGGACTCCTTAAAGCTGTACAAAAGATGAAATAAAATAAAGATAGAATCTTTATATAGCTGTGGAAGATTGTGGATAGTTATTATCCTTGTGAGGCCCAAAAGTCAAGACTGCCCACACATGATATAAAAAAGCCACGAAAGAAAGCAAGAAAGTGTTTTTTTCTTTATGCATGTCTAAAATTCGTGAGTTTTCTAAAGTTGAAGTCCTTGAAGTCTCGCGAACCTTGAAAAGGAACATGAAGATTTACGTACGTGGATAAAAAACGAACACCCGAGTTCTTGATTTTGGCATATGTAGAGCGTTTCCATTTTGAGCTTGAACACGTGGTGATTTTGTGTTGTGAGTTTACGTTCAAGTAAGTTGTTTATTTATAAACACTTTGGGTTTGGGATTAAATCTAGGTGTGGGAAATACTTGAGCATGTGAGCGATTGTAAACTCTAATTCTCCGATTATAGTGGATTATTTGCTGTTGGTTTTCCCTGTAGATGTACCGATACTCGGACCGAACCACGTAAATTTCTGATATCTTTATCATTTCTCGTTTATTTTTCTGGCGATTTCACGTCGACGTAAATTGCACGATCCTGTCATTACTGCATATTATATTACAACAGATACTTTGATTGTGCTCTGATTTTGTTGCGAGCTAGAAAAAGTATTACCAATCTCCAATTTGCTTATTATGCAAATATTCTGATTGTGTTCTAATTATTGTGTAAGCTGGAGATAACTTTCGATTCTGATATGAATTAGATTAGCTGGTTGTGGACGTCAACAATATGCGCCTCTTCATAGAAGAGATTGAGTTGCATGAAGCTTGGTGAAAAATAGACTTTGCGCATGTTGTTTTTAATGGGTGGAGCAGGGAAAGAATATCAAAGTAGACCGTCGTAACTTTTGGCATAGGCATTTGGACTTGCTAATCCATGGGTTACTTTTGGGAACTCCAGTTTTAATGGATTGGATTGGAGTTATTGTTATAATTATTATGGTTAATGGATCAATGTATCATGTTAACGAGATACTTCGCTTCAGTTCATGTATCTCATTATTGATGTATTTTGAAGTTTAGTTCATGTATCTCATTAAATGAGATACGTCGCTTCAGTTTATGTATCTCATTATTGATGTATTTTGAGGTCCATGTATCTCTTGGATTCACGTATCTGATTTATGATGAAATCTCTTGAGTTCATTATCTTCTTGGTTCATGTATTGTATTTATTAAGATTCATGAACTCTATCCGTTCATGTATCTTCTTGTTCATGTATTTGATTAATGATTGTATTTATTAGATTCATGAACCCTCTCTCTTCTAAATTTCTATAAATAGAGAGAATTCTCATTCATCTTTCATTCACTTATAACTCACATCACTCCTCTCCTCAAATTCTCGCCAAGTGTGCTGGTTTCAAGAAGTGTTCGACAGAGTCCTGTTTGCAAAGTGCTATTCCAAACGGGTTCGAGGTGTTGTATCTTGGGAGGCGAGGTTCGTGAAGCTGCTTAGCACCGTGGGCAGGAACTAATCTTCTTAAGGAGATCGGTTTGCCATACCTCACCTCCTTGTGTATTCTTATTTTTCATCTCTCTTGTTTTCTTTCTGATTGAACAAACAGTATAACGTATTTTCTCCCGATACGTGTTACTTCTTCTATTCATTAAACAACAATCTTAAGACGATTAGCTTACTGTTTGTTCATCTTCTCAGAAAGTTGAGATGGCTGATTATACTCAAGCACCTATCAACGTTCATGATATTGCTGGTGACACTCCTATGGTCGTTTTGACCGGTGAGGTTCCGACCTCATTGCCTAGTATTGGGGTAGCTAATGCTACGAGCCTTCGGGCTAACACCAATTTTGGTGGTATGGGTACAAGTTGCTTGACTGATATACTCGATACTGGTTTTCATAACAGTATAGGCCAAATGGAATTTGGTTCAGTTTCTGGAGGAATGGTTCAACAGGCATTGCCTAGTTTGATGGTACCCACTCCAGTAACACCGAATGAGAAACCGGAGAAATTCTCCGGTGTAGGCTTCAAGCAGCGGCAAAAGAAGATGTTCTTTTATCTGACCACGCTGAATTTGGTCAAATACTTATCGGAGGTGTGCCCAATAATTAGTCCAGATGAGCAAGATGTCACAACGCTCGGGGCGTTGGAGGCTTGGAAGCACGGGGACTTCCTATGCTGGAACTATATCCTTAACTGTTTGGTAAATTCCTTATATGGTATTTATTGTAATGTTGAAACTGCCAAACAGTTGTGGGAGTCCTTGGAAAAGAAATACAAAATCGAGGATGCTGGCACCTAGAAATTTGTGATTGCCAAATTTCTAGAATTTAAGATGATAGATTCCAAGCCTGTCATAAATCAAGTTCAAGAATTGCAGGTTATCTTGAACAACATCTTTGCTGAAGGAATGATACTGTGTGAATCATTCCAAGTAGCAGCGATTGTTGAGAAACTGCCTCCGGGTTGGTCAGACTTCAAGAATTATTTGAAGCACAAACGGAAAGAGATGAGCCTTGAAGATCTCATTCTGCGCCTTAGAATCGAGGAGGACAATAGGAGGAATGCAAATCCTTCTATGGAGCCAAAGGCCAATACTGTTGAATATTCCAATTCTGAACAAAATAAGAAGAGGAAGAAGCCCTTTCAAGGAAAAGGCAAGTAGAAGGAAGTGTTCCAGAAATTTCAAGGAACGTGCTTTATTTGCAATAAGCCTGGCCATCGAGCTAAGGATTGCAAGAAGCGGCCAAGCAAAGGCAAAAGCGGTGGTGCAACAAAATAGCTGAATCTGACAAAGCGAGCAGATGAAGAGAGACTGAGTGCTGTGGTGGTGTCAGAGATATGTTTAGTGTCAAATAACACTGATTGGTGGTTGGACACGGGTGCCACAAATCATATATGTGTGGATAAACACTTATTCTCGTCCTACGAGAAGGTTGGAGATGAAATGATTTATATGGCTAACTCCATACCAGCAGCAATTTCCGGGGGAGGAAAGGTGATTATGAAGTTCATCTCTGGCAAGGAACTCATCTTGCAAAATGTGTTACATGTACCTGAGATCCGAAAGAATCTCATCTCTGACTTCAAGATTGTATTTGAATCTGGCAAGTTTGTAATTTTCAAGGGGGGAATGTATGTAGGGAAATGGTACTTGTATAATGACTTATTCAAAGCCAATATGGCTGTCATTGATGAAAATTCTAAATTCTTGTACCCAAAGACTATAAATAAAGAGAAGTCTTCAGTTTACATTGTTGAGTCTCTTTATCTTTGGCATGGTAGATTAGGATATGTAAACTATGGTACAATGAAAAAGATAGCAAACTTGGGCCTAATTCCAAAATTTGAGTTGGATGTCTATTACAAGTGTGAGACTTGTATTGAAACTAAATTTGCTAAGGAATCTTTCAAATCAGTTGAAAGAAAGAGTGAACCTCTACAATTAATCCATAGTAATATTTGTGATTTGAAATTTATGAAAAGTAGAGATGGAAAGAAGTACTTCATCACCTTTATAGATGATTGTACTTGGTTTTGCTATGTTTATCTGTTAACTAGCAAAGATGAGGCCATGTGCATGTTTAACAAGTATAGAAATGAGGTTGAAAATCAACTTGATAAACGAATCAAAGTGCTTAGGTCTGATAGAAGAGGAGAATATAGTTCTTCCAATTTAAAGGAGTTGTGTGCTAGTTTGGGAATAATTCTCTAAACGACTGCACCTTATACTCCGCAGCAAAACGGAATTGCTGAACGGAAGAACAGAACTCTAAAAGAGATGGCTAATGCCATGCTTTTAAGTTCGGGATTACCTCAGAACTTGTGCAAGGAGGCAGTTCTAATTGCAAATTATATACTTAATAAAGTACCCCACAAGAAGACGGGTAAGACACCATATGAGTTATGGAATGGAAGGTTGCCATCCTACAACTTCCTAAAAGTGTGGGGGTGCCTTGCCAAGGTGGCAATTCCTCCTCCTAAACAAACTCGGTTGAGACCTAAAATGGTGGATTGCATATTCATCGGTTATGCTCAAAATAGCAATGCATACAAATTTCTGGTTTATAAATCTGAAAATGCAGAAGTCCATGCCAATATGATCCTAGAATCAAGGGATGCTGAGTTCTTTGAGCATATATTTCCTGCGAAAAGAATTCAAGATGAACCTTTTTGGAAGAGATCTAGAATATTAGAATATGAGAACAAAGAAATTGAGGTCGAAGAAGCTGAACTTCGACGAAGCAAGAGGTCGCGAATTGAAAAATCTTTTTGACCTGATTTTCTAACATACATGTTAGAAATGGAGCCTTAAACTTTTCGAGAGGCAATGTCAACTCGAGATGCTCCTTATTGGAAGGAAGCTATTGACAGTGAAATTGATTCTATCCTAAGTAATCGCACTTGGGAATTGGTTGATCTTCCATCAGGAAATAAACCAATTGGATGTAAATGGATCTTTAAAAAAAAGCTAAAAGCTTATGGTTCCATAGATAAGTATAAAGCACGGCTTGTTGCTAAATGGTTTAGACAAATAGAAGGTCTATACTACTTTGATACTTATTCACCTGTAACAAGAATAACATCTATTAGGATGTTGATTGCTATAGCTTCGCTATACAATTTGTAGGTACATCAAATGGATGTAAAAACTGCATTCTTAAATGATGATCTCGATGAGGAGATTTATATGGAACAACCTGAAGGGTTCAAGGTCAAAGGACAAGAACACAAGGTGTGTAAACTTGTTAAATCATTGTATGGACTTAAACAAGCTCCTAAACAATGGCATGAGAAGTTTGACCAGGTAATGATCCAAAGTGGATTTAGAATTAATGAGTGTGACAAATGTGTGTACTTTAAATCCACTTCAGTTGGATGTGTACTAGTTTGTCTCTATGTCGATGACTTGTTGATTTTTGGAGATAACACTGAAGTTATCAAAGGTCGAGAGAGAGTCCTTAGCTTGAGCTTGCATTTCTGGTAAAAGAAGGGCAACTATCAGCCTAGCACACCAAGGATATTCTCAAGAAAAATTTTGAGATGAAAGATTTAGGTGTTGCAGATGTTATACTCGGCATCAAAATTCTAAGAAATTCCGATGGCTTAGGTTTAATACAATCTCATTACATTGAAAAGGTAATTGAGAGGTTTAAAGGATTCGGTATTAAATATGCGAATAATCCTTTTCTTCCATACTTAATTCTAAGAAAGAATACTGGAAACAGTATTCGACAGCTGGAGTACTCTCAAATAATCGGTAGACCGGATATTGCGTAATCAGTGGGAAAATTGAGCCGGTATACAAGTAATCCTGGTCATGAGCATTGGAATGCTCTTTTGAGAGTGTTAGGTTATTTACAAAAGACCAAAAATCCGGTTTTACAATATGGCAATTATCCAGCTGTTTTAGAAGGCTATAGTGATGCAAATTGGATTTCAGATTCCAATGAATCGAAATCGACTAACGGATATGTGTTCACGCTAGGAGGTAGCGCAGTATCGTGGAAATCCTCAAAACAAATTCTGATAGCGCGCTTCACAATGAAATCAGAGTTTATTGCTTTAGACAAAGCTGCTGAAGAAGCAGAGTGGCTTCGAAATTTTCTAAAGGATGTTTCGATGTGGCAAAAACCTGTGCCTACAGTATGCATTCACTATGACAATCAAACAGCGATTGCAAGGGGGCATAATGTGATCTATAATGATAAGTCTAGACACATTCGTCGTAGACATAATACTATGAAGCAGTTGCTCTCAAATGGAATAATTTCTTTAGACTTTGTAAAGTCAAAAGAAAATATTACGGATCCGCTGACAAAAGGTTTGTCAAGAGAGCAATTAAATTGCGCATCGAGGGGAATGTGGTTAAACGCCTTAACATAATAAATAGATTTTAGGGTGGAAACCTAACTTATGCGATTGGAGATCCCATGGACTAGGTTCAATAGGGCAACGCAAATTCTGGAAATTTTAACCCTAGGGTGAGCACTGTCTCCCATTCCTAGGATGCAACAGTGCTTCCTATAGTGTTTTTAGGGTACGCTTTGCGTTTAATTATTCATATATCTTGGATTTCAATATCCAAGTGAGGTATGGTAGGATAGCTTCCATAGGAATGCACCTATACGCGTGGAGCTGGCCGACTCTGTGAAAATCTTTCAAGGTGAGATTTTATAATAGCACGCATGAATCCTGAGAGGTTCAAAGCCAAAATAATGAACGCAACCGAGAACCAATCTTGATTCGAAGGTACTCTATATGAGGTCTATTGTCTGGGCTTACACTAACAACTGGCGATTCAAGGCTATGTCCATCGACTGGTTAAGTATGTCCGAGAGGCTTTCACTAAAGTAGGTTCAAAGCGAAAGCTACCTATCTTGATGCAGTGTATTTCCACAGGCACACTTGAAATTCCTAGAGTCAAAAATTTTGTTGATCCATTAATGTGGGGGATTGTTATAATTATTATGGTTAATGAATCAACGTATCATGTTAACAAGATACGTCACTTCAGTTCTTGTATCTCATTATTGATTTATTTTGAAATTCAGTTCATGTATCTCATTAAATGAGATACGTCGCTTCAGTTCATGTATCTCACTATTGATGT
This sequence comes from Melaleuca alternifolia, assembly GCA_019926035.1. NCBI lineage: Eukaryota > Viridiplantae > Streptophyta > Magnoliopsida > Myrtales > Myrtaceae > Melaleuca > Melaleuca alternifolia. Next base: position 1,051,502 of record JAGKPW010002414.1, read on the forward strand.
ATTTTGAGGTTCATGTATCTCTTAAATTCACGTATTTGATTTATGATGGAATCTCTTGAGTTCATGTATCTTCTTGGTTCATGTATTGTATTTATTAAGATTCATGAACTCTGTCCGTTCATGCATCTTCTTGTTCATGTATTTGATTAATGATTGTATTTATTAGATTCATGAACCCTCTCTCTTCTAAATTTCTATATATAGAGAGAATTCTCATTCATCTTTCATTCACTTGTAATTCATATCACTCCTCTCCTCAAGTTCTCTCCAAGTGTGCTGGTTTCAAGAAGTGTTCGATAGAGTCCTGTTTGCAAAGTGCTATTCCAAATGGGTTCGAGGTGTTGTATCTTGGGAGGCGAAGTTCGTGAAGTTGCTTAGTACCGTGGGTAGGAACTAATCATCTTAAGGAGATTCGGTTCGCCGGACCTCACCTCCTTGTGTATTCTTATTTTTCATCTCTCTTGTTTTCTTTCTGATTGAACAAACAGTGTAATGTATTTTCTCCTGATACGTGTTACTTCTTCTATTCATTAAACAACAGTTCTTAGTCGTAAACCTTTTGTAAACTCCATTAGTCTGATCTCTAACATCTACTCTGGAACATGAGAGACACGACAGCAATCAGATTGCATCAACAGACGAGTCTCACATTTGATGGATTTCACTGGCAGTTGAGCCTCAGGCCACTGCTTTTCAATGGTGTGCGTCAGTTTCGCCCGTTTATGGACTCAAGATGGTTCTCGATTCAGAGCCCAAGCCTATTCTTTTGCAATGTCTGGCACATTTTGATAGGTGATCTTTCTTTGACCTCTCTATTTGGATGCGTATGTCTGCATAAGCTTCCTTAATCCTGCGTGTAGAAGGATGTCCCTGCTGGTTTTTGACATTATTGTTTTGTCGCGTGAGTTCTGTAATCTCTTAACTTACGAAGATGGTTCTGATTGTCGACGTATCCCAATCAAATTTCACACAAATGTCTCAAAGCCCTCTGGAGAGTTCTATTTCCATGTTCTTGGAATATGTTCTATAGGTACAAGGTCTATCAGTGCTCTGTTATGTCACAATTACTCAATATTTATTGCCAGCATGTTCTTCGATGATTTTTCTCTCATATTGGCTCTGGACTATCATCTATTCTATGTCCGCTCTCTGCATTGGAACCTCTAGCCTTAATTAACAAAGGCATGTAGCTATGGTTGATCTTCCTCCCTTCTCATCCAGACATGTGATCTTCGTTCGACCTTACTTATCTTTAGACACTTGGGACTGAGTACTGCGTCAAACTGTACTAGGAAAATTGCCCCTCATGGTCGTAAATCGCCCTGCAGATAGGTCATCATGGGCCAGAAAGAGGTTTCTAATTACAAGGATATTGTCTTGAGTTATCTTGATGTTCAGATTATTGGGTTCTTCTTTGCTTATCTGTTTTCCTTATTCAACTTTAATGACGTCCTGCTAGCTCCACTTTCTGTATCATTCTGGCTTATGAGTTGTGGAGATGAGACAAGCCTCGGAAAATTCGCGGGATCTTTAAAGTTGCTGAGCTGGAGACTGGTTTTCTTGGCTGTTATTGACAAGGAAGATCTGGATCAGGCAGAAAGTAGTGCACATTGGAGCCTGCTTGTCTATGATAGGAGGGAAAGTGCATTTTTTCCATCTGGACAGCACGAAGGGAACAAGCCATCTTGTTGCGTGAAGCTGTATGAGGTCATCAAGGTCTATACGGGTGTAGCTTGTGTGCGTTCCCCTTCAGCATCTTCGTCACCAAAACGGAGAACTCCAAGAAAGAGAGACGCCAGATTGATTGACAAATCTACAGGATCGGCCAAATGTGCATTCTCAACCAGTGCAGCCGTGGCTGCTGCCGAACCTTCGTTTAGAGAAGGCAAAGCAAGGTCCATCTGTGAGTGTTACTCAGGCGAAGGGAATTGCTAGGACAGTAGCTGGTTGTATGCTGTGGAGAGGAATATTGACACACGGTCGGAGGGGACAGTGAGGTATCAGAACTGATCAAGGTAACGGAGAACCGACTATTGAGCTTAACCAATAGAAAAAACTTAACTTAATGAGATGCGAATTGCTAATTTTCTATTTTTTTTTTCTTTTTTGGTTCTCATTGTGAATGGAGAAACCATTTTGCACAGAACATTCCGGTTTTAGACAATACTTGGAACTTAGCTCTTTACAAGCCTCGTAACAATGACAAAAAGGTTGAATTCTGTGGTGCAATATGCCTAGTGATTTTTCTTGAATTAGAGATGTCCTCAGTGGATAGTCTATTGGTTTTCCTGCTAAATGCTATCAACTGCAGCATCACGCTCAGCGGAATGATCCTTGAATCGCAGAACAACGACAGAACCTGGGCATGCTCCATCTTCCGTCAAGACTCAAGAATCATGATGAGAAGAAGTATCAGAGAAGCGTCGTCCTGGGAAAAGTATGACTGCTGATTTGGGCTTCTTTATCTTCTCAGTTGCACCCATGGTAACGACTGGGAATGGAGTAGCGTGAAATTCTTGAGAGTTATAGAATGACGCGTAAGGAACGAAACTATCAGACTGAGTTAGAGGGAAAAATTAAAGGGATAATTATTCAAAACCCATTTAACTTTGGCAATGTCGCATGATAGTTTCTGAACTTCAAAAAAGTTAAAAGATTACTCTGCTAGAGAAATTGACATTGTTACCCAGTAGCCCCAAAACCTTGAAAAGTTACCGATTATGTCCCTGAGCTTTGATTTGTCCTCACCAAAATAGCCTCTACTACATGGAAAATGATGCTAAGAAATGGAGAGCGATGCAAGAACAGTGAAGCGAAGAATATTTGGCAAATGTTACTTTGGTCAAGGAAAACGAATTGATGCACATTCTGCTAACACTCGACGGTTGTGCAACGAGGAAAACTAGCAGCTACAATTAAAAATCATAGATGAGGAGCGCAACCTGTAACTTTCCAAAGTCCAAGAGTCGCCAAAATTCAAGGGGTTCACCGGTTAAAGTCAGGGAGCTTTTGTGGAAGCATGCTTAAGTTTACTTGGTTTTTATGAGCCGGAACATGAATGAAATTTTGGGCTTGTTTTCAGTAATAGGCTGTGTCAATACCCATTGAATTAGTCAGATGCATCCCTTCATTGACTATCACGAAAATTTGATACAATTAAAATGTACAACCTAAAAACTTTAAGTTGATAGGTGGAGGGCGACGGTATGAATATAAAGAGTGTCTCTATGACATATTATGGAGTAATGTGGGACAATACTTTAATACCTCCTCTTACGTATAAGTCAAATTACGAGTAGGCTCTGATATCATATTAGTATGGCTAACTTAAAATTTAAACTTATAAGTGGAGGGAGGCCGCATGAATAAAGAGCATTTATCACTCATTGTCAAGCAATATGAAGTAATAATTCAACACAACCTTTAAAACTTTGGAATTAGTGAGTCCAATCGCTTTAAGCATCCTTCTCAAACCATTCCACGTGGTGTAGGTCGTTGACTATCTCTCATTTCTTGTCTCATATCATACAAACTAGTAAGTAGGAAACTTTTGTGCCTTTCATTGTGACTTGCCACATGGCAATTCGATTAAGGGGCAAGTGAATGCTATCGACTTAGTTCTTAATCGAATCCTAGGTTAATCCAAATAAGGCTGATGCCCTAGAGAGAAACGTGAAAATTTATGTATATTAAGGCAATGAATAATGCATGAGCACATGAAAGGGCATTCAATAGGTTTACTTACATTTTCGATAATGGAGATAATAATGCTTGATTTGACGACTGCCGCTTTGTTCAATGATCCTTCGATGACTTATCGATAGCGACTTATACTGGAGGACTATAGTGCAGTCCATCATGGCACTTGATTTTCGCTTTCGGAGTAATGTATCACATTAAATCTCAAAAGTCAAGTGTATATGATTGGTTTTGTCATTTGATTGATAATTCTACCTAAAATGTGTTTTCTTGGTTGGGATTTGACAGTGTCTGTTTGTTTACATGTCGCTTCATTCAAGTGGGAATTTTGATGTTTGCATTGGTTTGTACTCTTATAATTCATATCGATCCTCCCAACTATATATCCATTATGTTAGTCTAATATCGGCGTTCCTTGAAATTTGAACCAGCCAAATAACCACATCGTGATCAAGTTGTTTGGTTAATCTACTGATGCAAGAAGAATTATAAGCCGTCTTTTCTTTTCTTCCTAAACTAAAGGTTTCAAGATATTGACTTATTGAAAGGAAGAAAGTATCATTTTAATTCGAGGTAAGGACATCATGAGTGCCATAATTTTCATACGATATTTAGTAGTGGCATCCCTTTCCCTTATAATACATTTTTGCCAAAATGGGAAAGCTATGTTCAGTTAGAGGGAGAATTGTCAAAACGGTTTTAAATCTATTGCAATTGTGTCAATTCAGTCTTAAATGTTTTTTTTTCCAATTGAGTCTTTTGCATTTGTGTTAATGCAATCCATCTTGTCAATTTTGGCTATCGAAACAAATATAAAAGGTTTAGAAATCAATTGGCTATATATATATATATTTGAATTGTCACAATTACAATAGATTTAGGACTCTTTTGGTAAATTGTCTTTAGTTTGGATACTATGAAAATCTTTTGCAATACTAAAGATAGTCTTAAATGGCCAGATGCGTAAGCTTTTAATGATTCAAGATGCTTAATATTGAATAAAAATCCTAAAATGAAAAAACCAAAAAAATTGAAAAATCAATAATAAGTGCCACTCCAAGTATATCTTGATTAACAAAAGAAAATCCATAAGATATATCATTTAGTTATTGCTGTGGCTATCAATGTATTCACACAATTTTTTTCCTTTCAAAAGAGGTGGAGAGAGGCAATCAAGAGTAGTGGCCCTTTTGAGCATTACCATGAAGGTATCATACCCGCTCTGAAATATTTGATTTTAATCATATAGAGTCTATCACCATAACCCCATAGAGATACAAGCAACTAGACAATCTCTTTATAAAAGGTAGGTTCATCCAAGATATGAATCGAACCTCTAATCTCATGAAAGGTAGGTAACCCATTATCTAGGTGGTGTATTCAGCAATTTTTCTAGCTCTTCATCATCATAAATGTTATTAAAATAACAAAGGAGCTAATAAAGCTTGCAATTCAAGTCAAATGAATGAAGAATAAATTATTAGAGATATTGAAATTCCATTTGTTTCGTGGAAAGTAAATGATTTAAAAAATATTTTCCTAAAAATAATAATTTATATCGGTTAAAATAATTAATCAATTATAAATATTTTCATTATTTACGATAATTTTCATCTATACCTTGTCATGAATGATGAAGATAATTCTCATCCACTCGTTTTTTATATATTTTCCAATTCATATCTTTTCTATGAATTGGAGAATCCTGACAACAAGTGACAAAGACGACGAAAGCTTACATAGTTCAATGCTATTGATCTTCATTAATTTCTCTAGTAATTTCTTCATAACAAAAATTGCATGCTTCAAGACAAGTCATTGGGAATCACCCATAAAAGGGAACACCCAGCAAAGCTAGCAAACTCAATTATTGAACCAAACCATCCATTAATTGGAAACCCTAGCCAATCTCAACCACCCCCACCCCCACCCCCACCCCCATCTTTGTCCTCTATTATCAAGATTTCACCTCCCAATAATGACACCAGAAGAAATCTTTCCTTGAAGGAAAGGCAGAGTCAAAATTACCTTTTTCTTTCCCTCTCGAAACGGATCCCACCCACGCGGCCCCCTCATCAAAGCTTACCAAAAAGTAGAGGCAACAGCACACCATCAAAATCCATTTGGACTATGGACACTGAGCGAAAGGACCAAACTTTTCTATCCATCCTCCTTTTTTTTCTACTCAAGCAATCCATTCATCTTCTAAAACACTTTACGCATTACATTATACAAATGGTACTTTACATAGCCAATCCCTTTTATAAGTCCCCACCACCCACTACCAAGAAAAACAAGAGCCTCCCCCCACTACAAAGTTGCTCCCATCATTCTCCACTAAAACCCACCAATTGGTGTCGAGCGAGAGAGAGAGAGAGAGAGAGAGAGAGAGGTAGAGCATATCGAGTGAAGGTTTGAATTTCTCCCCTTTAGATGAACTTGGCAAGACATGAAAGGCCGGCTAGTATTTTATTAGGCATTGACATCGAACCCTGTCCCGGCTAAAAGCTTAAAGAAAGGGTGGAAAAGCAAGGGCTATGGCATCTGACTTTGATAGCAATTCTAGAAGGGCCATCAACTAGGTTTTGGAAGGCGTTCGCAACGGGACAAACTAAAACAGGGACCAAGGAGCATTTCGTTGAGCCTTAGGTGGGGCCGGGAAAAAGGGGAGGTGCCCGTGTTGTGGTGGTCTAGGATGGTGGGTTGCTTTCGGACTTGACGAGGGAGGAAGTGTCAGGAGGTTGCGTTTGGTAGATGGCGGTGGCTAGAGAGACTGGCATGATGCAGAGAGCCTTGGATTGAAGGAACTGCATCGCAGCGCCGACGTTCTCCTCCATGAGCTTGGCGACCTGCCGCTCTGTGCCATCGTTCGACCATTTTTCCCAGGCCGGTTGGTTTCTTCCGCCTTCACTGCCTTCTTCCTAAGTTGCAAACAGGAATGAGTAGAATGCCTCATCATGAGATAAAGAGACGATCATGACTACGTTTTTATTTTCTAATTTGTCACCTCGACTGATGATAGTGGGATGTCGGTCACAAGTGGTGCCACTGCACCAGCTCCGCCCAATCTACTCATGCTCAAAACCTGAACAGGTAATTAAAATACTCAGGCTCTTGAACTAATTCCATCATCCATCCGCCACTGACAACTCATAAATAGGCCATTAATTGTCTCAATTACATGACATGGAAAAAGTTGTACTAATGTATGCCCATATTAAAAGAAATGTTATACGCCATATCTTTGAAATACCAGTTTGGAAATAACTTGCACAACTCAAAAAAGGAATATGCATTAAAAAAAGAAACATGCTTAATCGATTCCAATTTCCACATGCAGCATCAAGCAAAGATAAAGTTCATTCCCCAGAACATCCCATTCAATACCCGGACTATCACTCAAAACTCAAAAGGCAGAGAGTACTTCTCAAAAATCATACATTCAAGGTAAGTTAACTTAGGAACTGCGCAAAAGGGCAAGTCAGTGGTTCAAGATGGTTTGCATTTGGTTAAAGGTGGTTAATGTAAAAGATTCACAACAATCTTGACAAGGTAAAAGTCAACCACGCAGCACAAAAAGCATTGCCACATGAGAAGAAACAATTTAAGTGCACGATTAGCCAATAGTTGAAACTGATCCTAAGAGAGACATTATTATCAATCATATACCAAAATTAGACAACGAAGTCGGGGTTTCAAGTTTCAACATGTGAATCTCAATGGCCGAAAAAAGAAAATACCCTTGAATCTCATCATATGGAACAGGAACTATCGAATGAAAGATCATGCCTATTTTACCTTAACTTGAAGCCTCAGGAACTTCACATAGTCCACAATCTCATCAAGCATGGCAGCTCTATCAGTCTGCGTGGTCAAAGCAATTGATCAATAATTACTGTATATGAATGAGCTCCATGCTGAAAAAGCTGCAATAGTCAGCGAGAAATATGTAGTGAAACAAGTGAGATTATTTATTTCTGAACAGCATAAAGGACTTTCTCTTAGATAATGCAAAGAGAGGCCAAAAGAAGACGGAAGATATAGAGCTAATAAAAATTACTCGAATCTAAGAAGTATATGACACTGGATGAAGCTTGGCAAAACAAAACGACAAGATAATGCCTCATATATGATAAACCCTTCCATAACGTCCCAATCTCTTTAGCTATTACAATCAATTAAAAGCATAAACATTTTGAGCTATTCATAAGAATAGAGTAAATGAGACTTAGTATTGCGTTTGATCCACATGATATTTACAACTCAAAGAACAAAAGCCACTAAGTCTTATCTCCTTATCCCTTTTTCTTCCCAACAATGGATCTATTTATTATTCCTTAAGATAAGAATTCCCTTTATTATCTTTTTGCGTGTCTGTCTTCATAACAGGACAACACCCTATCCTCCCTCCAAGCACAGAGACCAAACAAACACAATAAACAGACCGAGAGGGGGAAAAGAATACTGAAGAATCAGCATGAATCCCAAATTTAGATTTGGTAATGATCTAAGAACGGAGATACCAACCTTGTTAACACTTGGAACCAGATCTTGCAATTGTCTAATCCTTTCTGCTATTCTCTCCCTCCGCAACTGCAGAAGGAAGAAAAAACCCAATGTTGGTGCAGCTCCCACAATAAAGCGCGTGTGCAAAATTTTAAGCAGAGCGGACAGGTGCATCTCTTTCCAAGACTAAACTTATAAGAGCCAGATTCAATAACTTAAGGGCCAACATTTATGGAACTGTCCTATCTTTCATGTCAACCTCACAGATTTGTAATTAGAATCCCATTAGCTGCACAAGACCATAAGTGCAAAAGTCCCTACACCCCTTATACCCATATTCGACAAGCATGCATGACAAACTATGGCTAGATGAACTGAACTTGAGAGAGAAGGGTTCTCTTTGTAAAGTATCCCGGAGGACAGAACTGTTCTGAATAAATGTAAACTTTAAAACCCAGCAGCTAAATCCTTCTGAAGAGACCTGGAAAAGGTCATCACTTAATGGAAGAAATGATCCTATTTTGCCGGAAGGCGTAGTGATAAATAGCCGCTTGTTATGAGCAGGCCAAATAATTATCTTGCATGCAACATCTCAGGCTCTCTATTTGTATGAGAAAAAAGTCCTCATCAAAAGCTAAGCTCAAGCTATATTAGAGTTTGATTAGGTCATAATGCATTTTTCAGTCAACCCACACTCAGACGGCTCAATCTCATATTGCAAGTGCATATATTAATTACTCGTTCAGCAATGCTGTGGGGATCTGTAGCTTGTCCTCGTCTAGCCCTCACTCTAGGACGCATTGCCGGCGGATGTGGTGCTGCAGGAACAGTGTTGGGCACTGGTTGTCCATGAAATACCTGACAAAGAAGGAACTTGTCAGGAAATAGTGGCAAGAAGAAAAACTACCTTGTACTGCCACTTCATGCCATTGACAGTGCGTGCATGCAGAGAGAGATCAGACCCCAAAATTAAAAGGCAAAAACCATAGAAAGAAAAGACAAGAAGTCTTAGGTGAAGCAAGCCAATAGAACTCTACTACATCAGAGGACTGTCAAATCACTGCAATATTTGCTTAGAAGGTTTAACAGTGAGGAAAGATTTCCTTCAGATCGTATATTAAATTTAGAAACACAACATAGACAGCAGAATTAGATAAAAAAAAATGCTTACATTGGACAATGCTTCAACCAAAACAAATTAAATATGCAAATCATTTCTTACATAGCCTATTCTTCTACAATTTTGAGAAAATGCAGAATGCAGCATGATCTATTAAATATAGATGATTCTCTCTGAAAGCCTACAATATAGGAACTGCTTTCTAAATGCTATCAACCAGCTCCCTTTACTTGTAACATTTATCACATCAAGGTATAAGGTCATTTTTCCATCTTGACATTTCACTCGTAATGAATTGATATTATTACTTATATATGTATAGCCAAAAAAAAAATCACCAAAAAACACCATAGAAAGAAGCATCTTATGAGACACCAGAGCCGTCATGCTCTGCATTCTGCTCAATCAGTTTGATCATAGCCTTAGCCTACTAGGGTCTGTCACTTCATAGTTTTCTATCCCTTGCAACTTCTACTTGTAATTGGACGAGCCCTGTCTCTTTTTCCAGACAATTCCTTCTCAATTGGCTTGGATTTTAATGCAAACAATCAAAAGATCCAGGAATACTATTAAGTTTTGAAAAGAGTTAAAGGTTTGGCTAGCTTTTTATTCCATTTGTTTGGCTAGCATTTCCACTCCATTCTTGACTGGTTAGTATTTACCACGTGCACCCATCAATTTATAGTCTGATCAGCAGTCATCGTGCATGCAGGAAAAAAAGATTATGATCGAACTACGAAATTATCGAATATCGTATGTGTCAAGGAGAATGATTTCAAAGCCTTATCTACGCCTAAGTGTAGAATTGTGAAACCCCTGCCTAAGTATACCTTTTAAAACCATCCTCCCTCCCCACAGAAACTTGGTAAGGAATCTATAAGAAACATAGAGCTTTAAATGCAGAATTTGCCGCTGAATTGAATTAAGCAGAAGATCCAACATGGCAATTAGTCAGCTAATGAGATTTAACGCCTATAGAACTTTAAAAACACAAATCTCAATTCTTAAAAGAAGCCATCGGTGAAACATCTAGGTAGTTGGGAAACAGGGGGTGCATCTGTTTTGACAAAGTCGAAAGCAAACGAGAAAGAATAATTAATTCTCCAGCTTTGAACTCCATCAGAAAAACGGTCCACTACTAAGATGAAATTATACGGCAACGAATCTGTGGGGCTATATAGCTGGAATAGAGATGATGAGAATCATATAAGTTTATATGAACTCCTTTGAAATCTTCATACTTAAAGAAGTAGATGAAATCTGATTCCTGCAGAGAAATGATTAAGAAACATGCATGCGCCGACTTAAAAAAGCTCCCGAGATGTCCTTCGTCCATAAAGCAACGTATTCTACAACGGCATAATCACCAGCTTGGCCGAAAGAAGAAAAAAACTCAACCAGCAAACAGCAAAGGCTTTCTAATCATTCCTTTCCACATAGCTAAGATTACACATACTCATTTGCACACAAAAACAAGCAGGCGAAGGAAAAAGAAGAAAGCAGCGAGAGATATCACTCTTTCGCTATCTCTCAACCTCTACTCTGCGGAACAGAGCTTAACGAGAAGGAGACAATTCCCACAGCGAGTCCAATATGATAACCCCACTTACGTTTTTAACGGTCGAAGCTCTGCCATCGACGACCTCATCGTGGAACCGCTTGCCACTCCCGGACGCCTCCTCGGGCTTCAGGAACCCACCCTTCCCCTGCTCCAAGCTCAGCCCCAGCGGGAACACCGTCCCGTGGTATCCTCCGCCGCCGGCCCCTCCCCCGCCGCCGCCGAGGGCGGACATGTGGCCGTGGCCGGAGCCGTCGCCGGAGCCGAGCTGGAGCATCATCGGGGTGGCCCCGGTCACGGACAATCCTCCCCCGTCGCCCGGAGCCAGTCCGGCCTCCGCCGCGGCGGCGAAGTTCGGGAGGCCGAGAAGGTGCTCCAGGAACTCGTCGGAGGGGCCATCATTCGGGTTGTTCGCCATGGGCGAGTGAGCAGGGCATCTACGTGCCAACCGCAGAGAGAGAGATTGAAGAGAGGGTTTTGCGGAGTGAGCTCGCTCTGGTGGAAATTCGTTCGCTCGCTGAAGAACGCAGAGAGACGCGAGGAAGAAGAAGGAGGAGGAAAGAAGGAAGGATGGACGACGCTGAAGTGAAAGCGGCTTTATGCTCCATTAAAAGGACCCCTCTACGCAAAAGGGTCTGCTTTTGAGTTTTATTACGGAAGTTGCCCCTACCGGGTCGGGTCGTCCGGATTAATCGGGTTTGGACATAAAACGGTTCGGACCGTCCGGACCAAGCTCGGCCCAAAGGATGACCCTGGCCGCATAGAAGAAGTTTATCGTTGGTCCGGGGCTCCGTCGAAGAAACAAAGGGGCCCGTTTTCTCCATGGAGAAATACATAGATTTGAAAAATAATATATTTTTAAAATGACCATTTCCATCGTTTGAAATAATTAGTCAATCGAATATATTTTCGTTATTAATAATTTATGCCTAACTTTTTCATATTTTTAAATAATACAAGTGATTGTCTTTTTCGTAAAATGTTTTCTTAATATAGTGAAAGAGATGAGATGCATTCGAAGTTACCACACTTCGAGTTTAATGGGCCTAACTATATACGACAATAGAGTTAGGTGCCTCTTTGTAGATATCCGAGGCTTTAAAGCTATGAATTTCTAGGTTTGATCAGAAGTCAATTAACTTTGACTTGAGGTCAAAACCTGGACAAAAGAGCGATAGGGAGATCCGGAAGGATCATATCCAGCTAGATCATTTTGACGATACCCAATTTAATATCGAATAATAAAATGTCGGGTCTTTTGATATAGACTGTTTGAGCATGATGGGTTCAACAATGTTTGTAAAATCAAACCTTCGAGATTTCTAGCAACGAGAAATCAGGTCAATTTGGGTTTGAAACGAGGGAAAATCGTGAGTGAAATATCGAGTTAAGCATTTTCTCTCAAAGCGCAAAAAGACAAGAATAAGAAGACCATAAACCCGGCCTTTGAACTCGGGGCCTCATTTTAAGTTTTTCAATGACTTGACACCTAACTGATCGAAATATCGTGCATAAGTTGTCATTAAGATCTATCACTATTGAAAATCTCATTCGAGCGTAGTTTTGAGTATTGGAACTGACGAGCCAACTAACGGCATGAGAATCACACGAATCCGACATCGTTGAAGAGAGCACAAAAGCTTGAAAAGAGAGCCAATCAAATGCGCGTCACGTCAGTAATTGCGACTCATGAGCTAAGTAAGCCCTTTTTCTCAACATAAGGTGAGCCGGGTAGGCCCCTTTCCCGACTTGCTCTAAGCAAGGTTCCCGCAATTAACGAGCCAACTAACGGCATGAGAATCACGCGAATCGCACATCGTTGAAGAAAACGCAAAAGCCTAAAAAAGAGCCAATCAAATGCGCGCCACGTCAGCAATCGCGACTCACCGTGAGCTAAGTAAGCCCTTTGGGTGAGCCGGGTAGGCCCCTTTCCCGACTTGCTCTGAGCGAGGTTCCCGCAAGTCGGCTCGGAGCGAGCGGCCACAAATTCATATGCAAATTAGGTTGTATGCATCGTTATCGAATTAAAGATAGAAAATCATGAAGAGATAGCTATTTATCTACTAGATTAAAGACATTAATCCGCATATTTTTAACAAGTAATTAGGCTATTATGAAATAAAAGCCTGCTCCGAGGATTTATTTCGACGGAACCGTGGAAAGACCGATCTAACTCGAGGTTTTGCAGTCGAAGTGCTGCAAAATAAGACGCAGAAAAAACCTTTTAGACTTTTCCAAACTTCGTGTCATGAAGAAACGGCTACAAAGTGTTACGTCATATTTACGACATCATCGTCATGCGCACATGTATACACGAAAAACGAACAATGTGCAACACCTAAAGGGTGTGTTTAGTTTAGAATTTGAAATGTGTTTTGCGGCTTTAAAGTCTCTTGGTCAAATATATATGATGTTTGGTTCATTTTTTGAAGGGTTTTGAGAAGATGTAATTGTATTTCAAAAGCTCTCTAAAGATTTTTAGGAGAATGATGCTTTGCTATTTCGGAATGCTACTTCCTCATCTCAAGCAACTCTCCCTCTTCGGCGACTCCCCCCCTCCACTAACGACTTCGCCTCCCCCCAATGGGAACCATCTGTTAGTGATCTGCCCTATGAACTAATTAATAATGATATTCTAACAATAATTATGGTTTAGGTTGTGTCGGTAATATCGACATTCACTATACTTAAATAGTCATAATGTCTTGCTAGAGACCGCTTATGATTTGTGGGCTAAAAGAGTTTTAGCACGCTACTAATGTCTATAGGGTCGCACACAATATATCGAACTGATTTATTTTATTCGGTGGATAATGACCCAAAGACTTAAGTGGGTTCTGCCCTTTTTGCTTGATGATATATATACTCTTTTTGTGGAAAAAACCCTAGAGGTTTTCGTGAGAGTCACACATTAAGGAGAAAATATACAGAACGTAAATCCGCGAGACAGTCTCGAGGATTACAGGCGATCAAGCAGAAGGAACTCCATAATCTGCAAGCTAGCACTTGGATTTGGCGATCTCAGTTCGTGTGTGTGGATACCGGTAGAGGCGCAACACTTGGGGCACTAATCCAGACACAATCAAGCGCGAATTTGTCTGCATGCAGCAAAAGATATGTCTAGAAAACTCACTTCAATTTTAATATACACATGGATTCTATTTGGATTTCGTTTTTCCACTGCGTTTAAGAAACCAAGAAACCCAGCACCATCACCTCCCCTTCCCTTGCCGCCTCTCCTCCGCTCCAACCCCAATTTCGACCCGAAAGAATAAAAAATTGATTACAAATAAAAACTTTCTAAATATATGTTTATCAAACAGTATTTCTTCAAAATTAGATCTCAAAGCGCTTTTCAATTGTATTTTATAAAATGGTATTTTGTATTTCACCAAACCCCTTTAAACTAAATATATTTACATTTTCTCAATGACGTTTGCACTCTGACTCACTCTTGAGCAATACAAACCTTTAGCCCGATTACATATTGATTAATAATGCGGTCGCACTCATAGTTTAGCAAATCAAAAGATGAATTCTCTTTAAAAGGACTTCAATTAAAAGATTGCTACATCGAAAAGGCGTTCGTGTGGTCATTTTCTTAGAAACAATCCATTATATCGAATCAAAAGTGAATAAACGAACTGTCTATGCAGTTTGGCACACTAAAGTGGATTCTACAATTTTGGAAGTCGGTTCTCTATGGAGTCAGCTTTGAATCGAATTGATTAGGCTGGTTTCGTACCCTATTCTTAGGCTAAAATCAGACTTGATGCTTGCCCTGTGTCCTTGATTTACCCAACCCCGTAACCCTTTTTCTTTTAGGTTTTGTCTTTACAACTAAGGGAACTTGCGTCTTTTTTTTTTTTTTTTGTAACCGAAGACTCCATCACGTGCTTCCTTGCATGGACGGCACCAAAGGGCCGGGAACTTGTGGGCCGGGCTCCTATACCTCGGGAGAGATTAGCATAGGACCCAAACACCATGACCCATACTTAAAACGCTAGCTATTGTGAGTTTCGAACTCTCGACCTTGACAATGACGATGAGAGAAAAGCTCTCAACCAATACAACTATCTACTGTTGGGTACTAAGGGCACTAGCGTCGAGGCATGGTTAAGTGAAAAAAAAAATTGCACTTACGAAAAAATTGAACCAAGTGTACCTTTCTTGTTCAAAAGTTGCAACATTTATGCTTTAGCAATAAGTCTTTAATTTTTTGTCGAAAAGAGAAAAAAAAGCGTCTATTCCAAAATCAAAAGCGGGTTCCAATCGATCGATTTCATTCTTATTTCCATTTTCTAAAATAAGGCCTATTGGGTTGGTTCTAGATTCCAACTCGAGAACCGACGTTTTCGGAACCCGATCGCTCCTAATAGGTGATGTGGGGTAAGAATAACCCGTCACGTCCCAATAATAATATGGAAATCATGAGCTAAGCCCGTGAACAGTGCACGGCCAAGTTGAATAACGCATCATCCAAAGACAAGCGTGGGGCATCAACTTTTCCACGATTGGATATCCCTCAATCAGATTAATGGGATGCACGTCTCCAAATGGGAATCAAACGAAAATCTTTACTGTTGATCAATCAAATGGAGGTTATAGATGTGACTCGACCAAACATTTAGGCAGTATTAATCGATGGGTAGAAAGATTATCTGACAAACTATAGATTCAAGACATTATTGGTAGCGGAAAGCTTATCAAATGTCTCGTTAAATTGAGCCCGAAGTGAGTTGGTCCGAGTCTTCGCTACTCATAGTACAAACCGACAGTCGAGACCACAATCTTGTGGCACGTACGTTCTATATGTGGGACAATTGCCAATTCAATCATAAACCTTTTGCAACTTTGCCAATTAAATCATTCCGATAGATTTTGGCCGGAAAATGCCTACGTGGCGCGATGGAGTTTGCTGGCGATAACGTGGCGATGACCAAACCCAAAAAACTTTTTATGTTCTTTTTCTTAAAAGAACAACTTGGGCGGTGAGCTCTGGCGGCCGGTGGAGCTCGCCAGCCGCTATAGAGGGCTTCTTGGCCGGCGAGGGCAGGGCGAGACTCGCTTCGCCTAGATCTGCTGCTGGGTGAGGTCGGCCTCACCCATCCCTTGCCTGCCATGGGGGAGGGAGGCGGCGGCCTCCCTAGCCCTCGCCCATGGTCGGCGAGGACTGGGCCGCCCTCAATAGTGGCCGACGAGCTCCACCAGTAGCCGGAGCTTGCCGGCCAATAGTTTTTTAAGAAAAAGAACAGAAAAAAATAAAAAATTCTAGGTCCGGTCATTGCCACGTCGTAGCCAGTGAGTTCTGTCGCGCCACGTTGTCGCCATGTAGGTATTTTTCGGTTAAAATCCGCCGGAAGGACTTAATCGGCAAAGTTGCTAAAGGTTGAGAACTCATTTGGCATAAAAAAAAGGTTTAGAACTGAATTGGCAAAATAGCAAGATGTTTAGGACTAAATTGACAATTGTCCCTTCTATATGTACATGGGTTCTCAAATCACAATCATAGATTCCATTATAATTAATAGTGGAGATTCAATCTCCTCATATACCAATTGGCCCTAATTAGTACACGATAAGAAAACCCTCAACTCCAAAAAAATTTCAAGACCCTTGGGATCATCTCAGTCTTCTTCTAGGCTCATATGTGCCTTGAATCCTTCATTCCACATTGGTCACGTTTGGTTTGGATTTAGAAGTGGGTTTTGGAGAAATGATGAAAGTTAGTAGAACTTGTTTTCAGCTTTCAGTATTTTTGCTTTCAGTTTTCAGCATTTCCAATGTTAGTTTTCCACCTCAAACCCCTTTAAGAATGATTGTCAAACACTTCATATTTTTTCCAAAATCCCTTGAAAAAGCTAAGCCAAACGTAACAAACATTATACTCCACCCATTTGAGCGACACCCCTCGGTGTTTAGAGATCTTTTTCTTGCCTGATCAGATCCTTCCCTCAGATCATTGACCCCGTCACGGCGTTCGGTCTTTCCCTTCTTGACTTCACGGCCGCACGCCTCTTAGAGCCGATCGTCGGGACTGCACATTGGCATCCCGGATCGGCGACGACGAGAGACCGGGTCCTCATCTCAATCGCGGCATCATCAGCAAGACCCTAACCATCATGGACATACACGATCTAGGTTGAATCATCCTTTCAATCGCCAATGCTCGTCTCCACTTGAAGTTCTCCATCCATAAAAGAAGTCCGACACGCTCGTGTTAATCGCAGCACCAAGGAGGCGTCGTCACCATCCGACTTGTTCTAAGTCGATTAGACATGTAGAATGCCTGAGTAGTCGTCGAGGAGATAAACTACCAAGGTGACATGGCTGTTTGCGGGTAATATGGGTTATTGCAAGAATCGACTGCGACCAAATGTGCCCCGCATAATTTAGAGAACATGAACAACACGTTATCACTAATCCATGAATAGCCTAGCTGGTTAGGGCAAACTTGGATTTCGTTGAAATTTTGGGTTCGATTCCCTAAGAAAGCGCCTATTATTTAAGTTGGGGGCATGGTGGTGGGTTATCTGTGCTAGTCTCATCCGATGAATAGTCAAGGTGCCTGCAAGCTAGTCAGGACACCTTGATTAAAAAAAAAACACGTTATCATTCGAATCATTATGTGGAATACCGCAATGAGGAAACCAAATTGATTGGATGTTATTTTGGTTGTCATGTAAGTATACTCGTTGTTGGGGCACTTGTATCGGTTTTTTTCTTCTCCATTTCCATTTTCAAAATTGAAGATGTATTTATGCCGAATTTGTATTTTGTTGAATAGATGTTTTTCATTAACCATGTAACGTTTTAATTATTTTAGGGAATATTGTCATAATCGCACTACGATTTTTATTGAATATCACAATATATAAGTTCGACCATTTTCATGATCTTCCTGACTTATTATTATTATTATTATTATTATTATTATTATTATTATTATTATTATGCGTAAAATGCCAACATGTGGTAATTGCACCCGTGATTAGGGTGAGCAATCTTAGGTTTCATCTAAGTTTCACCTGAAACATGTCCGTTGTAATTGGTTCTTGATGTCTTCGGGAATTGACCAATTTTTTTTTTTTTGATCGTTTCATTTTTAGTTAAGCAAAATGAAAGTGAATGCAACGACAAAAATGAAAGTTTTTCATTTGTCAATAGTAAAAATTCATAAAAATATGAACGCGTAAAATAAAATAAACAATAAAAGTTCAAATCACGTAACATAAACCTAAGATAAGGAAACTTTTGTCCTTAATCATCCATGAAAATAGCTCCAAATTCTGACCACCTCAAACTAATAGAAAGCAGAAACATAATTAGTCACTTAACAAGAATTTTGTATCAAAATTTCTATTAATTTAGCTATAATAATTATTAAAAAGCCTCAATATATATTTCAATTACACTTTATCTCGCAAACTCTATTTACCGATGATAATTTCCTTATTAAGAAAATCCTTATCTAAAAAGAAGAAGAGATTAAATAAAACATTTACTCATTGGATATATAAGAGGAATTTCAATATAAAATGATATACCCATTACTTACTAAACTTACATTTCACTGTATTGTCGATGCTCTCTTCAATATCAATCGATACGTGAATTATTATCTATTACTTTCAAGTACAAATCAAAGCATGTTTTTTTGAATTCCGAGTTCGGTTCTTGGCCCAATTTGGAGTTCGATTCACGGTTCTTGCTTAGATTTCCTCAAGAATAGAGAATTGAACCGTATAGTACAAATTTCAAAATATATATGGAACTGCGAATCGAATCGAATAAAAACCTTCGATGTCTGATTCTTCTTTGAAATTACGCTCTTCTCTCTACCGGTGACAACCGACGGGCGACGTCTTGGAAATAACGTGGAACCAGGTGGGGGGAGAGAAAAAGGACCCTCGCTTCGCCTTTTCCGTGGACCCCACTTAAAGACGACTTTCTCTCGTCCAATCAGAACTCTGCTGACTGCTCACACCCAATTTCCCACGACCACACCCCTGGTATTTCAGCAGCCTTTCTACACGTGTCCATTTCGTACTGGGCTGAGGGCTGGTTCACGAAGCACCCGAACTTTTCCTCCTTTACCTCATTCAAGTTGGTCCCCACACCTCAAGAAAAACCCAAACGGAGCCCCAAAAACCCACCGTACAAAAATCATAAACAAATCATTTGCACACAGTCGTGTAGAGAGAGAGAGAGAGAGAGAGAGAGAGATCAATCCTCGCGGCGGAGATGAATTCCGTGTTTCCCGTCGACGATATCAGCGAGGCCTTCTGGCCGCCGCCGCCGCCATCGGCGGGCGATCCTGCACCGGGGGCGATGGGACGGAGCCAATCGGAGTGGTTGTTGGAGAGGTTCCTGGCCGAGGGGACGGGCGCCGGCCCGATCTCTCCTTCTTCTTCGATTGCGCCGCCGAACCCGAAGCGGCTGGTGGACGGAGGTGATCTTGACGGCGTCGTCGAGATGAAGAAGCCGAGCGGCCAGCTCGCGCAATCGAGCCAGCCGCCGCCGAAGGTGCCGGTCAATACTGATGTGGGCCACGCTTTCCTCAAGAATCAGCTCGAGATTGCGTGTGCTGCCGTCGCTCGCTTCCGTGTATCGATCTTTCCTTTGTCTCTGCTTATGTGTGATAATACGTGCATCCGCGCGCGCGTGTGCGTTTTTGTACACAGTGCTTGTACATCGGATATGGACGGTCGTGGTTTGACTTTGTAGTGAATTGTGTGTCTATCTGAATAGATGCGCAAGGTTGTTTCAAGGTCTAGTGCTTAGCAAATCATATTATTAATCATAAGAAATGGAAATAGGATTTTGTTCCATTTGTCTGAAGCTTGTGTTAAAGCTGCTGTCCTTGTAGTTTTCTCTCTAATGATTGAAAAAACTTTATCGTGTGGTTACAGGAGTCAGCTACAAAGCCAGGAGAACCTAGTTCTTTTCCCGAGATGCCATCACGGGCTTCAATTTCTACACAGTTGGACAACCAAGCTGATGGTATAGCTTGTTTCTTTTAAATAGTTTCTTTCTGGGTTGTGTCCTCATGTCATTTTGATCTCCAACCCTTAGTTGTGATTGTTAATTGATGTCCACTTCCGCTGTCAGAGGACTTTAACATGATTTAGGTTGAATTTCTGTAAAACATCTCACTTGTCTATCGCTTTGAGGTTCTGGTCATGGTGTGCCAATACCACAAGGTGCAGATAATGGATCGTATGGCATTCCAGCCTTACCCTCCATACAAGGAGATTCTGGTGTGCAAGTTAAGCAAACGACGAGTGAGTCATCAAGGGAGGATTCAGATGATGATGAACTTGAAGGCGACACAGGAACCACTGAAAACAAAGATCCTGCTGAGGTCAGACGTGCTAGAAGGTAGCAACATTTTGCCAGCTTTTTGCACAATGGTGCATTACATCCTTTCATTTTTTATTCCCCTTACACTGTCGTGCAAAATATCTTGTCAACTTTTGAATCTTTTCAATCCTATATCCAAATCTATGCTGTAAAGATCACAATTGTTTCAACTGTACACAGTACTCTGAGCAAAAGTCATTATGTACCTCTTTGATCTGTAATCTAGTAATATGACCTGAGAGTGATTACATTCCACAGTTAGATATGCAGCGACATCCCCCCAGGTCCAGAGCAGGCTTCTGCACCATCTATCCATTTCAGATATATTCCTATTTCAAAAGGAATTGTTGAATCAGAGTGAAACAAACATCCTGTTCTTTTTCAGTAATTTACACTTCAATTTATCGTCTGAAATTCTCCTGTGATGTCGGGTGCTTGGCCTGGTGTTGATTATGACTGTGTTATTGTTGTTGCATCGTTTATTTATCTCAGAACGTGCTGGTATGTAAAATAATATAGTATCTTAACATCAGCAAAGTCACCATATAAAATTACTGTCACCATATAAAATTCTAGTGTTACAATCAGGATACCACTTTTGTCAATTGATGTATTAATGGTGGCTCAGGATGCAGTCAAATCGAGAGTCAGCTAGACGATCCAGAAGAAGAAAACAGGAGCACATGAGTGAACTTGAAAACCAGGTATATATTTCACTTGAATTCTCAGTTGAAAAGCTCTCATAAGTACTGATTTCTAAACTGCACTTCTTGTAATGGTCTAGGTGGGCCAACTGAAGGGTGAGCACACTGCACTACTGAAGCGTCTCACTGACATAAACCAAAAGTATGACGTAGCATCAGTTGACAACAGAATTTTGAAAGCTGACATAGAGACATTGCGAGCAAAGGTTTGGTTTCTTTTTGAAATAATGGTTACATGTGGAAAACATTTTTTATATGAGGTGCTTTAGTTGATAACTCGAATGTTCTTTCTACAATGTAACCATATTTACACTCAATTGAAAATCTCTTTCTTACCCTTTGTTACTTTTATGTCATACATGTGTGGCTATCCCATGTGTTACTTCTGTGCTTTATTGTGGAAAAGATATTGGCTTGTCATGGTTTTGGCCTTTTTCTTCAGAGATAGTCATAACTGACACGATTTACCAGTAGTTTCTTCTTTCCTCTGATGAAATAAGCTGCTTAGAAGTGTCAGTCTACTTTAATTCATTCACTAGCATAAGATTTACTTCTGCATTGCTCATTTTCGCGATGAAGTTTCAGTTTTGAGTTTTAGTAATGACAAGATCTGGCCTCTATCTGAAAAATACACGGTCTTATCCTTTCGCTTGTCTAGAAAAGTATAATCTTGTGCCAAATTTGAGGAATAAGTTGTTCAGGAAGTATGCCAATTGATTACCTCTCATTGATGGGTGCTGTAACTTCTTGTGTGAATCGATTGAGGTGGTGATTTTTGAGTAGGTTTGCTTTCATAGAAAGAAGAGTGAGGAATGATGTCTATCAAGGATGGATCCAGGAATACCATCTTTGTTGGCCAAAAATAGCAGGGAAAAAAAGAAGAGATTCAAAGGTGCTGGCAATCTAAAATTTTGAGTATTATCTAATTGAACTTAACAAATACGATAAGGTACTTGGCCTAGATAATGTGGAATCTTGAAGGACCTTGGTAGGGTCCATATCCAGCCTCTTCTATTATTCCTTTTGTTGAATGAAAAGTAATTTCAAAAAATTGATTTTTTAATTTTCCATATGAGGACAATTTCTCACTTGATTAATAGTAATTGAAAATAAGTTTCCTACAAGTGTTTAAAATGGCTAGCACCATCTTAATGTAATGAAGTGGATATATTGAAAGTGTGACGCTTTATAAGGCTTTTTCGAAGGAAGGAAACAGAGAAAGATTATCTTGGCCTTAAAAATAGTTCAAGTAAGGTGTTTGCCTTGCATAGAGGAGCAGGAAAAGGTTAGGTTACAGAGTCAGGCGAAAAAGTATGCCGGTTTCTTGATTTTACTAGACTTTCAAGATTGGGTTCTGTCAATACATTTTACACTGCCTTTATCTGGTAAACTATGAGAATGGGGTCTGGTTGACCTTTTCTGTTGTTTCTGTCTTTCATTCACCATATTCTATCCCAAGACCTTGAGGCATGGGCATAAACATGTGATGATGTGTTTATTAACACTACTAAACCTATTTATTATGATATCTGTAGATGTTCTTGGGAGTTTGCTTCTGGTATCTTCCATGTTTTGAGACTCTTAAATCTCGTCTTTAGGGTGGGTATATCATCTATAATTAAGCCACTACTTGTGTTCGATCTCGTGTCTAATGTAGCCTTGATATCTCTTATTCTCCCAAAATTGGATTGCAGTCCAAAGCTACAATTTGTGGTTCAGTTAGTTCTTGTAGTTGGAATTTACAATTCCAATACTATGTAACATATACTGATTGCATGAGCAAATATAAACAGTAATTGCATGAGCAAAATTAAGAACCAACTCGTCTTGATCATTGTGGTTTGCATTGCTCCTATTATGAGCATGAGGACCCAAGTTTGGGTGCCGCATGCTGCATGAAAAATTAAACTGTGAATTATTTAAAAGACAGCTTGCTTGCCACCAGTGCTCTCCACCAGTTAGGGGCTTCAATTTCTTGTGCCTATAAATGGAAATAATTGTTAATGAATGCTCCGGATGCACTTGTGAGGCATACTGAATGAGGGAAAGGAAAAGTAGCGGTTGTGTAGACACAAGGTGATCAGAGCATTGGAAACTGCAAAGTTTCCTCAATTAGTTGATTAACAAGTGTCTCTGGGACAGTTGTTAACAAAATCCTCTTTTAATGTATATTAACTCCATTGCTGGCTGAAACGGTTGAACCAAGTCAACTGGACTGAAGCCCTAGCCATTTCTCCATTCCACCCAATAAAAAAGGACTGGCGTGATAGAGCTTGAAAACACTAGACACCTTCTGAAATGTCTTGAAATCTTATAAATATGGGTTAATTATTCTGCTTTTGAAAGACTTTCGTCTGCTCGACGATCTTTCTTTCCAGGTGAAAATGGCTGAAGAAACAGTCAAGCGGGTTACTGGAATCAATCCACTTGTCATCACTATGCCAAACTTGCCTAGTTCAGACATTCCGTTTGTGAGCAGCCCAATGAATTCATTCACAACTGCTGCTACGCCGATGCAACCAAATGCCGACCACTTCTTTCATCATGTAGCTCCTAATATAAACCCTATCAACCCGCATCACCCAAGATATGGTAGCAGTGGCTTCCCTGGGAACAACCCACATCCAGTGCTTGCAGACATACAAGCCGATGCCGTTTCGAACAATGTGGCTCTGGTTTCCTCAATGCAGGGTGTTCCTGGTGCCTCCGGGACAATTCCTGGTTGGAGCTCAAACATTCCTCCTCCACTGGCAAACACTAACATTAAACAGAAGTAGATGCCCAGCCTGGTGTCATTCCTTCGTTAGTCAATTGAACCTGTCGGATTATCTCTATCTCTACATGTACTTCTGCATGGATCTGGATTGTCAATGCATCTTTAGGGTGCGCAACTAAACTTAGTCCAGCTAAGTAGTTGATCATCTGGTGTCACATTATGTTATGTAGCGTATGTGTTATAAAATAGAAGGGAAAAGGAGGAGCATCTGATGGAAGGACGCGAAGCCTTTTGTTCTCGCGGAATCTTCTTGGAGCGCAGTAATTGTGAATTACTGGTCGGGGTATTGGAGTAACAGGTTCATTTATTTGCCTGCCTTTACGTTGCTCTTAACTGCAGTCACTCGGTTTGTTTCATGAAGGCTAGCCCCCACTGACCACGACAAAATGAAGAGGTAACGATTGCTAGCGACGTGTAGTTTTTCGTTCTAGTTTGTGTCTGAAAGTTCATTTTCCATGGTTCCTCTCTAACATTGTTTGGTTTGGCTTTAGAGACCAGCTATTCATAAATAAAGTTTTTGTTCCCTGATTCTGGGCGAATTCTAGAGATAAATCTCTGTTTTGCATTTTTCAAATCCTAATGATCCACATATAAATATATACGGATGGATCAATTGCAGAAACTGCATTGCTTACTTTGGTTCTTTTAGAATTTGAATCAAGTAGTTTCTGGTAAGATAAACCATCGAAATGCTACGACAAAGTATCTGTTTGGTTGTACCTAGGACATTGACCGAATCGGCTTCTGATTTTCACCAAAAATGGCCCAGAAAACTAGCATGGCATGGCCAGTGCACCTAAACCTTAAAAACTTTGTCATTCATTCGGCTGTGTTCCTTTAGAGAAGACAATATTCAGAAGCCCGGGGTCAACTCTCTAGAGGCATTCAGAATGTCTTATTTTGAATGATCCAATTTCTATACAAATCTTCATGGTAACTTGCGCATGAGTTCTCTTCAGGTTTTGAATTCTCAGTACTACGCACCGATGGGAAACCCACTCTGTAAAGCGCTTTCCTTCTTATATATCCAGTCTGCCTTAGCCAATTCCTCATGCCATCAGCAAACTTGTGTACCGACACGAAACTTCTCAACAATCCTCCATGGCTCCATTGTCCACGGCTCCCCCAGATTTCCTCGGGTGGAGGACCATGCTACATGCAAGGCTCCAGATCAAAGTGGAAATGGATCGAACGTTCTTATTCAGGTTTTCACCTCCGGTCACTGTAGCTAACAATTACTTAGTTAGCCAGGCCATGGAGCGGAAATGGATCGGAAGTTCCTAATCAAAATGAAATATGGAAGGAACAATTAAGTTTTTGATGCCCTACCTTGCGAAGGTTTTCACGTCCGGCCGGTCTAGCTAGCCGGTCTAGCTAGCATTACGTTGTAAGTCAGGCCATTAACCAAGTTTGTCGACCTTTGGGTCGATGCAGAGCGAAGGTCGAACAATCCTAAGGATAAGAAACAAGGGAAGTACTCCTTGCCGTGCCCTTAGTCACGTTGTCAAGAAGAATAATCAGATGAACAACAAAGCCCTCAGGATTCTTCCACGTTCTAAGTAATCACTGCGGACAAAAGCGTATTATGGAGTTCGCCGACTTAACATCAGCTTTTGAATTCTCGTGTATCATCTCTTCATCAAACCACGACAACACAGCATCGTTAAGTAGGATCGACACATGATTGTCGTCGCGTTATGTAGCAAGTAAACGGTCAAAGCACCTCTCACAGGCCAGACGGAAGTTCCAAGTTGGAACTGCAGTTCTCATTTCACCTCAACAGAGAATATTTCCTACGCTAATATTACAAATGCCTCACAACTTGCAGTCTTCATCTAAACTTGCTTACTAGTTCCTTTCCTCAGTTTTGTTCAACAATGAATAGTCAATAAACGGTATTGGAGTTCACGTTATAAGGTAAAAGGAGCGCAGTAACTGTTAGGATGCTTGACATATCTCTCGAAAGGATGCTGGCAAGAGCTATTATGTACAGAAGTACTAGGAACATCATGCAATGCGATAAGCTTTTCTTTTCATTCCTCTACAACATATGATGGAGAAATCAGGGCACCAAACATTAGCTTGCTTTGTCATCATTTTTTAAGAAATTTCTATCTAAACAAAACCACTTCAGACCGACATGGAGAGCATTCAATTAATCAATTAATAGTATGATGTGCAGTTCTCACTTGCCATGCTACACTTACAATTGCTCTAGCAACTGCTCGTATCCTGCCATTCCTTTTTTTGCTTTTTTGGCAGCCTTCTTTCGTTCCCCATCAAGTAATTCTTCGCTGTATATGAGGTCCAAGGGTAGGTGTCATGGGATTTAAAAAAGAATAACGAAAGCGGGCTTTGCGTGCTAAAATGGAGAAGCTCGCTGAAAGGTCCTCTATGGGAATACAAAACGTGGAAGAGACTGTTTCTCGTCATCTGTCTAATCTGTCCTCGGACGGGTTGACCCGCCTTTCTGATTGCTGTACAGAGGTAAGAGTGAATGTGAACCATGCTTTCTTCTCCCATAGCACCGCCAATAAAGTATAAACATCGCGCCCAATAGGATAATGGGAATCGCCCATCTGTTGGAAGGAAAAGAACCTCGTGTTACGAGCATATTGCAAAATCACCGAGCAAGCTTACAGCTTTTTTTCACTGCCCTTATTTCCTTGGATGTATAAAAGGTTTTCACAACAAGTTCTTTGAGCTATCCAGAACCTTCAAATCCGATAAACAAAGTATAATAAAAGAACTATGGCAATACATTTTCAGCATACCAGATTAAATAGAGCATGAAAGATATGAAGAGATAACATGTTTGACAAAGAAAAGAAACCCATGCAATTCCAATGAAATGCAAAAGCATAAGTAAATACATGAATCGTGCATGATGATTTTGTAGAACAGGTATTGCACCCAGTATCAAAAAGGAAGAAACTCAAAAGGAAGTCAAGACCGCTTAACACAAGATATATACTTCAGTGTGATGTACTCAGGAGAAGAATAAAACACCCCGTCAAAAAGTAGAACACAAAAAACAAAGCATAACCCCTGGAAAAGAGATCAAATAAACAAAATACGAAAAAAGATCCGTTACCTGTCCAAATCGAGAAGAGGGTTGTAAACGAGAGTTTCCCAGGTAGACACAATAAAATGCCAGACTGGATTGTAATAAAGGGTCTCTGCTGACCAAAACATTCTGGTGTATGTCTCCAAGAAGATAAACATTATCCATGCCCCTATTTCAATCAAAATAAATTTGATAATAAACCGGCCAACCACTACCATCACCAGAGAGAAGGCGACCAGCCAATTGAAGAGTCTGTGGTTATATTCCTTAATAAAAAGGGTCCGTGACTTCCCTAACATCTGCATTCAAATAGACAGAACACGAGGAAAAAAAACACAAGTTTAGACATAATTTGTGAAAAGGAAAAGAAATAGGAAGCTCAGTTGCCTTGGGACCCGTTCCAACATCCATTCATGTCCCTCCAGATCCAAAGCTAGATACGCACTAAAGACATGAAGGAGAATATTTCAATTGACCTTCATCATGCGTTGCTCATAATTCCTTTTGGAAGGTCCAACACATTCATGTTCAAAACTTTGGTTGCATTGAAGGAAACCGGCATTGAACTTTGCCATGGAAGGAAGTCTGAGAACCTGAAGCTGATCCATCTTGTCCTCACATCTTGTATAAAGGGACTCACAGAGCTTTGAGGACTTATACTCGTTAGCCAAAATGAAATTTTTGTATACCTGGAAAAGAAAGCGTTTCTTGCATTAATCTGAAAAAGTACATATTTAAAGAACAAAAAAAAAAAAAACATTTCACACTTAAGCATGATATTGGATATGTATACCAAGTATACCACTGGAGAAGAGAGAGCATCTGCAAACTACACATGATTAGATTGCAAATTTCTCAATACTTGCAAAACCAGAAACATTAGAAGCCAATGTACCTTGTCTATTTCTTCTTCTAGTTGCATTGCTGACTTCTTAGCATGATGGCGGCCAAAATGTTGATCATCAAAAGCTTTCATAGATAGAACCCTAGACCTTTCATGGGCCTCTAGCAAAGATTGCTCAGAGAGAGGTAAACCCACTTTTGCCATCATATCACTATAAAGCTTTAAACACTGCTCAAGGATTTTCTTATTGAAAACCTCCACCAGAGAGCCTGTTGATGGAATTTCCCCTTTATTTAACGCTTCAAGTATCTGAAACCAAAAGATAAAAGAGCAAATACTTAAAGAACAAATATGCGAATATCTCAACTTTAAATGCCTTGGCAATAATAAAACCTACATGCCAATTATACAATGTATCAGCTATTTTCTGTCCCTTATTTGATCAGAAGGAGACCATCCTCTATTGCAAATTATCGTAATTGAATGCAAGGGGATAAGGATTCTGTTAATGAATTACTTGTACATTACGAAAGCTGCTGCTTGATTATTTTATTTCAGACCACATAGGCTTGCCTTGGAGATTACCATCAAGGTCCAAGTAATGAATCACCGAACTCATTCTTCATAAACATACATGGAGAGTTAAAATAAATATTTGTAAAATTTTCAACTTGGTGGTGAAATGACTCCATTTCAATAGCTCTTTTGGAGTATAAACAGTTCACTTGAAATAAACTTACTTTCTGGAAATTCAAAGACATGGGAAGTATTCAAAGGTGATGCTAATCAAAGTCATGCGTCGATACTCGAGATAAAGGAATAAAAACATATCAAGCATCTGATTGAATAAAAAAAGTGATGCGACTACCAAATCCAGCAATCCATGGGAAGTTACCTGCTCTAAGAAAGCAACAAACTCCTTTCCATTGAGTGTTTTGCCTTGCACAATCTTTGGACGTATAATACTGGCAACAAGCTCTTTCAATTGCTCTCTTTTCTTAACATATGTGGGATCAAGATCATCATCTTTCATGTCGCAAAGCTTTGTCCGTTGCAAATGTGGCTGTTTAAAGGCTCATTTTAGCGAGGGTTTACACCATAAAAGTACATGGTATAATGCTAATGACAATTCACTGCGTATAAATTATAAAGATACAGAACTGCCCTATGCAGAGTAAACCGTATAAATGGTAATGGACATGTTTATTCCCTCATGCACTTACAGAAATTGAAGTTTTATGAAAGGAAGAAAGATGATCTATCGTAGCTATAGAACTGAAATGAAACAACATACATTCCTTGTGCATACAACATGATGCAACCATGAAAAAGACCTCTTTACATTGTCACCATTAGATGTTGACAACTCAAATAATGAAGGCTTCAACTAGGATACAAGGGGGAAAAAAGAAGAAGGTTAGAGACAAACAAAAGGCAAACATACTTGAGGCAAGCTGAAGGCTGTGCTGTTATCACCCATGATAGCCAGTGAATCCCGAATCTGATTAATCTAAAAGAATGATAAAAAGATTGAAACATTCATTCCAACAACCAAATCTTGAAGTTAAATGATGGGGGGTGAAAAGCAATCTAGCAGATAGAATTACTTGATCAATATTCTTGTTTCCTGCAATTGAAAGATGCATCGTCATTAGATATTTGTCACTGGGTAAAGTAAAGAAAGAAATCCAACATTTTATTATGCAGGTAGGTAATTACACTAACCATCAGTATTAGGAACTTGTCTGAGAGCTTCATGCACCATTTCTTGTACGGATTTCCCTTCTGCAGGAAACAGCAATGTCAATATGGTAGAAGTGCATGTGAGTTGCTCTCATTTACTACATCAGAAAAGGTTCAATACAAGAACTGGACATTTTAACATACGCAAGAAATCACGTTGGATAAGCCACAATAGCTTCGCGGGTTCAAAAGCGACATCTTGACCCTAGAAGGCAACCCAGCCATGAGAAGTTTATTAAAAATAAAACTGCACAGAATCTGTCTGAAGAATCTAGCAACAAAACAAGAGTGGTGAATGACTTACCTTAACTCTTTCAGCAATGTTATTTTGTGAATCCATCAATAAACAAGTCAGTAATGGTAGAAAGGTAAGCTAGGATGACAAAAACAAGGATGATACTTTAAGATGTAGTTAGAGCAAAACCATTGACAGCAAAATGAAGTTCATACCTCCCATAAAACTCCTCAGCAAGCTCAACAGCAAATGAAAGCCGAGATATATCAGCTTCACGTATCTAAAAGGGGAAAAGAACATTTTGATATAGCAGATACTAAAACTTTCCAAATGTATCATTTCTGGTTATTCAGCAAAAGCAAGACCACTGGACTTTTCCCTCGAATAAATAAATTTCAGAGAGTCATAGCTCGAAAAAACATCCCTCAAGATGCAAGATAATCCTAAGACTCATGACACAAAAAGTAAACAACATTCTTTCAATCTCTGCATACCATAAAAGCTTCCAAGTAAAAACATGTTAGATTTAAACTTTTGCCTTGATACATAAGAGTTGACAGTCTATCACTCTATCCCAATACCATAAAAAGCATAATCAGTCGTCAAATTCTTATAAGAAAAGAATTCCTAAATGATTTCATAGCTGATGGCAGTCAATAACAATGAGGTTAGAGTGCCTAACCGTCTCAG
The DNA here is from genome assembly GCA_019926035.1 of Melaleuca alternifolia. Taxonomy (NCBI): domain Eukaryota; kingdom Viridiplantae; phylum Streptophyta; class Magnoliopsida; order Myrtales; family Myrtaceae; genus Melaleuca; species Melaleuca alternifolia. The sequence goes on from JAGKPW010002414.1 coordinate 1,081,807, forward strand.
GGAGGTTATAAATAAGCACGGAACTCATAACAGTTGCCAGAGCAAAAATCCTACATGAGAAGAGATCGGATTACACATGTACTGCAGAGTTTACTAATAATAAAAAATGTCCAGCCCAGCTTGTTATATGGTGCAGAAACTACCTGTCATCATATACATTCGACTTGCCAACACTTTCAAATCCTTCTGTGTCAAGGTAAAAGACTGATGTTTTTACTCCATCAACATCAAGTTCAAGAGGGAGTCCCCATACCCATATTCCTGTAACATGAAACCAGCAAGTGAGCCAATGGTAACTGGAAAGAGAGGGGAAAAAAATATTACTTCCAATTACCCTTAGTTTTTGTGTCACGCATGTGTCCAACACCAAATCCTGCAAAAGAATCCAATGCCAACGCTTTTAGGTCGAGGAAGGCGCAAAAGGATCCAACTAAAAGAAGTTCCACGAGCAAAAAAGTAGATTTATTACCCTCATCACATGAAAGGGAGAGTAGCTGATTAAGCAGAAAAGATTTTCCAGAACGGTAAGGACCAATTACCTGAAAAGACAACATCAACAAAGATCAGAAGGGGGAAACTTGGAGCAATAATATGTTTCTCTAGGATAGGCACTTTTCATGAACTAATGACTGCATAGATTAAACTGGAGACATACAAAATTATATAAATGGACCAAGTCACCTCTAAAGATCAATCCACACATGTAGAGAAAAGATAGTGACCACACTGCAATAAGATAGAATCTTAAGGGACTATCAATTGAGTCTTTAAAACAAAATAACTTCCAATATGGTGCACTTGCTTTTCAATTTATGTTGGCTTTTAGAAATTCCTCAACTATTCTTCTACTTTGTACCTACAAGCAAAGTCTCATCTATAAATGAACACCAGGTTTATTAGGAAAAGAGAATCTTTACAAGCATCAACACCATCAGAAACCAAATAGGATGTTCTTTCCTGATGATATCATAACAGTGATAGCATCTACCAAATTGACAACTCACTACGGAATCTCCACTCTCTTTTCCCTTTAGAAAGCCTTTCACCATGATTGAACGCTTCAATCTTTCTTGTTCTTTGTTTCTGTTGCTAGATCATGAACAGTTGTGACTAATTGCTCTTTCTGCTCTCTCTCAATCAACCTAGTCTTCTATTCAGTGGACTTCTTCAACCCCTTCAAAAGTACTGCTAATATTTTGCTGACTGATTCTAATTCCTGAAGTACCAGTTGAAATATTTATATCTGTAAACCCTCCTGCTTGCAAATCTCCTCAGGAGCAAGCAGGTGGGGTGCATGGATTCAGGGAAAGCTGCTTATGATATTAGGTAGTCAAATCTTCCAACAGTTTGGAGAATAATCAATTTTAAGAGCCTTTACATGATCAAAGTAGAGCACGGCCACGAAATAACCAGTGTAAATATGCTAGCTTCACTGAAAGAAAGGCTGAGCTTGACTATGCAGTCAGATCTCTATGGAGTTTTGATAGCATAATTTAATTAGAAATATGTCACCGAGACTTACAGCAACAGCAGCAATTGGGTTCTTTATCCTCTTGATAATCTCCAACCCATCCCTTGCAAGACGCAGTTTTGTATGACCAGGATCAGGTTCCACAATAGGAAACCTGCAATGACAAATTCTGTTAGATGATATAAGAGGGTGATGTCTTAAATTACAACATATGAATCTCGAAGAGAGAGAAGGTTTGTTGCAGCACTTCTGCAAGAGTGCATAAAGGTTGATTGTAGCTCAAAAGGCCTACGTGCTACTTCAACAAATTAATGTAAAAGACAACTAGCTCTACAACTTTCAATGCCATATCTTCCAAAACTCAGTTGCGCACTGTCCACGCCTAACATGTCATGATAACTTACAACCTGCTAAACCTTTACCATTGAGCAATGCCAATCTGATACATCTTTTTAGTCCATCATATGATTTACTAGCACCATAATATCAACTAAAGGTCCTTTAACCTCATCAACTTTCTAGGAGCTCTATCATCTTTGTCTTCCCTAGTCAGCATCAAATTGCATCTCCTTGTTGCAGAGTTGTGGTTTCAAATGCCAAAACCACCATAAAAATCATCTCATTTGAAGCAAGTGCCTCCACTTGCCAAAGAGCAAGAATGAAAGCTATGGTCAGTTCAAATTTTCTCTTGGCACCCTTTATATCAGTCGCTGGCTAACTCAGCCCTTTCTTTTTATTTTAGCGTCCAATACATTCTTCTTTAATCTGCAGCTTATGACAATAGCATACAAACCAATTCGCAACCTTCTTCTAACTATTCAATTAAATCAACTGTCCTAGCACAGTGGGAAAATTTAAGTGCAAAGATAAAGTAAAATTCTCCCTAGTCACTGATTTAATCTCGAGACAAACTGACAGCTCTTGGTCTTATATCTAAATCAAATCGCCGAATGCAGCTCATCCCAAATCGCAATGTGGACGTCACGAGTGCAAAATCAAATAAAATTAATCACCCACGAACACAGGAAAGCTCATTCAAGCTCAAGCTGCGTACCGCCAAGATCACATAACATAAGCAAATCTAGCGACAATAAATCTCTAGTCCATTCATGCAGCTCCTGGCATTATGCAACATATCCCAGAATCAAACAGAGAATCGCCGCCCTCATTCGAGAATCAGCTTCAGCTCCATCTTGTAAACAAGAACCAATCCATCAAACCAAAGCGAGCTCCCGACAATCAAAAAGCTACTTACGCTTGGTGAAAGCTGTCGATCGAAGAAGACCCAGAAGCCAAGAAGCCGAGCGAGATCCAAAGCACCACGACCCAAGTCAAATGCTCCATTCTTTATGACGGAATCGACGCAATGAGACCAAGAAGCAGAACAGGGACTTATCACGGGCGATCGGAGGAGACCATGACGAGAGGGTTATGGAGGAGAAGAGCAGGAGGGAGAAATATCAATGCTTGATGGCGAAACGGGGAGAGAAAAGACGGATCTTGAAGAGCCATGGAGATTGGTGTACGTTAAGAATCGGGACAGACATGGCCCAAGTTTTGAACCGGCAACACGGGAAGAGGAGGACCGAGCACGAGGGCGGGGGTTTTCTGAGTCGGAAGTATGGGATTGCTGCCCTAACACACTCCGTATCCCTTACGTTATCCTCCCAAACTTCCCGGCGTGTAATAAAAATCAAGTCTTTAAGAATTAGGATCCATTTTTTGTTCGCCAAAAGTTCCTTGAAACGAAGAGTTATCATGAAAGTCAAAGCCTTGATTTTGGAAGAATGGAAGACTTCTCTATTCATATCTTATAAGACAATTGCATTAGGCTCCGTTGATCATCATATGTATCAATTATGCGAATTTTATGGTGCATTAAGTTGTAAGCGAGTCCATCGACTCACCACCAAATCTTTCAAGCTGCTACAAGTTATAATTCATTATTTTTTTTAACAGTCCGATAACGTTTTCTCTAACTTTATATGCGGTGTATATTGTATTGATCCTCGTTTCACAATCATGTAAAGGAATGTTTGTGATGTACAATCTCACAATTAATATTATGAGATAATATACTTTCCACAAAAATGTAAGTGACAATCAAAAAATAATAATATGTTGTAATTTCTCTTGTTATGTAAACATATATGCGGAATTATCTTGCCTTTACTCATGGATATACTTTCCACAGTAATTTTGTATGTTTATAAAAATAATCAATTATAGATATTTTACCAAATCACACGATTCAACTAGTTTCTTCATTTTAAATTAATTATAGTATCATAAAAAGATTATTATAGTGTTTTTGCAATTTCCATTAGACATGAGAATCAAGGAAGTTTGGGATGGTACAAAAGAACCTTTAAAATCTTGTTGGAAAGATGACACAAATGGTCCTTGGATGGTAGCTCAACGTGGCATTTCTTGAACTTTCAATTTATTCAATATAATTTTTGAATTATAACCTAAGGTGCAATGTGGTCCATGAACTTTTTAATTTGTTCAATTTGGTCTATAAATTTTTGAAACATGTTCAACTTAGTTTCTGAACTATATAAAAATGTACAATATTGTCTTTGAGAACTTAATTCCCAAACTATATGAAAATGTTCGATGTTATTTCTAGACTTGAATCAATAGAAGGATAATATCGAACATATCCTATAGGAATAAGGTAAATATGCATAAAAAATTTAGGGACTATAGTGAATAAGTTAAAATTCAAGGAATACATTATATATAAAGCTAAAATTTAGGGACTACATTAAACAAGTTACAAGTTCAGAGATCGAATAATGCATTTTTTTTAAATTCATGAATCATTTGTATTAATATCCCCATTTTGTCTATCGAAATATAATTAGGTCAAGATTATTCACTTTTATCTAATCAATAGAATGTTAGAGAAACTCGTAATTCTTCTTTTTTCTTCCCCAAACTAAAACCAATTTTTCAAACCAAATAGGCTCCTAGCCTGAAGCTACAGATTTATAAAGTTATCTTCGCCCCCGTGACCCTGGGATCATGTTGTGTTTACACGCAGATGATATAAATTTGGGATATTGGAGACACAAAAGTCTTACGAAGACTTGTTTCCACAAGAGGTACTGATGATTCTTTCAAGGTAAAAGTCCACTTTAAGTCTCTAAGCTTGTGCATTTTAAATTTCAATCTAAAGTCCTTGAACTAGTACAAATTTACTACTCGGGTCCTTTCAAATCCTTACCCAAATAATGGCGCTTCTATTGAAGTCAAGAAGAGCCTAAAGTAAAAAACTTAATGGTAGTGTTCTTTCGAGAAATAGCAGGTTTACTACACTAATTACTGTCTCGAAAAAGGATGCGCTAACTTTCATAAGGTGTTTGGGGAAAAAGTACATTAGAAGTTTCAAAATTTCCCTATGATGCTTAGTTTAGTGCTATGACTTTTTGAGCGCCCTATTAAGTTTATTTCAACTTTCAAATATCATTCATTTAAACTACATCGGTCACTTGGGGTGTGTTTGATAACATTTCTATTTCTATAAACAATCTATATTCAAAAATTAGTTTTTTTCTATTTTTCCCCGGACATGTTAGCATAAGAACGCTTTTAGTAACTATATACAATTTATATTTTTGGAATATAAAAAGAATAGAAGTGCGTTTGGTACAATCCAAAAAGATTCTCAATATTTCTTTTAATTATAAAAATGTCAACGGAGATTTAACAATTCATATTTGGATAAAAATGGACTTTTATAAAGATTTAACTGATCAAGATATTCTAATATGACCTCAATCTTCCAACGTAATATTTAGTTAAACATGTATGGCTAAAAGTACTAGTAAAGAGTCAATTAATTTGTAACTCATAGTATGAGGAGGTTGATAGTAATTTTTTTAGCATTACAATAAACAAGTGTATAAACATCTTAAGCTTTTTTAGCTACAAGAAGAAGATCAAATGTTACCTAGTGGATTGGGCGTGAATGGTGGCGATCCTAAAGTTGGTGCGGTTATTTGCTCAATTAAATGACATTGGAAATTCACAAAGCTCAAGCTTATTTGACTGCTATGAACATAAAATAAATAGTAATAGCATTAATCGGTTCCAATTAGTAAAGGCCATAAGTACGTCATAAACTTTAGTATATACCTTCAATAGCATGATATATTTGTTGAAAGTTTTTGAAAACAACTTCTCTATTATTTTTTTAAGTACTTCAACATTCACGTCCTAATGTCATATTAAAAGATGGGTACATGAGAAACTTCCAAGTTCATTCTCCACTAGATAAGGAGACGGATAGATATATAAAGATAGCTCAATTAACAAGTACATGATTTTTGCCACTGTTTAACAAATTCCTAATCGCAATAGCACCCTCAAGGCTGCAATGATTTCTTACAAAGCTGCTTCAATCGGTCGTTAAGGATCTCCATAACTAATTTATTGTAATCGCAGATTTAAAACATGTATACCAAACAAACAGAATTGTGTTACTTCACAATATAGTCGTAAGTGGTAACCAAAGCTGACCCGAGAGGAAGGGGGGGGGGGGGAGATAAAGGGCGGGTTTGGGCAATATTCTTTCATCTTATTTCATTCAATTAAAAAAATCAAATATATGTACGAGTATATGTCCATGCCCAAATTAGAAAATATTTATACTTAGGCTCCGTTCGTTTCACGGAAAATAACTTCCAGGTAAATATTTTCCGAATCTTCTAGCATTCGTTTCACATAAAATGAAATAGTCAAAAGTGAAGAAATTTTTTTCCACTTTTTTGAAAATGGAAAACATTTTCCATCTAAGGAATGCCATTTTAACTCCTCTCGGGTACTATTCACATGATACGCTCTCTACCGAGCTACTGTTCACGCTTGCGTTCCTTCGGTGATTCGGTGGTTCCCGTGATGTTTCGACTTGGCTGGTAGACTTGCGGGATGGAAGACTCACCTCTATTCGTCCTTTTCCCCAGCTAATCGGCTCCTTGCTCCATGTTTCTTTTGGATTGATCGGTATTTCTGGATGGCACTATTCATGGTTGCACGATTCTGGGTTTTGGTGCTGATGGACTCTTCTAGCTGTGGTTTTCGTCCTCAGCTGACCTATTCGCTTCATCTTATGACTTGTTGAGCTGATTGTGAGGATTTGGAAATGATCTATCCTATCAAGTTACTGGATTTTTAGTCCATTGTTCATTGAAGATTGTCCTATTCATGAACTCACGACTCCTTTGGTTGAGCTGAATGAAATGGTTTTCTTGGGTCCCCTGACCTCTACTGGCCCCACCGGTCCATGCTTTGACTTGATACACTTTTGTATTAGTTCGAAGGGGTCCTGAGCTGACTGACTTCTGGGTTTCATTACACTGTTCATTGAAGATACTTAAACTCACTGTTCTGGAATTCTTGTGCTCTAATTTCTGAAGTCCTACTTCACATCCTCACAGTGCTCCCTGTGGCCTCGGGCGCTTCTTGTGGGTTACCTGAAGTCATATAGGTTGAAGTGTCGTGAATGTGTTAGCTCGTATGGTGTTGGGTTTTCTGAACTTCTTGTACTATTCATCGAAGCTGCTCACTGTTCCAGTTCATGCTTAATTTCACTAAGCTCGGTGATTGTGATTGTTGTTCCCAATCTGCTCATTGTGGTTGGCTTTATCTCTCACGACTTGTATTTGCCTTTCAGTAAGTCGATTGCTTTCTCTATTTGTATACTGAACTCTCGGAAGCTTGCTTTTCATCTTCACTATGAAGAAGGCTGATGCTATTGAGTTGCAATCGTTGCCCCCCTTAGACCCTTTGAGCAATGTGGAGGCCATAACTAATGTGGGTATTGCTCCTAGCCATTTTGGGTTGGACTCTCAGAGAGGCAGGAAAGCTAGAAGCAGAAGCAGAATGGCTAGAAAAATTGATTCTCTGAATCTGAAAGAGAAAGTTGTAGCTCCCTCTTCACCCCCTTTGCTAAGGAAGGTGACTCAGCCGGATTTAGCTTCCCCAGCCCCATTACTTGACAAAGGAAAGGGCACTTTCGAGCCTATGGTACAACAAGGTCTTCAAGCTAAGCTGGTCCGTGAGGGAGATGCTGGTCAAAGGGCTAGATCCCGAAGCCGTTCTAGGCGTTCGAGAAGCAAGCTGAGGGATCCTGTCTTTGGGAAAATTGGCTCACAAGGCCCTACTGCTTAGACTAATACAAACTTGGCTGGTATTGGAGCGAGCCAAGACAAGGGTAGAATACCTCAAACTAAGTCATGGACCAATGTTGCTCGTGCTAGTGCAGCAATTGGCTATGACCTCTCCTTTATCCCTCATGATATTAATGATGGAAAGCCTTGTGTTCGTATATCCGAGGATATCCTTAATGCCATTGATAAAGTTTGGCATGAATCTATTGTTGGTTACTTTATTGGCAAGAAACTCCCTTTCAAGTTGATTGAAGCATCACTGAAACACCTATGGGGGAATTACTTGGTGGATATTAAAGCTAACGAAGATGGTTTCTTTTTCTTCCATGTTCCGGATCTTGAATTCCACAGGAAAATTTTAGACAGGGGTCCTATTACTGTAACAATGATTCCTTTGATCCTACAGCAATGGCACCCGATGCTTGTGTTGAAAAAGGAGAGGCATGATCGTGTTCCTGTTTGGGTAAAGCTTCGTAACTTACCTTATGCTGCTTGGTCTCCAAAAGGAATTAGTGCTATTGCTAATACTTTGGGGAAGCCTCTCTATGTTGACCAACACACTGAACATAAGAGAGTGATCTCTTTTGCCCGAGTTTGTGTGGAAATTAGTGCGAAAAAACCGCTCTATGATTCTATCTCGGTTTTTCAGGATGACGAGGAAATTATTGTCACTGCTGAATATGAATGGAAGCCCATTTTATGTACTAAGTGTGAAACATTCGGACATATATGTCCTGACCCTAAGCCCACAATCCCTTTAGAACCAATTGGTCCTTTGACCTCCCTCTTAGCTGGTTAGTCAGCTTCTGTGGATACTACCCATTCTACCCCAGGGCCGAAGGCCACTAAATTGCAACACTCGGAATGGATCACTGTGCAGTCCAAACATTCCAAGAAAGCAGCACAAGTCAGTGGTGGAGTGGTGCCTCAGATTTTGCAAGGGACGAATCTAGCGAGCCTAAGCTTTGTTCTCCCTAATTCTCCTCAGGATGTCAATGTTGATGACTCGGTAGATGCTTCAAAGGAGTTCGACACTATCCCTGATAGCTCTGATGATAGTTCTTCTATGGATTCCTCCCATGATTTATTCCAACTGGTCAACCTCGAGCTCAATTCTGTTGTTAGTGCTCTTTTAAGATCTGAGAAGGTGCTTCAGAGTGATGTGAATTCCCCTGCTATTGCGAACTCTCCTCTTGATGCGAACTCCCCCCCTTCTGTGGAGGCGCTGAAGAAATCCACGGCCAAGAAAAAAAGGCCGCAATGCTAAAAGGAGGTGATACCTCCCTCCCCTACTTCTCTGTACATATGATTTTGGGTTCTTAGAATATTAGGGGTCTATGTGACCCTGTGAAACATGCGGAAGTTATGTTTTTTGTTCGGTTCGACAATCTTCTTTGTATCGGACTTTTGGAAACTAAGGCCTCCTTGACGGGTTTTGAGGAAATCTCATTAAACTTAATCCCGGGTTGGCTTTGGAAGACTAATTATATTCATACTGACCATGGTCGTATTTGGATTGGCTGGGACCCTCAGCAAGTCTGTTTTGAACTCACCTCTTCTTCCTTCCAAGCTGTGCATGGTACGCTTTGCTCGGTAGACTCAAGAGTCTCATTTGCCATTTCTTTTGTTTATGCTGCTCATACATTTGTTGAAAGACGCCTGCTTTGGGCTGAGTTGATTGCCCGAAAGGGTTCTCTTTTGGATTCACCTTGGATAGTTCTTGGTGATTTTAATGCTATAAGATATCCTTCTGATCGCAAAGGTGGTTCTCTTGATTGGCTGCCTTCTTTGGATGAATTTCATAATTGCTTGATGGTGGCTGAGCTTGACGATCTTAGATATGTTGGGAGTAGATATACTTGGGCCACTTTTTAAGGGCCGAGGCGGATTCAAAGGAAAATCGACAGGGTACTTGTTAATCCTAAGTGGGTTATGGACTTTTTCTTTTCAGAAGCTACTTTTCTTTCGCTTGGTATTTCTGATCACTCGCCTATGGTGGTGAGAGTTGTGCCTTTGATCCAGGTGAGAAAGCCGTTTAAATTCTATAATTTCTGGATGTCAAATCCTGGTTTTCTGCCATTGGTTTCTCAGATCTGGGAACTTGATATTATGGGATCTCCTATGTTCCAATTGTGCACTAAGCTGAAGCTTCTGAAGGCCAAGCTAAAATTGTTCAACCAGCAGTCCTTCTCGGACATTTCTAAGCGCACCCTTTTGGCAAGACAAAACCTGCAGAACATCCAAGTTTCTCTTTTGCAGGACCCAAATAACTCCCTTCTTGCGCAAGAGGAGAAGCTGGATGATGATTCCTTTTATAGACTGCGCCTACAAGAAGAACTCTTTTATAAGTAGAAGTATAGAATCCATTGGTTGGAGGAGGGTGACCGTAACACGAAGTTTTTTCACTACTCTGTTAAGAAGAGGCAACTTAATAACAGGATCATTTCGGTCCTTGATGACTCTGGTTCTCTTCTCTCTTCGGCACCTGAAGTAATTGAGGCATTTATCAACTACTATAAGCACCTCTTTCAGAGTCCCCCCGAACTTTTGGCTCGGCCTTGCCCCTAGGATGTGGCTGTTCACCTCTGAAGTAAGTTGATTGATTCTCAAGTGTGTAGTCTGACATCTCCTTACTTTGAATAGGAAGTGCGATCTACTTTGTTTTCCTTGGCATCGGGTAAAGCTCCGGGACCCGATGGTTTTAATGTTGACTTCTCAAGGAAACTTGGGATATTGTTGGTTGTTTGGTCACCTCTGCTATTTTGGACTTCCTCAATTCGGGTAACATGCTGTGCCAACTTAATACTATTATCATTGCATTAGTCCCCAAGTGCCTAAATGCTTCTTTAGTGAGTGATTTTAGGCCTATTGCGTGCTGCAATACTATCTACAAATATATCACCAAAATCTTGGCAAATCGAGTTGCTAAGGTGCTTCCCTCACTGATCTGTGGGTCTCAAGCGGCCTTTGTTAAAGGGAGGAAAATTTCGGACAATATCTTACTCGCACAAGAACTCTTTGCGGGTTTCCATCATGATACCTACTCTCCAAAATGTGCGATAAAGTTTGATTTTAAAAAAGTTTATGATACCGTGGATTGGGCTTTCTTGGAGACAACACTCATTGCCTTTGGCTTCCCGACTCAACTCATTAAGTTGATCATGGTATGTGTTCAAACTCCTAAATTTTCTATATCCATCAATGGGGAATTGCATGGATTTTTCTCAAGTTCTAGGGGTCTAAGGCAAGGCGATCCTCTTTCCCCCTATTTGTTTACTTTGATCATGGAAGTGTTCTCTGGTCTAATCTTGACTGGAACTATATGTCCTAACTTTAATCACTTTTGGAGATGCAAGTCCACTAAGTTGACCCACCTATTCTTTGCTGATGATGTGCTGCTGTTCTGCCAAGCTAATATTGCCTCCGTCTCTTATTTGAAGTCCGCGATATGCACGTTCTCGGAGTGGTCGGGGCTGTCCCTGAATCCTTCTAAGAGTGAAGTTTATATCTCCGGCAATCCTACTACTTCACATGATATTGTTAATCTTCTAAGCTTCAGATTGGGCTCTTTACCATTTCGATACCTTGGAGTACCCGTGGTAGCAGCTAGACTGGGGAAAGTTGATTGTATCTCTTTGGTGAACTCCATTACCAAGAGAGCTCAATCCTGGACTCAACGCTTTCTATCATTTGCCGGTCGTCTCCAACTGGTTAAATTTTTTCTTCATGCGATCCAGGTTTATTGGTCCAACATATTTATCTTACCTGCTTCGGTACTTGATTGCATTGAAAAAATTCTTAGGCAATTTTTGTGGAAGGGCCCGAGTCTTGGCTCTGGAGGTGCAAAAGTTTCGTGGCAGGATGTTTGCCTCCCCAAGGAGGAAGGGGGGCTTGGTATTAGGCGCCTTAAACAAAGCAATAAAGCATCCATGCTCAAACATATTTGGGCTCTCTTCTCTGACAAAGAATCTCTTTGGTGCATTCGGATACATTCTAATTTCCTCAAGAATCGAAGTTTTTGGGAGGTACATAGACCTACCTTCTATTCTTGGTCTTGGAAGAAGATCATTGGTTTGGGTAAAGAATTCAGGCATATGTTTTGTTGGCGTGTGGGAGATGGCCTATCTATTTCTTTGTGGTTTGATGCGTGGCATTCTAATGGCCCTCTAAACTTGCTATTTAGTAATCGGCAAATTTATTTGTCTGGTTACCCAAGAGATGCATTGCTTGCCGACTTCCTACAGAATCAGGATCCTAGCTCTATCCTCGTGGAAACATTACTTCAATGGGGTGGTGATCTCCCGGTTCTCAATAATCTTCAGGATCGGCTTCTATGGATGGGTTCTACTTCTCGAAATTTTTCATCTTCCTCGGCTTGGGAAGCTGTGAGACCAAGGAGCCCCATGGTTCCTTGGTCCAAGTTCATTTGGGACAAATCCATTACTCCTAGACATCAATTTCTATTATGGCTTGTGACTAAAAAGCGGCTCCCTACTCAGGTTTTTCTTTAATCTTGTGGTAGAATTACCAATGCTACTTGTGCATTTTGTCAATTAAGGCCGGACTCGATAGACCATCTTTTCTTTGGGTGTTCGATCACTAATCAACTGGCTCTTTTCTGTTCGCGAAATTGCTTACTTGATTGGCATAATGGTGACTGGCATCACACCCTTACTTGGGCAACAAATCATATATCTGACAACCAATTCTCCCAAAGGATTGCAAGGTTTGCTCTAGGAGCGATGTGCCATATCATCTGGAAGACTAGGAATAATATATTATTTAGGAATTGTGATAGATTCCTTCCTGCAATGAAGATACGACTCGTGAAACATGTCAAGGATTTTGCCAAGACACAGAAGAATGTCATTGACACATCCAGAAATAGAAGACCGCAACACAATTGGGGACTAGACAATTCTATCTTCTTGTAATTGTGTTGTTCTTATCTCTGTCTCTTGATATATTTTGCTTACTTGTAAGTATTCTTGTTTATATGCTCTAGCGACTGAGAACCATGGTACTCCTCTACTTAACTCTTGATGGGTGTAAGTATAGGTTTGTAGTACCAAGTTCTCCTTCTTTTGTACTTTTGGCATTCAAAGATTAATATACTCCTTACCTTACCAAAAAAAAAAAAAACATTTTCCATCTTAATTGTTTACCTTCAAATATTGTGACCTCTAGCAGAGTGCCCCGCCTCCCCAAGGCCGATGAGCTGGCGGCCTTTGACAGTAAGCTTGTAGCCTCTAGAGGCAAGCTCAAGACTTGTCTTGGATTGACAAGTTCATGGCCTTTGATGGCAAGCCGGGAGCTCATGAAAGTTTGTTGATACTTGTGGTCGGCGACATGTCAATGTATAACAAAACAAAGGGCAAAAATTTAAAAATCTATTTTTTTTATAATTTTCCTTAAGTTTCACACAAACATCAGAAAATATTATCATTTTCCAGAAAAATAATTTTCATAAATGTTATATTTTTCGTGAAACGAACGGAGCTTTAGTTTTCTCGTTGTTGCCTATCATTATTAGTTAGATACATATGGTATGAGAAAAAAATATTCCATGATCTCTTTTTTTTATTATAAAATTTCATTTAAGGAAAAATAACTTTTATTACTTAGGCATTGTATTTTTGTGTGTGTTATCTCAAGAGTTTTATTTTAAGATAGATAGTATCTTAGGATGCATTTCCATGCATGTCATATTTATTCACATTGTCACTCATGTTAGATTAGTCTTTTTCTCACTTAGAATATTTAGCTTCTTCTTTTAGACATTTTCGCTCATGAGGTCCTGTCCGGGACTTAATAACAAAAGGCCATATTCCTCGACCAAAAAACAAAAGAAAAGAAAACAAAAGGCCATATCCATTATTACCCAAACAATTCGGTTTTTATTTTTTTTGCCTCTTTTTGACTATTTAATTTATTCACTATTGGCATATATTGTTTATTGGGAACATAGTCATGAAAAATCTTAAAATATCTTTATTGTGACTTACCTCAATTTTTTTTTTTGTAAAACTAAAAATCCAAACTTGTATCAATATGACATATTTATGTAATTATTTTTTATAATCGAGGATTCCACCACACGCCCCCCGTGCCCAGACGACACTTAAGGGTTGGGCACCTATACCTTGAGGGAGACTAGCATATGATTCCAACACCATGGCTCTTCATTTAAGACGCTAGCAACTGTAGGTTTCGAATTATTGATCTTGGCGATGAGGGATAAGCTCTTAACCAACACAGCTACCCATCGTTGGGTTATGCAATTTTTTTTTCTAATACCAAAAACCTCTAATTCATACCTATCCAATATATTTACTCCAAATTATCTTTCAAACTTCTGTTGGATACAAGTATGGAGTTTTTTGTGTTATAAGAAAAATTGTAGGGATAAATTTGTCATGGGTATGAGTTTAGGGTTTTTCATGTCATAAAAAAAGTTTAGGATAAATATTCGGAAAAATTATAAATAAGGATCCAAAGTAGTAATGTTTTCTCAAATAAGGATCTGAAGTGAAAACTATTTAAAAAAAAATAGGGCAATGGCCGCAGCCATGGTGGAGCCGCCGGCCCCTTGGCAAGGGCTGGTGACTCATCGCTAGCACCAGGAGAGGGTCACCGGCCCTCTCCCACAATGGGGCAAGGCTAGCGACCCTTGCCTGGATATGGGGCCGGCAACCCCTCGTCAGCATCGGAAAAAAGGGTCACGATCCTCTCCCAAATCTAGGCAAGGGTTGCCAGCCCTCTTTCATGTTTGGGCGGGACGCTATGGCGTGACCTCGCCAGCCATGGCCGCCGCCCTACCAGAGATAGGGCAACAGCCACAGGCGAAAGGGCTTCAGCCATTTCCATGTATTTTCTTTTTGTTTTTATTTTTTTTAAAATTGTAAGTTAACTAAAATTTAAGTTAAAGTCGTTTTTCAATGAAAATACCCTTGACCGGCTAGAATATTAGCGTTGCCGGCCAGCGAACCAACGAGTTTAGGCCATTGTTTGAAATAATTATAATCACTTTAGGTCCTTATTTTAGACAATGATGCACTTTAGACCCTTATTTGAAATAATGTTCACTTCAAATTCTTATTTGAGAAAATGATAACACTTCGGGTCCTTATTAGAAATTTTCCCTAAATATTCACAAGAACATAGCTTATGGTTTTTTTTGGCTTTTTTCTTTGTTTATATTTGGTAAGTTTTTTAGCATTTGATTACCATTAGACCCATCAAAATGGGTTGGGTTGGCTGAAAATTGGTTTGATCTATATTAATCCATCAATTGTAGTGTAAATCCAATTATTCATATACAACTCGATCCATACACGACATATGTCCGACCCAACCCATACTGTTTAAACACATTAGTATTTTAGGAATGCCCACACCCACGTTAAACTCTTCATATGTATATGCTACTTAGATAACAACTTCAAATGAAATTAAAAAAGCAAACTTAAAAAATTAAAATTGTAAAAAAAATAAGAAATGTAAAAAAAAAACCTTTAAATTGGAATGTTTATAAAGAAGTTGGGGTTGACAAACCCATTTCGTAACTTGAATTTAAAGCCAATTTCATATGGATAACTTTTTTACATAAATTTCTCGTCCTTCATTGATATGTGAACTCCGGGAGTACAATTGAGCCAAGCCAAGTAAAAACACTGAAATTCGTCTCTAATTGAAGAACTAGGTGCCTCAAAACTCAACTTGAGCTTGATTAGTACTAAATTTTCTCTTAAGTTCGACTTGGTAAATTCATCGAAATGAGCTTGACTCAACTCGGCTCGATTACGATCTAGCAATAAATAGGCAACCGAGCTCGAGCTATAAAGAACTCGAATGAGCTAGAAGAGAGCTCCTAGTCCCCTAAAGGAGGTCCAACTAGAGCGAGCTTAATATAAGAGGTAGCTAATCAAACTTCAAGAGCTACATAATCTACTAAGCCTTACAAAGATATTCAAGGGATGATTTTTCATTCAAACTTGCGGTAAGAACTATCAATCTCGTTCCACCCCGTCAATACCTTTTTATATATATTTATAATAAGAACGATAAGAAAACGATGAGAACATGCATTTTGCCTTCAAAATGGAACCAAACTGAAATTTGGGTCCACAGAAGAATAACATCAAACAAGTTATGGACAATAGTTGACAAACAATAAATAACAATGGGAACTTGTCGACATCAAATGCATAGAGTTGCATGAAACAGATGATGGTTTCATTAAGCACATGCACCAGACGGCCCATCGTTTTGCAAACAACTATCACTGCAAAACCATATAAAAAACACATCCAACAAGGACTTAAAATTTTCAATAACTGTATTACTTGGGCGCAATTGTCAAAAAAGTCCTAAACCTTTTGTAACTTTGCCAATTCAATCCTAAACCTTTTTTTTGCTAATTCAGTCCTAAACCTTTTGTAACTTTGCCAATTCAGTCATAAACCTTTTCCTAAACCTTTTGAAATCTTGCCAAGTCAGTCCTAAATCTTGAAATTTTCAAGGTCGAATTGGCAATATTTCAAAAGGTTTAGGACTAAATTGGTAAAATTTCAAAAAGTTTAGGATTGAATGGGCAATATTTCAAAAGGTTTAGGACTGAATTGGCAAAAAAAAAAAAGGTTTAGGACTGAATCGGCAAAGTTGCAAAATATTTAGGACTGAATTAGCAAAAAAAGGTTTAAGACTGAATCAGCAAAGTTGCAAAAGTTTTAGAACTTTTTCGACAATTGTCCCATATTACTTACAAGGTGTCGCGTATCAATTCAGTGGACCCGACATCTCTAAAGCAAATTGTTGCGACCAAGAAATGCTCAAAATCAATTTCAGAGCCATGTGAGCTCAATTGAAACCGATAGTTCATAAAAAACGCTAGAGTCACACACACAAACGCTAAATCGAATAGTTCAGAGCAAAAGAAACAGTAGTGTTTGGACCTTCTTCACTTCCATGAAGTCACTGATCGAAATCACGAAGTAGCTCAAGAGAGATAGAACTGAACACTTTGACTTTTCAACTGAGATTCAAGCCATTGAAGCTTTCGGTCACAGTAAACAGAAACAGAGACCAAGTGAGTACGTTGATTGAAGTCCCGGCTCGCAAAACATTTCTTCCTCTCTGTGCTTGTCGCTCTCGCTGAAGAAGAAGGAAACGGAGATAAAGTGAAATGAATGGAAGTGAAAGGGTGTGTAGTGAGTCGTGAAATCGTGGCGTCGTGTGGGTTTGGAAAATATGATTTAATATGGGTTGACCTATTTTTGGGACCTCAATTTTCCACAATACATTTTAGTGAATCTTAAAAGAAAATGAGTAAACCATATTATACTGAGCCTCTTAAAACCAAGTTAAAAATGGGCACATGACCCATTTTGTTGGCCCTAGTTATCACAAATTCTTGGACCTGCAAAATGAATCAAACTAGCACGTTAAGGCTTTCTTTAAAAGAGAAAATGTAGTGATAGATGGGCATCGGGAAAATTACCAAAAAGTTATAAACATATTATAGTTGTGCCAATTTAGTTTTAAATTTTTTTCGGCTATGCATTTGCATCGGTTTAGTCAAGCTAATCAGTTTTAGCTAGAGAAAGTTGTCATGGATGCTGGCGATCCTACGTGATGCCGCTAGTGACAATATATAATAATATTTTAATATTTTTTGATTTCTATTTTCTTTTAATTTCTTTTATTTTTTTCCTTTTTCATTTAGCTAGTTGCCAAGGTTAGTTGACTAGCCAAAGGGAGGGCCAGCAAGGTCAACCTTGCCTGCTTTTGGTGAAACTCGCCCTTGCTGGCCACTAGTGAGGGCCAGCCTTGCCAAGGACCTTGACCCTTGCCTCTAGTGACTACTTAGTGGAAGAAGGGAAGAAAAAGAAACGAAAGAGAAGGGAAAGACAGAGAGAAAAGGAAGATAAAAAAATGAAAAAAAATGAGATTATTATTAAAAATAGTACATGTCAGTGCCGGCTGTGGAACTTAAGACAGCTGACTTTTATGTTAGTGATTGTTGGTCAAAGTTGGCAAAGTTGCGATAAAACTAGCACTTTTGCGCATGACTTTGGGCATGCATGTTAGGAAGTTCTCTAAAGCTTGATAATCATGTCATATGTGAAATACTTTTGTTTCTCCCGTTAATTGAAAGATTGGTTAATGATTTCTCATGAATTTTACTCTGAAAATTCACAAGAGAGTTGAACAGCCCACGTGGGACTTTGAAAAATGATGGTCTCAAGCCTTTTTTTATGTGAAAAGTAATCGGGGGCGTTCAAAGTTCTCTATTCCCTTGAATAGCGATTGTTCCGGAAACTTCTCGTGCATTTACTGCACAAGTTCATTAATTAGTCACGTTGTCTGGTATTTGAGATGAACGACAATGCATGACAGATGAAAGAATGAAAATTGAAGGCAAGAGATCGACATACATTGGGTATCCAAAGAGCGAAGGGATGTCATCTTCATGTTAGTACATCCGAAGAGCTCAGTCTCTTTACGTAATCCTTTTCTCTTCCAATGCATGTAGTGTAACTTAGTACTAAGTTGCTGATTATTTGCTATAGCGACTAGGATTGAGACCCTCTCAGGGAAGAGGGAAATCATTCTTGAATCGTGTGAAGGCCTGCAAGCCCGCGATCTTCCTGCATGATCTCTCTGATAGGTTTCTTTTGTTTATCGATTCTGAGGCATTCGAGTCAGCTTTTGTGTATGTCATCTAGCCCATTTTGGCGCACTCCCCAAATGTTGATAGGGTTGTTTGGAAGTTGGTAATTACGATATTATTACTCTACTTCCATCAAAAGATCAAGGGAGAATTATTAAAACAGTCCTAAATTTGAAAATTGACACTAACGGCACTGAATTGTTTGACAAATCAATTCCTAAATATATATATTTTTTGTCAATTCAGTTATAAACTTTTTATGTTTATGTCACTTCAGTCAATCTGGAATTTTGGTATAGATAATTTCAATATTTTAATTTTTTTCTTTTTTTTCTTTCTCTATTTTACCATTCATTCTCCCTCTAGCAAGTCTATATGTCGAACCAAAAGTGAGGCCTCACCGTCATTGTCGTTGGGTGAGGGTGAGCTTGCCCTTGTCAGATCTAGCCAAGGCTCACCTCGCCAGTGGCTAGGCAAGCTCACCTCTGCCTAGCAACGGCAAGGCGAGCCATGCTAGGGACAAGTGAGGTTGGTCTTGCCAAGGCGATCTGCTAGAGAAAGAAGGAAAGATAAACAAAGAGAGAAATAAAAAAAATAAAAAAAATGTAAAAATTGAAAAAGTATTGTTAAAGATTGTCCATGTCATCATCAGTAGTGCCACGTTAGCGCCGATTGGCCAAAATTGGTAGGATGGATTGAATTGACACAATGTACAAGTTTAAGATAGAATTGGCAAATGAAGTTTATAACTAAATTGATCAAATTATTATAAATTTTACTACTATTTTGTTAATTTTCCCAAAAATCAGGTCATCTCTTTGCAAATGGAAAGGATCTAGTAGTCTATGGTGAAGAAGTGCACGATAAATATGCTATCTTCCATATATCTAAGATATTATTTATTTGCTCTTGAAAGTGATTGTTAATCATGTTTTTCTCAATTGACGTGGTTAGAATACATCCAAGCTATCCATGATTTTCTTTGAATGAATAGTTCTCTATCTTACCTTTTTTGTCCTTATTTTTTTTTGAATAATGTGAACTATGCTATAAAAAAATGCTGCACGCAGGAATTCACAAATTATAGCTTGGAAGTTTTTATCAATATTGAAAAATGGATAGTGATGGGAATGTTTTTAGTTCATGAGGAGAGATGACAAGTTAAGGAACTTACTGATTAACATTTCTGCCGCCTACACAAAAATTATAACCACGTCAATTGATAAATTGATGGGCTATAGACCATTGGGAGTTTCTAATCAAACAAATAAATTAATAACTACATACACACACTAGACACAAGTTGCAAATAAGAAAAAAGTTGATATAAAAAATGTAAACTAGGAAACTATTATTTCTTTCCTTTTAACAATTATTCTTTCAATTTCCCACATGGTTGGGGCTATGAAGCTAGTGAAACTTGTTGTGGAAATCAAGTGATCAAATAATAAAACAGACATAAGAAGAAAATAAATCGACTACCATATTTTCGTGATTCAGTTAGGTGACCTACGTCTACAGGGAGAGCAATAAAGAATTCAGCTATAAACCAAGTGATACAATATACAACTGCACTCAAGTTACTCAAACACTTTCGATTTTTCCCAGCCCTCAATTATATTCACCCACAAAAGCGTTTGACCTCACAATCTCTCATGAAATAATCTCTTAATGTTACAAGTGAATTCACAAATCATACTCCATACTAGAAAGACCCAGATCTCTTGACTTTTCGGACTCTAATTCTGATCAACCTATTCATCAAGCCTCACACATAATCTCAAATCCTCTTGAATCATTTTTCAGAGACCAAGCTAGGTCAAGCATAATTATGGCTAGTGAACAAAAACAACACCAAGCCATAACCTCGTGTGAGACCGAACTTGAAAATTATTCTACAACATCAACATGAAAGGCTTCAGATGAAGAATCACATGAGGAATTACTATTAAAAGCGTAAAAGTCCCAACTGTGCTCATGATGGAACCAAAACCACATATTGAAACATTGGAAGAAGACTCTTTCCAAGATACAACCATGCCTAGTAAACCTATTGGTGGTCTTACCTTTACACTTGTGATATCCCTTATCACAAGTGGCATGGTAGGCCACGAGATTATTATGCAAGCATGAATGCTAATGCCACTGATCCAAATAATGATCAGTTTCATATACTCATTGAATTTACCTCCAGATTCACAGGAAGCTTATTGGACTGGTGGTTAGCTCTTGTCCATGCTAATCAAAATACCTTCCTTGCCTAAGATTTTGATGATGTCATTAGAATATTACATCATTGGTTTATTAAGAGACCAGAAGACCTTTTGGAGCAAAAGAGGAAGGAATTCTTTGCAAGAAAATGTTGTTCTTATCAAAGAAAAGATCTCAACAGACATTGTAAAGAGATGATAAAGTTGTACTATGCCCTTGGAGAAGATCCTACACTGAAACCAGTCTTTCTATAATCAATTTCCCAATAAATTTCTAGCATGGTGGATAAATACTTTCAAACCCATGTGAAAAAGTTAACTGAAGCGACTCTCGAAGAAATTCAGCAAGTTATCCACATAGCTTTGGGAGCTATGTCTCCATAAGAAAGCATTCAAGGAATTCATGGAGAACAACAAAATGCTCAACAAGGTTTGCAAAAAATCAGGCCTCCAGATAAAGTGTGGACATATCTTCTTGTGATTGTCCAACCTAAAAGACAAAACACTTCAAAAAGTACTTCGTACAACAGAAGAAGAGGGGAAAATGGAAGTTTCTCCGGAAGAGTAAGTGGCGCCAGGGTAATGTTAAGGGGAGCAAAGGAAGGAAGAAGATGTTTCATTTGCGGAAAGAAGTGAAACTTTACAAAATTTCTCCTCAAGTATAACGAAGGAGTATAAATCTGGTGGAATCTATTCAACACAAACTGGATTATCCTTTGAAGATGACGATCTTGAATTTATTTTCTCTCTAGAAGATGAACAATCGGAGAAGACTATCTGTGCCATCCAAACCTTATCTGGTACCAGTGAAGATGAAGGTACAGATTTTTCAAGAGAAGGCATATTTTTCTTTGAAAATCCCATATCATCTCCATCCTCATTCTTTCCATCCATCCAAATGTCCAAAATAGGCCAGTTTCTTTCAAAACAAACATCGCTCACCAAATCTTCATTTCCAAATATGCCAAACCCATTTCCCTTATTGCTCTCATAGATACAGGAGTAGACTCTTCCATTATGGATCCCGGATTTCTCCATGAAGAAAATTAGGAACCTCATACTTGATACTTCACATCAGCATCAAGAAATACCTTTATCACACAGGTGAAAAGCAAACCCATTTAAAATTTAAAATTTTTCTTAGTGCTCAACCACTGCTAGAGTTCTAGGATCGGTAATTCCTAACCAAGATCTTATCATTAGATGGGACATCATGGCTAAGTTTCTTGCCCTTGGAATCATGCCCAATGGTCTTAAATTCCATTCCCAGTTTTGTGAATTTGTAGAAACTAGAAAGTTTTATCTGAACCAATCAGAATAACTTGATCTTATCATCCAAAATTTTCTTGAATCATGTGCTAAGTATCACTTAGAATTCAACTCTAAATATCCACAACTCTTGTGGAGAAGTGAATCATTCTTTATCAATTTGCCTTAAAAAAATGAAGAAATCAATCCTATAAAGGCAAGCCACATGGGAATGAATCTAACAGATCTCCAACTGGCAAAGAAAGAATATGACGAACTAGTCCAACAAGGTCAAATTGAGCCTACAAGCTCTTAATGGGCATGTGACGCATTTTATGTGGAAAAACATGTTGAACAAGTTTGTGGAAAGAAAAGACTGGCTATCATTTATCAGCCCTTAAATTAATTTCTCCAAGCTAACAAGTTTCCTTTACCTAATTGGAAACTTTGTTCTTAAGCTTGTCTAGTGCCAAAATTTATTTCAAGTTGACTTGAAGGCAAGATTTGGCAGTTAGAAATTCATCCAAAAGACCGGCATAAGAAAGACTTTTGTATTCCAGGCCAACACTTTCGATGGAAAGTCCTTCCATTTGGATTAAAGACAACTCTTTCAATATTCCAAAAGGCTGTGTGCATGATTTTTTTTCCTATCAACTTCAATGGTTTGATTTACATTTGATGACATCATGCTCTATAACTTGGATGAAGGCTCTCATTGTAAGTTGTTGTTTGAATTTGCTGATATCGTCAAGAAGCATGTGATCATCTTATCCCCAAAGAAGATGAAGGTTGCCCAGATTGAGATTGAGTTCCTTGGAATAATTTTAAAGATGGAACCTTCCAGCCAAGTGATTATATTGCCAAACAACTGCTCAAATTTTTTGATGAGAACCTTTCTCATAAACAGTTACAATAGTTCCTTAGAATCGTCAAATACTTGAGAGATTTTGTTTCCAAAATCACTGGGTTCATGCACACTCTATAAAAAATGCTGAAGAAAGACTCCATTCTTGGGTATCCTCTCAGACTAAGGCAGTTCAGTGGCTCAAGAAAAAATTACAGTCATTGCCTCCTTTACAAATCCCTCGTGATGGCAAAAGAATCATTTATGTCAGCAATTCATTTGAAGAATGTAAAGATGGTAAGTGACGAATTCCATCTTATTGGTCATCATTTCTTGGTAGAAATGGATATGTCTTCATTCGCTTATATATTAAAGTTCAAATAGAAGATAATGCCTCATATGGTTTTCAAAATATTCTTTTGAAAACAAACATATTATGAGGAAGAAGAATGTGCTTGCAGACTTTTTGTCAAGATAAAGCTCAATGACAGCTTTTACCAATATGTATGTGTTCAAGCCAAGGGGCCAAGCGAAGGCTCAACCCATGTTGCCTAGAGGCCAAACAAATAATATCCTCCTAAGATCCCAAATTTGATTGAATGCAACATTTATTCAGAAAGCTTAACTCAATTACTCTGGGTATATCAATAGAATTTTTTTTCCAGGTATGAAAGCTTATGTCTGAAACCTTTCGGTTACCTCCTAAATATCCGTTCATATATCTCGTCGCGATTTTTCGTGATGACCTATTTCCTGAAGAGCTCAAGTAGTTTTTGTGATATCTATTGAACATGCATACCATAGCCTTAAGATTCTCTACGACTAAAATGCCCCGCATTATCAGTAAAATCATATGTAGTTAGCTAGATTGTTTGGAACATTTAGGATAATTCTTATCCTGATTCAAACCCTTGGGAGCATTCCAAGCAGGGCGAAGGTCATGTAGGCCTAACCCTAAATTACACACCATCATCCTATTTCATAGGCCATGGACGTACCTAAGGTCTAGTGGAGAACTTCACAAAACCTCAGCACAAGTAGGAGTTTCTACATTTATGCCTTAACCTAGCATGAATGAGATCTATAGAACACTCCATGTTAGAGCCCGTCAGATTTCTGAAAAATACCATGAACTCCAAAGAATCTTATACCAGCACAATAAATCAATCCCTCTTGAAATATGGCCATGTGGAATACTCATATGGTACTATTCTGAGCAAGAGTTTCTTGATGAACGCCACCAAATAAGATAGACTCTCATGGAGTACCATGGAGATAATGATTGTGAAGAAGATGCCACTATGATGTCTCAAGACCCATAGGATGGACCCCTAGTCCAAGATCCAAACCCTCGTTTATAGAGTTATAGCTAGTATCCACTACCACCCAAGATTGGTTCCAATGGCTTCAACCTCAGATGCCTTAAAACTGTATAAATACTACATCTTCGTTATTATTAGGAATCCTAAGCATACCCTTGTCTTGATGGGAATTGATGAACTTGTTCGAAGCTATTGATAACAGAAGGATGGATACAACTAGAATGAATATGACACTAGCACACTTGGTCCTAGCTTTCTCATGCATGGAAGAGGAAAGAAAAAGGTGAACGTTACTCCTGATAACTTTGGAAAAATAGAAATGGCCAGGCAATTGAAGAAAGTGAGACATATGCAAATGTATGGAGGATACAATGGTGTAGACATCCTTTCATTGCCAAATAGTTTGTCAGAAAGTGATCTTGCCGATCTGTGAAAATGAGTCTCATAATTGCTCATCAGAGTCACGGGTTGTCCATGTATACCAAATTATTGGTGTTAGTGTATATTATTGATGTACATATATATTTGGTATCTGTGTCATGTTATAACACCAAATTATTGGTGTATGTGTGTGTATTATTGATGCGTTCCAAAATTATTAGCACCTTTGCTAAGTGTACCTATAAAAGGCAATGTATTGTTAAGGTGAGGGCCAAAACTCAGCTCTAACAATAAAAATCGTATTGTGAGAATCCTCATTATCTTCTAAAATTTCATACTTTTTCTCTAGGATGATCTCTTTTGATTAGGATGTTGCAGTTAACCTGATAAGGTAGTTTAGGTGTGCTCTCCACTTGTCACTTTATGTTGTTGATTCTATGGATTAGAAAATCTAGACCTTAAATATTCAGATTCAAAGGTTCAGAAAAACTAAAAGGCATTGGGTGAGCTATTTCATTCTTGGGATAACATGACCGTTTCTTTAGATTCTTGATTTGCCCATTTTTCTAGCATGCTTCCTAGCGTTCCCAACCCATGCGACATTAAAAAACAATTCCCAAGTTAGTCTTTCCACTTTGGATCAAAGAGTTTGGTTGAGAGAAAGAGATGAAGGTATAATGAATATGGGATATCATTCAATTAGTAAGCCAACCAATATAAATGAAGGAGAATGATCTATTATATACAAGAGTTGCCCATTTTCTCTAATATTAGCCAACCGTTCCTTGAAATCCGAGACTTTGTATGAGCATAAGCCTTATGTGCTCATTGCTTATCTGTCTATTGCCCATCTTTTCACGTGTGTATCGTTGGAGCCTAGGTAGAATATGAGGTTATCCTAGGTTTTTTGGGATCATGTCTGGGACTGTCCAAGGATTGGGCATTGGATCATTCATTGATTAGTGCGGATCAATCCATGGGACCGTCTAAGGATCGAGCGCTAGCCCAGTTACATACTAGGTGCAGATCGATCCAGGGATATGGAAAGATTAGGCACTGGCCAGTTCACGAACCAAGCACGGACCGATCTAAGGACGGGCACTAGTTCGTTCATGAACCGTGTGCGGATTGATCTAAGAATTGGTGCTAGGTGGGCGAGGGGCGAGCACCTAGTCTGTGTCACTTGCATATAAAACGTGATGCTCAATTTCTATCTAGACTCAGGCTTGTAATATGAAGTCACAAGCGATGTCAAATCGAGCCCATGAGATTAGCTATGTCGAGAGCCCTCATGACTCTGGATCAGTCAAGGTGCAGGCCTAGGTCATAGGGTGGTGGCCAGTGTGCGCATAACTTGACACCATGAAAAAAAAGTTTCGGGATCAAGAGGAATGGCTCAGACACATAATGGTAGTCGACGTGGCTCTTGTCATGACATCATCCTAAACCTATTGCACCTAGGTCTAGCGACAATTTCTATGGGAAGTGTAGTGAAAAATATTTAGCATGCACAATAGTTTATATCAAACAACACTTTTATTTGCATTAGATTAGGCCTACATTCTAGGGGTGAGTATTATAAACCGCCCATCCGGGAACCGCCCGAACCGGTAGATTCCAAGCGGTTCTAAAATGAAATTGTCTTATTCCTAATTCCATTGAATTTTCAGTCCGGTTCCCAATTCTGGGGGTGGAATTGCCCACCCGGACTGGACTAAAATCATTTTTATTTATTAAAAAATAAAGATAAAAATTAAAACAAGACAAAACATCTCCAGTCTCTACACCACAATAACATCTTGTCTTTACTTAGCAACTCTATCTTTCTCCACCTTCGGCTTCCTCTCCAGTCCACTCTCCAACAAAACCTAACCCTAATCAACAACAACATCAGCAACTGTCTTCGTCTTCCCCCCGCTACTTGTATAACAACCTCCTCAGTCCTTTCTTTCTTTCACTGCATATATTCTTTACTTGGAGCACTGCGTAACCCTTCTCTAGTCCTAACCTTCTTTCTCTCTTGTCCCTAAAACCCCACCAAAAAAAGGACTGTTGCTTGCTATGTACCCAGTTTGGAAACTTCCTACTTTGTCGGCTTTGATCTGTTTCCAACCCCTTTTCTCTTTTGTCTCTAAAACCCCACTGAAGAAAGTATATTGCTTACTACGTAGTCCTTACTGTCCTAAACTCACAGTCACCGCCTCCGTCGGTGTCGGATTGCCTCTTCTGAGAGCTTGCACTCTTCTCCTTCTCCTCGGCATAGACCGACAACCATTGGTTGTTCGACGTTAGGTTTTGTTTTTGCTGCTTTATTTTTTTTTCATCTTTTGTACTTGCAATTTTCAGTTATGAGAAAATAGATTTAGGGTTTCTTTCTTTGGATTGTTGAGACTCTCGATTGAGTCGACTAGAGAGAGAGAGAGAGAGAGAGAGAGAGAAAGAGAGAGAGAGCAGATTTTTGTTGGGTATTTTGAAGACTCAGTGATCTAGAGGCTTAATTGTTGTTCCAAAAGAGATCGTAGTCATTGCCATGTGTTCTCTCTTTCGAATGTGCAGGCGAAGGGTTCTGCTTTGGGAGCTTGAGTTCTATTTTGCCATTATAATTGTGCTTTAGAAGTCGCCGATGAAGGAAAATGAGTCTTATTCAAGATGGGTTTGTGTCTTTTTTTACTATAAGCTTGTGTAAACGTTTACCGAAGTGAATGTGAAACTTTTAACAGTGGGTTTCTTAAGTACCAAAATGAAACCACACATTCTATTATTGGGGAGTATTCAGTAAGAAATATATTGGTATGTCTATTGATGAATGCCATGCTGACATTATGGCTCTATTCTACAAACTTTTAAATAGTTTTTTGGCTGTTCTAAAAAAGAAAAGCAATAGCTTGTCATGAATCTTTGTGTCTATTTTTTTTTCTGCTTTCCCAAAATGTCTAGAGGTATAACTCATTTCTAACGTGGCTCGTTTTGATTATTATTTTTGGTAGCTATTTCAGGTGATCTAATTAATGTCAATGGAAGTGGACAAATCCCGTGGTGTGAAGAATTGAGTAATGGTATCACTACAACATGAAGTTGAAGAAGACTTTGATCTTAAAGAGGCATCCAACACTTCTAGTAAATGAAAATCAACAATTTGGCTTCATTTTCGTAGGGAGTTAAATAAAGAGAAGAACAAAACTGATGTGATATACAATTATTGTGGGGCCAAGTATATCTACAATGTTGATAACGGTAATTTTGTCATGTGGAAGCATTTAAGAAAGTGCAATAAATATCATCGCAATGTAGATAAAAAGCAAAAATTGTTTGCAGCACGTAGAGTGGACAAGACTTAAATGACAATAGGATTAGGAGATACTAGTACTGGTGGTGCTAGTTTTTTATCGACAATGGAAATTTGATCAAGATCATTGTAGGCAAATGCTTGTTCGGATGATTATAGTTGATGAACAACCTTTCTCTGTGGTTGAGCGTGTTGGATTTCAAGATTTTATCAATTAGTTACAACCTCTCTTCAATCATATCTAACGATTTACAATGTCTAGAGATTGCATGAAGCTGTATCTTTGTGAGAAAACAAGCTTAAAGACTTGCTTTCACAAGCTTGATTCTAGGGTTGCATTTACAACCGATACATGGAGTTCAATTCAGAATTTGAATTAATTATGCCTGGCCGCATATTTCATTGATGAAAAATGGAAATTGCATAAAAGAATCATCAACTTTGTGGTGATGCCTAGTCACAAGGGCAAGAATATTGGGAAAATGATTGAGAAATGCATCTATGAATGGGGATTAGAGAAAAAAGTATCCATAATCATTGTGGGTAATGGTAGTTCGAATGATGTAGCTATTGGTTTTTTGAAAG
>JAGKPW010002415.1:0-5000 GCA_019926035.1 Melaleuca alternifolia
ATCCAAAACAAAATAATGATGAAAATTATAGCATTGGTGTGTTTGTTTTGGTTTTGTCAGTAGACCTAATCAGATTAGCAAAAGAATCTTTTGTTGGAGGATTTTTGATAGGGTTCGGTAAAACTATTTATGTTATGATATAAGAATGCATTGCACAACAATCCATAGTTCCTTTTTTTTTTCCTTTACTGGAAAAAAAGAAAAAAAAAGAAGAAACAATAATAATATAATAAAAATTACACTTTGATTCTATCGAATGAAATTTCATATCATAGGAATGGAAAGATCCCTTCTTCTAATTGTTGTTTCAATAATAAGTATTTTTGTTTTCAAACAAATCATTTTATCTATGATTTGGAATGGAACAAAAAATGGCCCGGCCAGGTATTGACCAGGCTAGGACGTGAAAAGAAAAAAAGCTCTTTTGGAAGAAGAGGTATTCTTTCTTTTTTATTTTGTTGTTATTTGAAATATCTCTTTCGAACCTTTTCTTTATCGAAATGGGATTGCTTATAAAAGTAGTATATATCAATCTAGTAAAAAAATAATAAAGAGAGATAAAGAAAGGATTTTTTTTCAAGCCTTACTTTTTGTGTAATGTAAGCATAGTAATTATCCTTTTTCAATTGGGAGAGATGGCTGAGTGGACTAAAGCGTCGGATTGCTAATCCGTTGTACGAGTTTTTCGTACCGAGGGTTCGAATCCCTCTCTTTCCGTTTCCATGGATGACTTGGTATTTTATTTTATTTTTTTCAAAACCTTTCCTTTTTATTTAATAAAATAAATAAGCATGTACAATAGATAAAATCCTAAGTTAAGAACATTGAAAAATTAAGCAAGTAAAAATAAAAATAAAGGCCTTTTTTTTTATTCTTCACGTCCAGGATTACATCCTGGATCATTAGATAGGAATCCAAAGATGAAGAGAGAAACAAAAAATATCACTACTGTGTAAACAAAGAGTTTGAGAGTAAGCATTACACAATCTCCAAGATCTTTTTTTTTTGAAAAAAAAAAGAGAATAGATTCTCCATTTTTATACCCTATATCCTTTTTTGACACCAATAAACAAAACCAATAAACAAAATGGCTTCTCGAAATCAAAAATAAAAAAGAATTTTCAGAAATTCATTTGGAATAAGAGTCAAGTCTTTCATTAAAAAAAATATCTTTTCTATTTTTGGATGACTCTAAAAGGGTTTTTCAATAAATGAAAAAGAATCAGAATGAGGAAAGGAAAGAGGGTGAGTCAGATTTCTTGCAACTATCTAAGAATTGTTTGAATCAAGGGTTCATGCTGTAAGACTTAGCCGATCTTATCTATTGTTAGAACTTTTTATTTTTTTTCGAATAAATTATGTCTAGGACAGTATTCAAAATCTCATCGAAAACTTACAGCAGCTTGCCAAACAAAGGCTAAGAGAAAAAAGAGAAGAGGTATTACTGGCATAAAATCTACGATTGGATTAAAAAAAGCGTAGGCCTCAGGCAATTTGGCTAAGAAAAAACTAATCGAATTCGAATAAATGGTGGAATGAAGACAGATACAGATCAAACTAAAGATATTAAGCATAACAAACATTTTTTTCTTGGACTTGTAGATAATTGTATTTTGATTGAGTTATTGTTATTGATAATTGATATCCCTTAAAAATGAAAAAAAAAAGTAAGGTATACCAAAAAATCCTTCTTTGAACTCACCCAATCCAAAATTCTTCAATTCTCAAAAACGAATAGAAGAAATTCTACTTTTATACAATATCTTAATTGAATTATATGTAATGATCAATAAATTCAGTTTCATTGTATATCTACACGTGTCAAAACCCTAGGAACAATAGAG
This sequence comes from Melaleuca alternifolia, assembly GCA_019926035.1. Taxonomy (NCBI): domain Eukaryota; kingdom Viridiplantae; phylum Streptophyta; class Magnoliopsida; order Myrtales; family Myrtaceae; genus Melaleuca; species Melaleuca alternifolia. The sequence continues at coordinate 1,845 of JAGKPW010002415.1, forward strand.
TCCATATTGTGGATTGGAATTGACGAACAACCAAAAACAATACTAGTGTTTATTAGTATTGAATAGAAATCGAAATGGGGCGTGGCCAAGTGGTAAGGCAACGGGTTTTGGTCCCGCTATTCGGAGGTTCGAATCCTTCCGTCCCAGGAAATACCTATTCTATATATAGATAGAAATAATTATTATCAGAAAGGTTGTCTTTTTGAACTACCTTCTCTACTCTTTAAGAGTCAAATATTGGATATTATGTGATTCTTGTTTCTGATTTTTAATGATTCTATTCCTATTCTTCTTTAAATCATATTTTTTCACAAATTAAATTCAAATAAGATACATATAGATGGGACTGAATCGAGTTGTGAACTAGGAACATAGATTCGAAGAATTGGAAATAAAGAAAAAAGGGATTGCAAAAGAGGTTGAATGCGCTTTTCATCGTATGTCTATCGTCTTGTACTTTGAATATTCAATATTCATATTTAAGTTTAAGTTAGTTACTTCGAAAAGCCTTACGTCCCATATAATAAGAATTAATTAAAATTGCAAGATATCAATTTCACTAGCGGTGTTTGTACAAATTGGATTAAGAAATAATCAAGTTACATACATATAACATAGCTATTTTCTTTGAACCTCATTTTTATTTTTAGGTATTTCATTTCGCATTTGATTTGGTTTTCATAAATAATTGTAAATCTATGTAATAATATAGACAGGGGAGTAATTAATACATCCTATATTCTATTCCCCTTGCTTTAAATAAAAATTATGGAACGAACCCCCCCAGTCAAAGAAACTACGTGTAAAAGGAGGAAATGATTAATGTATTATTGTCGTTCTATTTCACTGATAATTTTTTTTTGTTTTTTGAAAAAGATTTTGGATCCGTTAATTTGAAACATTCTATATTGAATATTCATAATTCCTTCCAATGACAATTGTTCAATCTATCTGATAGAGTGAATTTTTTATTTATTTTATTTTATTTTTTAGTATGAAATGAAAGAAAAAGAGTCTAAATCTTCCTTTACATCAACTTTTTTTTATCCACTTCACGAAAAAAAAAAATTTCTTTTTCTATCTATCTATATTTTTTTAACCACTGAGGTTTAGGTTAAATTCAAAGATGGATTCTTTATGATGATAAATGCAATCTTTAGTAAAACTTTATTCAAATAGTGATATCCAGGTAGTTTTTTTTCAATTCAATAACTATTTGAATTTAATGATTTCTTATGAGTATTTGATATTCGAAGAAGTCTAAGATTGTTGAATATATTCTCTTAAGTTACTTGAAGATACAATGTAGATTCAATACAAAGAACTTTTTTCTTCCTAATACTAATAGAATATAATATTTAGAAACCTAATAGTTCAAAATTAATAAAATAATTAATAAATAAAATGAAAATTTGCATTCATCCAAAAAAAAAGAAAATAGAGGGTTAAATTGAATTCTTACTAAGACTTCTTTAGAAACCAATGTAACGACCGAACAAATGACTATTCATGATTCCCTAATTGAATCAATTACATATCAGTTCCAAACTAGAGGAATGTTATGGTAAAACTTCGTTTGAAACGATGTGGTAGAAAGCAACGTGCGACTTGAAGGACATGACCAGTTGTGGATTCTTACACCCACCCTTTTCATTATATTCTATAGGAATGAAAGTGCTCTTGGCTCGACATTCTTTGTTCTGTTCCACTAGAAACCTCACCTTGTCTTGGGTTGTAGTGTAAACAGTATGTGATGTAGCTCGAGTAGAAAGTATTGATTCATTTCTCAGGGCAAGGATCTAGGGTTAGTGCCAATTAATAAGTTGGAACAACTTCATAAGTGTAGTCTATTTTCGATTTCTAAATTGAAAGGATCCAATTCGAGTAAGTTTCAAATCCAAAAATGGAAAATTTGTTGGAATTAGTGAAACTCTTTTGATCAAAAGTGTATCGTGCGGGAATCGACTGTTTATGATTCTTTGATAGAAATAAATCAGAAAAAGGGGCATGTTGCTACCATTTTGAAACGATTAAAAATCACCGAAGTAATGTCTAAACCCAATGATTCAAGGAAAAGAGAAAATCTTTTGGAACAAGGAAATATCTTTTTTTTTTTATTGTCTCGACAACTAGATCAAGAATAAGGAGTCCAAATATATTCGAAATGAGACAAAGAAAAAGGGGTTAGAGACCACTCAAAAAATCAAATACCTAAGGGTTTTCTTTTGAGCTATTTCAGAGTTACTCAACTTGAGTTTTGAGAATACAAATGATTTTTTTTATAAAGAAAAAGAAGAATAAAAAAGTATTAAATAATCATAGTCTAATTTATTTGATTTAATGCTTTTCTAGATCAATTTGACATTCGAGTTGGATACATAGACATATCTTCTATCTTCTAATTTCTCGAGCCGTACAAGGAGAAAACTCCGTATACGTTTCTAGGGGGTTCCAGTTTATCTATGTCTATCCCAATGAGCCGTTTATCGAATCGTTGCAATTGATGTTCGATCCCGAAGAGAAGGAAGAGATCTTCAGAAAGTGGGTTTTTATGATCCGATAAATAATCAAACCTATTTAAATATTCCTGCTATTCTATATTTTCTTGAAAAAGGCGCTCAACCTACAGGAACTGTTTATGATATTTTAAAGAAGGCGGGAGTTTGTTTTTCCAGAATTTCGTCCGAAAGTCAATTAATGAAATAAAAAAGAAGAGGGTGTGGGTGATTCGTATATAGCTTTGTATAAGTATAAGTTTTTTTCTACTATACTTTCCCCACTCCCTTCCCCCTTTTTTGCTCTATTTATACTTTTTTTTATTGTATTCTTTTCTAACTATTCATATTGACAACAGTGTATTGAACAAATATAATTCGATCGTGTAGAAACGGATTCATTTATCTTCCTTATATTTTTCTTCCTTAAATTTCGTTTTTTTACTTGATTTCATTCAAAAAAAATATCTATATATAGGGGTTTGATCGATTTGTTTTGATACAAACAAGAAGTCTTTTTTGGTTAAAAAAAATGGATAACATAAGCGAGAAGAGGCAGTCTATCCAAATTGCCTTTTTTTATCTGAAAATTAATTGGATCTTTTTATTTTTCTTTTTTACATTCATAATTTCAGAATCAATTCGAATTTTATTTATAGTT
>JAGKPW010002415.1:10000-17500 GCA_019926035.1 Melaleuca alternifolia
ACATATTACGAGTAACGTAGGAGACATCTCTATTTTTCCCCCGGGGAATCTTTCGAATTACCACTGCTTAGTTTTCAATTCACCTCTGACCATCAAATGAAATGTGAATAACCCGTCCTCCTCTCTTTGAAACAAGGGGTCTTTTGGTTTTGTCGGTGCTTGAAACAATTTTGTCTTCTCCATATTACTATATCTGTAGAGTCAATAATTTTATATGAGGAACTACTGAACTCAATCACTTGCTGTCGTTACTCTTCAGTTTTCTGTTGAGGTCTATCCTGTAGAGGTACTCAAATTGGATCAGTGATCGATTTCTAGGTTTCGTCGTAAACCTAATTGGTTACTTCCAATTACGTAAATCCATAGTTCAAACCACACTCAAAGGTAGGGCATTTCCCATTTTTATAGGAACTTCTGTACCAGAAACAATGGTATCTCCAATTATAGCCCCTCTGGGATGTAAAAAATATCTCTTCTCACCATCCCCATAGTGTATGAGACAAATGGATGCATTTCGATTAGGGTCGTATTCTATGCTTACGATTCTACCATATATGTCTTTTACATTCCGTCGAAAATCGATTTTACGGTATAGACGCTTATGACCTCCCCCTCTATGCCCTGCGGTAATGATTCCTCTGGCATTACGACCTTTACTACAACGATGCTGTCCATAAATCAAATTATTTCGTGTATTGGATTTCACTTGACTGTCTATGGCTCCATTGCGTGTGCTCGGCGGTAGAAGTTTTGTATAAATGTATCGCCATGCTATTAATATTAAGTATTTTGATTTAAGTTCTTTTCTTTCTAAGAGGTGGAATAGAATAACCCGGTTGAAGCGTAATGATCATACGTCAGTAATGCATTGTATGTCCCAGAATAGGTCCCATTCTTCTACCCTTTCCCGGGAGTCGATGACTATTCATAGCTTTTACCTTGACACCAAAGAAGAGTACGACCCAATGCTTTATTTCTGTCCTAGTTGATCCTGATTCGACATTAAAAGTATATTGATTTTTCCCCAATAACCGAATACTTTTGTCGGTAAATACTGCATATTTGATTCCATCCATAAATCGATTTTCTTCCCTATGAGTTCGAGTCTCAATAAGAATTGGAGTTCTTACTGTTTGTTCATATGTTATGATATGAATATACCACATCAATTCGTTATGTATGGATGATCAGATTCCATTGATACAGAGCCAATTCCAATAGACTTATTGTAGGGTCCCATTGGCGTGCATCCAATAGGAATTGAACCTACGAATTCGCCAATTATGAGTTGGGCGCTTTAAACATTCAGCCATGGATGCTTAGCGGGGATCCTCGTACATGGTGAATAACCAAATTCCAATTGAAATGAAATATTTAGGAGAAATCAATGCAATTTAGGAGAAATCAATGAAAGGACATCAATTCAAATCCTGGATTTTCGAATTGAGAGAAATATTGAGAGAGATCAAGAATTCTCACTATTTCTTAGATTCATGGACCCAATTCAATTCTGTGGGATCTTTCATTCACATTTTTTCCACCAAGAACGTTTTATAAAACTCTTCAACCCCCGAATTTGGAGTATCCTACTTTCACGCAATTCACAGGGTTCAACAAGCAATCGATATTTCACAATCAAGGGTGTAGTACTATTTGCAGTAGTGGTCCTTATATATCGTGTTAACAATCGAAATATGGTCGAAGGAAAAAATCTCTATTTGACAGGGCTTCTTCCTAGACCTATGAATTCCATTGGACCCAGAAATGATACATTGGAAGAATCCTTTGGGTCTTCCAATATCAATAGGTTGATTGTTTCGCTCCTCTATCTTCCAAAAGGTAAAAAAGATCTCTGAGAGCTGTTTCCTGGATCCGAAAGAGAGTACTTGGGTTCTCCCAAAAACGAAAAAGTGTATCATGCCTGAATCTAACTGGGGTTCGCGGTGGTGGAGGAACTGGATCGGAAAAAAGAGTGATTCGAGTTGTAAAATATCTAATGAAACCGTCGCTGGAATTGAGATCTCATTCAAAGAGAAAGATATCAAATATCTAGAGTTTCTTTTTGTATATTATATGGATGATCCGATCTGCAAGGACCATGATTGGGAATTTTTTTATCGTCTTTCTCCGAGTAAGAGGCGAAACATAATTAACTTGAATTCGTGACAGCAATTCGAAATCTTAGTTAAAGACTGGATTTATTATCTCATGTTCGCTTTTCATGAAAAAATACCAATTGAAGTGGAGGGTTTATTCGAACAACAAGGAGCTGGGTCAACTATTCAATCAAATGATATTGAGCATATTTCCCATCTCTTCTCGAAAAACAAGTGGGCTATTTCTTTGCAAAATTGTGCTCAATTTCATATGTGGCAATTCCACAAAGATCTCTTGTTAGTTGGGGGAAGAATCCGCCCGAATCGGATTTTTTGAGGAACATATCGAGGGAGAATTGGATTTGGTTAGACAATATGTGGTTGGTAAACAAGGATCGGTTTTTTTAGCAAGGTACGGAATGTATCGTCAAATATTCAATATGATTCTACAAGATCTAGTTTCGTTCAAGTAACGGATTCTAGCCAATTGAAAGGATCTTCTGATCAATCCAGAGATCATTTCGATTCCATTGGTAATGAGGATTCGAAATATCACACATTGATCAATCAAAGAGAGATTCAACAACTAAAAGAAAGATCGATTCTTTGGGATCCTTCCTTTCTTCAGACGGAACGAACAGAGCTAGAATCAGACCGATTCTCTAAATGCCTTTCTGGATATTCCCGGCTATTCACGGAACGTGAGAAGGAGATGAAGAATCATCTGCTTCCGGAAGAAATCAAAGAATTTCTGGAAATCCTACAAGATCCATTCTTTCTTTTTTCTCTGACAGATGGTCAGAACTTCATCTGGGTTCGAATCCTACTGAGAGGTCCACTAGAGATCAGAAATTGTTGAAGAAAGAATAAGATGTTTCTTTTGTCCCTTCCAGGCAATCGGAAAATAAAGAAATAGTTAATATATTCAAGATAATTACGTATTTACAAAATACCGTCTCAATTCATCCTATTTCATCATATCCGGGATGTGATATGGTTCCGAAGGATGACCTAGATATGAACAGTTCCCATAAGATTTCATTCTTGAACAAAAATACATTTTTTTATTTATTTCATCTGTTCCATGACCGGAACAGGGGGGGATACACATTACACCACGATTTTGAATCAGAAGAGAGATTTCAAGAAATGGAAGATCTATTCACTCTATCAATAAGCGAGTCGAATCTGGTGTATCATAAGGGATTTGCCTTTTCTATGGATTCTTACGTATTGGATCAAAAACAATTCTTGAATGAGGTATTCAACTCCAGGGATTAATCGAAAAAGAAATCTTTATTGGTTCTACCTCCTCTTTTTTATGAAGAGAATGAATCTTTTTATCGAAGGATCGGAAAAAAATGGGTCCGAATCTCCTGCGGGAATGATTTGGAAGATCCAAAACCAAAAATAGTGGTATTTGCTAGCAACAACATAATGGAGGCAGTCAATCAATATAGATGGATCCGAAATCTGATTCAAATCCAATATAGCACCTACGGGTACATAAGAAATGTATGGAATCGATTCTTCTTAATGAATCGATCCGATCGCAACTTCGAATATGGAATTCAAAGGGATCAAATAGGAAATGATACTTTGAATCATAGAACTATAATGAAATATACGATCAACCAACATTTATCGAATTTGAAAAAGAGTCAGAAGAAATGGTTCGATCCTCTTTTTTTTTCTCGAACCGAGAGATCCGTGAATCGGAATCCTAATGCATATAGATACAAATGGTCCAATGGGAGCAAGAATTTCCAGGAACATTTGGAACATTTCGTTTCTAAGCAGAAGAGCCGTTTTCAAGTAGTCTTAGATCGATTACGTATTAATCAATATTCGATTGATTGGTCTGAGTTTATCGACAAAAAAGATTTGTCTAAGTCACTTCGTTTCGTTTTGTCCAAGTTACTTCTCTTTTTGTCCAAGTTTCTTCTTTTTTTGTCTAACTCACTTCCTTTTTTCTTTGTGAGTTTCGGGAATACCCCCATTCATAGGTCCGAGATCCACGTCTATGAATTGAAAGGTCCGAGTGATCAACTCTGCAATCAGTTGTTAGAATCAATAGGTCTTCAAATCGTTCATTTGAAAAAATGGAAACCATTATTATTGGATGATCATGATACTTCCCAAAAATCGAAATTATTGAGCAATGGAGGAACAATATCACCATTTTTGTTCAATAAGATACCAAAGTGGATGATTGACTCATTCCATACTAGAAATAATCGCAGGAAATCTTTTGATGAACACGGATTCCTATTTCTCAATGATATCCCACGATCAAGACAATTGGCTGAATCCCGTGAAACCATTTCATAGAAGTTCATTGATATCTTCTTTTTATAAAGCAAATCGACTTCGATTCTTGAATAATCCACATCACTTCTACTTCTATTGTAACAAAAGATTCCCCTTTTATGTGGAAAGGGCCCGTATCAATAATTATGATTTTACATATGGACAATTCCTCAATATCTTGTTCATTCGCAACAAAATATTTTCTTTGTGCGGCGGTAAAAAAAAATACGCTTTTTTGGAGAGAGATACTATTTCACCAATTGAGTCACTGGTATCTAACATATTCATACCTAACGATTTTCCACAAAGTGGTGACGAAAGGTCTAACTTGTACAAATCTTTCCATTTTGCAATTCGATCCGATCCATTAGTTCGTAGAGCTATTTACTCTATCGCAGACATTTCTGGAACACCTCTAACAGAGGGACAAATAGTCAATTTTGAAAAAACTTATTGTCAACCTCTTTCAGATATGAATCTATCTGATTCAGAAGGGAAGAAGTATCTCAATTTCAATTCAAACATGGGTTTGATTCACACTCCATGTTCTGAGAAATATTTACCATCCGAAAAGAGGAAAAAACAGAGTCTTTGTCTAAAGAAATGCGCTGAGAAAGGACAGATGTATAGAACCTTTCAACGAGATAGTGCTTTTTCAACTCTCTCAAAATGGAATCTATTCCAAACATATATGCCATTGCTCCTTACCTCGACAGGGTACAAATATCTAAATTGGATATTTTTAGATACTTTTTCAGACCTACTGCCGATACTAAGTAGCAGTCAAAAAATTATATCCATTTTTCATGATATTATGCATGGATCCGGTATATCATGGCAAATTCTTCAGAAAAAATTCTATCTTCCACAATGGAATCTGATAAGTGAGATTTCGAGTAAGTGTTTACATAATCTTCTTCTGTCCGAAGAAATGATTCATTGAAATAATGAGTCACCATTGATATCGACCCATCTGAGATCTCCAAATGTTCGGGAGTTCCTCTATTCAATCCTTTTCCTTCTTCTTGTTGCTACATATATCGTTCGTACACATCTTCTCTTTGTTTCCCGAGCCTATAGTGAGTTACAGACAGAGTTCGAAAAGGTCAAATCTTGGATGATTCCATCATACATGATGGAGTTGCGAAAACTTATGGATAGGTACCCTACATCTGAACTGAATTCTTTCTGGTTAAAGAATCTCTTTCTAGTTGCTCTGGAAAAATTAGGAGATTCTCTAGAAGAAATACGGGGTTCTGCTTCTGGCAGCAACATGCTATGGGGTGGTGGTCCCGCTTATGGGGTCAAATCAATACGTTCTAAGAAGAAATATTTGAATATCAATCTCATCGATATCATCGATCTCATAAGTATCATACCAAATCCCATCCATCGAATCATTTTTTCAAAAAAGACGAGACATCTAAGTCATACAAGTAAAGAGATCTATTCATTGATAAGAAAAAGAAAAAATGTGAACGATGATTGGATTGATGATAAAATAGAATCCTGGGTCGCGAACAGTGATTCGATTGATGATAAAGAAAGAGAATTCTTGGTTCAGTTTTCCACCTTAACGACAGAAAAAAGGATTGATCAAATTCTATTGAGTTTGACTCATAGTGATCATTTATCAAAGAATGACTCTGGTTATCAAATGATGAACAACCGGGAGCAATTTACTTACGATACTTAGTTGACATTCATAAAAAGTATCTAATGAATTATGAGTTCAATACATTCTGTTTAGCAGAAAGACGGATATTCCTTGCTCATTATCAGACAATCACTTATTCACAAACCTCATGTGGGGCTAATAGTTTTCATTTCACATCTCATGGAAAACCATTTTCGCTCCGCTTAGCCCTATCCGCCTCTAGGGGTATTTTAGTGCTAGGTTCTATAGGAACTGGACAATCCTATTTGGTCAAATACCTAGCGACAAACTCCTATGTTCCTTTCATTACAGTATTTCTGAACAAGTTCCTGGATAACAAGTCTAGAGGTTTTCTTATTGATGATATCGATATTGAGGATAGTGACGATATTGAGGATAGTGACGATATTGATCGTGACCTTGATACGGAGCTGGAGCTTCTAACTAGGATGAATGCGCTAACTATGGATATGATGCCGGAAATAGACCGATTTTATATTACCCTTCAATTCGAATTAGCAAAAGCAATGTCTCCTTGCATAATATGGATTCCAAACATTCATGATCTGGATGTGAATGAGTCGAATTACTTATCCCTCGGTCTATTAGTGAACTATCTCTCCAGGGATTGTGAAAGATGTTCCACTCAAAATATTCTTGTTATTGCTTCGACTCATATTCCCCAAAAAGTGGATCCCGCTCTAATAGCTCCAAATAAATTAAATACATGCATTAAGATACGAAGGCTTCTTATTCCACAACAACAAAAGCACTTTTTCACCCTTTCATATACTAAGGGATTTCACTTGGAAAAGAAAATGTTCCATACTAATGGATTCGGGTCCATAACCATGGGTTCCAATGTACGAGATCTTATAGCACTTACCAATGAGGCCCTATCGATTAGTATTACACAGAAGAAATCAATTCTAGACACTAATACAATTAGATCTGCTCTTCATAGACAAACTTGGGATTTGCGATCCCAAGTAAGATCGGTTCAGGATCATGGGATCCTTTTCTATCAGATAGGAAGGGCTGTTGCACAAAATGTACTTCTAAGTAATTGCCACATAGATCCTATATCTATCTATATGAAGAAGAAATCATGTAACGAAGGGGATTCTTATTTGTACAAATGGTACTTCGAACTTGGAACGAGCATGAAGAAATTAACGATACTTCTTTATCTTTTGAGTTGTTCTGCCGGATCGATCGCTCAAGACCTTTGGTCTCTACCCGGACCCGATGAAAAAAATGAGATCACTTCTTATGGACTCGTTGAGAATAATTTTGATCTAGTTCATGGCCTATTAGAAGTAGAAGGCGCTCTGGTGGGATCCTCGCGGACAGAAAAAGATTACAGTCAGTTTGATAATGATCGAGTGACATTGCTTCTTCGGCCCAAACTAAGGAATCCCTTAGATATGATGCAAA